>CP143015.1:0-600000 GCA_036287555.1 Hanseniaspora guilliermondii | reverse complement strand
GGAAAATATAATATACCTCTTTGGATTCGCATATTTGGTAAATCTGGAGTTAGTATGGAGTTTATTGAAGTATTCTTAGTATTCTTTTATGGATCTACTAATATATTCCTTGAACACTTGGCTTCTCCTGATGGAGCATGGACTGCAAAAGATTTGCAACATGTTTCTATTGCATTTTTGTATTTAGGTGCCGGTATGTGCGGGTTATTAGTTGAATTTTATATGAGTGATACTCGCTATGATTTAGCAATTAAACAATATAAGAAAATATATGAGGAGGAAAATCAAAGAGAAATTAGCCAGGATGAACTAGAAGATATTGTTGTAGCAAATCCAGGGTATTCAATCAATCCAATGGGTCCTTTTACGATATTTTGGACAGGTATCTTGATGTCAAAGCATGCACAAGCATCTCAAGTTTCTACAGCTGTTCATGTTCAATGGGGTAGTTTGTTGACATATGGTTCTCCGTTTAGAGTTCTTTCAATGATATACATGATGATATTCCCAGCAAATAAAGTAGGAGAGCCTCAAAGACCATTCACAGAATTAATTTCAAGTTTCTGTTTGTTATCTGGTGGCTTAATTTTTATGCAATCTACAGATCAAGTTATTGAGGCAATGGAATATAGAGGCTACACCGAGATGTTTACTTTTAACATTTGTTTAGGATTTATGTCTATACTAATGGGATGGATTATCATTTTATTTATTGCTAAAGATTGGCTACAAGCTAAACAAAATAAAAACTTGAAAACTATCTCTGATAGACTGTAATCTCGATTATTTATAAGGGAAAAAAAAAAAATTCTGATTTGTTTTTATACGATTTAATCAAAACCTGTTCTGAAAAGAAAAAGATCCCCATGAATATATAATATAACTAGTAAATTTAAATAAAAAAACCGAATGAACTTTTATGTTTTGTTTATATATGCTAAAAGATGTCTTTACCTTCAAATTTATATGAAATGTATGTATACATGATGAAATAATAAATTAATTTTATAAAAAAATTTTTAAATTTTTTTTCCTGGAAGTAGAAATTATTTTTAAAAAATATTTGGAATTATAGACAGTCTGGCCGAGCGGTTAAGGCGTTACACTCGAATTTTTTGCCGTAAACAACTTTTTTATGGATGTGTTACTTATAAAGCAATGTAATGGGTTTACCCGCACAGGTTCGAATCCTGTGGCTGTCGTTTCTTTTTTTATTTGTCCTTTAAATGAAGTTTATTTTTTTTGACAAGTTGATTAGTCTTCACATTTTCCTTTTTTTCTTATTGCTTTATTATGTGTAGAAACCAGCAATGTTATACAATAGCATACCTCCACCAGAGTTTAAAATAATTGAGGGAAAGTTGAATGAGTTTGATATAAAACTCAAAGAAAGAATCATAGAGGCACGGGAACAAGCCAAAGAAGACAAACAAAATGGATTGAGAGAAGGGCTCCGAGAAGATTCAGAAATATTCAAGATAACAAATGAAAAGACAAGATACATTTTCAATTTATATTACGTTGAAAAGAAGTTGCCTAAAAAGGTTTTTGATTGGATAATAAAAGAAAAACTTATAGACACACTGCTTCTTGCAAAATGGAAAAAGAAGGGTTATGAACAACTGTGCTGTGTTCGATGCATTAATAGAAAGGAGTTTTTAACAGGCGACAAAGTGTGTATTTGTAGAGTATCTACAAATGAGCAAAACAAAAGAAACAAAAAAAAGAAACAAGTCAAAGAAGCTGAAAATAAAGACAGTGTATGTACATTGTGCGGATGCAGTGGATGTACAAGCAAACCTTAAGAGATATGATAGATTTCAAATAATCATGATTTTTTGACTTCAGTGACAAGGAAGAAAAGATTAGACCCCCTTTGTATGGCTTGTTCAAATTTGTTTGAATCTTAATGGCTTTTTTTTCTATTTTAGATGTTCACTTCAGTAAATGTGAATTTCTTAGAAAATACCGCACAACTTTTTTAAAACTATATTTATCGTTCAAAAAAAAAAAAACTCGTGAGTTGAGTAATTATATTTCCTGAAAAGGTATCAAAATCAGTTTTTTCCCACAAACTATAAATTTCCCTGTCTTTAATTATTACAGACGCCAACTTAACATTTTTTTTTCCCTTTTTTTTTTTGACGATAAGTTGGTTTCTCTCTTTTTTTTTCTTCTTCATTCATGGCTGAGTTTAATTTCATTAACGCGTTTTTTATATATTTCAATGAATATAAAGTATTGTGAAATTATTAATTTATTACAAATCAGAAACCAATAGTAAAGACATAATATACAAAGGTTCAAAGAAACAATAATCTACCATATTAGGAAAACATTTGAACTTTAACTGTAAATTGTCTCATAAATTTAACGAATATTATTTGACAAAATCATTTAATTAGATTCAAAACTTCACTTCTATAAACCTAATCCAACTTGTGTTGCTTTATTTTTTTTTACAAGACAAGTTTTTTATTTATTCGAACAATATTTTGCGATTAAGTGGTAAAAGTATATCCAGTACCTTAGCTCTTTTCTCTTTTTTAAAGTTAGTTGAGATACCAGACATTCATACATTTCATTCATTATTAAAACAAGAGGGATTATTTTCTTGGTATTTTTTTTGTTCTTCTAGTTTATTTTTTGAAAAAAAAAATTTTTCAGTTTGCCTTGTTTGATAATCAGCAATCAAACATTAATATTGTAAAACATAAACATATCTATTAGCAATGACTGATAACTGCGTTGATACAGGAAAGCTAATGAACTTTCAGGTTTCTTTGAATGATGCTATTGACTCTTCAACTTCCAATGATTTTCAGGTGAAAAATTTAAAAAATGACATGCTTTCAATGGAAAATGCAAGCGAGCTTGAAAAGCCAACTAAACTACTTCCATCACCTATATCTAAAGACTCTTCAAATAGTATCAATATTGCCTTGAAGAGATCTTTGGATGATGAAGCAGACTCTAAAAATAAAAAGAAAACTAAGCTTGAAGAAAATGTTGAAGATTTTCCTTTAAAGACTGACTATGGGACTTTAGAAGATTTATTACAAGAAATTGGCTTGCCTAACACTAAGGCAACAGGCCTCTACGATGATGACACGAAGCCTCCTTACTCCTACGCAGCAATGATTGCATTGTCTATAATGGTTTCAGGAATGGGCCAACTTACCTTGTCCCAAATATACCAATGGATTTCTGCTCATTTTCCTTTCTATAAGCTTGGAGATTCCGGCTGGCAAAACTCAATTAGACACAATTTATCACTGAACAATGCTTTTTTTAAAGCTGGTAAGTCCAGTGATGGGAAAGGTCATTTTTGGAGATTGACACCTGGTCAAGAGTATAAAATATTAAAAATACAAGCTAAACCAAGCAGTAGAAGTAAATTAAAAAAAATACCATTTGATACGGCTAAAAATAGCAATCCTCCAGAGTTAATTAGCAGCTCTACTTTAGCTTCCAATGATGCTGTGAAAGAAGAAGATACCTTAATAAACTCTTCAAGTAATTCTTCTGAATCATCAAAAGAACAGGAAGGAATACAGAATGTCACTCAAACAATCTCCTACCAAGAAAACAAGGAGTTTAAGAGTTCAATTAGTAATGTACTCGCCACTCCAATGAGATATAGAGCTACTACTTACTGTCCTGCTACTACTGACTCTATTACCAATCTGAAGATTCAGTTTGACAATGGAAGAAATCAAAATGATAATGAGCAAACATATGTGAATTTCAATGAACAGCCGTTCCAGTGCTCATTCAACACCTCCTTTGAATCTCCTAAAATGGCACCAGATACAGGCTCGTCACCATTGATTGAGTGTCACTCCAGAAAAAACCTAAGTGGATCTAGCAATATCAAAGCGTCATTGGGGAGAGCCACTGGAACTGCCATGGAAACACCTTGTAGAAATGACAACATGGATTACGATGATAACTATAGTAAATTGATAGTAGGTAACGTCATGCTATCAAGAACTCCTTTGAAACCTGTAACGTCACCGTTAAGTGGAAACTTTTCTAGCATGAATAACCTTCTACCAAACAGCTTTAATCTTCTTCAAAAACAAACGCCAAGATGGAACACGCCGTCTTATGATGATTTGTTTGCAAGCCCCTTTTTCAAATCACCATCAAGAAACCATCATTTTGGTGGCAGTACAGGAAGTAACTTTTTATACTCGGAACAAGTTAGTACCATTCATCAAGCAAACGTGTATGGTGGCTTTGACAATATTGACAATGCTTTAAGTGAAGGAAATCTTTATACCTCTAGAAAATATTCAGATAATGATACAAAGGAATTTGTAGCTAATAGTCCCCTCAAGTTGAATGCTGAAACTCCTCTCAAACACTTAGAACCTGCATTAATGGGAATGAAAAGCAAAGGCAGTAATACGGAAAATGCTGAAGATATTGAAACTTAGATGATAATATATATACATACCTATCACGTTGCTATTTTCAGCAAAAAATATAATGATCCTTTTATTAAAAAAAAAGAAAATGACTGTTACTTTTGTGATGATGTTATCTTTTTACATTGACTTAGTTAGGGATTATGATCCTAATTATCACATGATGAACCTAAAAAAATCGTTCAACATTTGAAAATGAAGAAAAAAAAGCCCCTGCGAGAGAAATTTACTTTTCTTCCTTTTTTTCCCAACTTCATCATTGTCTGATTTTGTAAGATACTATGAATAAAAACTCACCAGTTAACCCAAAACATTGATAAAATGACTGAAATGTCTGGGATGAAAGGTAAAAAGTTTAAGATACAAAAACTTAAAGACTTTGATACCCTTCTTCATTGTAATATATGTAAAGATATTTTGAATGTTCCTGTACTAACCCCATGTAACCATACATATTGCTCGCGTTGTATACGTGAATATCTGAGGAATTGTAATGAAAAAAATTGTCCATTATGTCTTAATTCTATGAATGAAAGTTCTCTTAGATCAGAACTATTGCTAAATGAAATATGTAAGTGCTATAGAAATGAAATCAATGAAATATTCCAATCTTTGACAAAGAAAGATTTAGTCCTTGAAACTACAAAAGAAGTTAACGTCATAGATGATAAAAAGCAAACTACATCTTTTGGCTTATTCAAACCTTCATTTCCAAAATCAAATACCACTAACACCAAAAAAGTGAAAAAAAACTCTAATTCCATTATAGATATGCTTTCCAAAAAGAAACGGCAAAAGGTAGGACTTAATGATGAAAATGAATCAACATGCCCCATATGCAACCAACGATTTTCACTGAAGTTTCTTCAAGAACAGCATATAGACAATTGTTTAGATGAAAGCAAAAAACCTGAAAAGACGGAAATTATAGACTTACTAGACGAACAATCAAACCAAATGAACCCTAAATCCTCTACATGTGAAGAAGAGGTTTACATAGATGACGATTCCAGCATTATGATAGATGAAACAAAGGACAATGAATACATAAAGAGTTATTTGCAAAGTGCATTAAAAAGCAATAATATAAACGATGCATACATACCCCTTCCGAAATTACAACTTCACGATATTTCGACATCGGCTTTAAAGCAAAATTTAAGTAGATATAATTTAAATACACATGGACAAAAGTATAATTTAATTCAGAGATGGAAACAATGGGATGTTCTGTATACAAGCAACTTTGTTGACAATCCTAATCCCAAAGATATTAAAGACTTACAGCTGGAATTAAACAGATGGGATATACTGAACAATAAACCTATAATTGTGACCTCGAACTCAAATGGCGCTGGGACTAATGACTCTCATAAAGTTGCTGATGTTTATTCAATGTTTGACAATAAGAGAATTGATATTAAAGATGACAAGTTTTCTAGACATCAATGGGAATTTAAAAACAAGAAACATTATAGGAAATTGATCATCATAGCCAAACGGAACTTACTCAAGCAAAAGAAGGATGATAATATTTCAGTTTGAAAAGAAACAAAAAAAGTTTACGATTCTGATTTTGTACATATATATAATTTATAATTCATCAAGGGCAAGTTCCTCTTCTATTTTTTCATTTTCCTCATAAAGAGCATCCAAAGATTCGTTTAAATCATCTTTTTGAGTTGTATATTTATTGTTCTTAATACTACCTCTAGTTTCTTGGTTTAACTTTTCATGCTCTTCAATTTCTTCAATTTCCCTTTCGATGTATTCTTCAGCCTTTTCAAGTCTTTCAACAGTCTCACCAATTTCTTCTTCAGCGTATTTGAGATCTTCTGTAGGAGCAGCGTTTTTTCCAGATTCCAAGTTTGTTTCAGATTCCTCCTTAATATATTCGGAAATTTCTTCCAAAACACTTGTTTTACTTTCAGGTTCGTTTTCAATACTTAACAGTTCTTCAGCAGCTGCTTGCTCTTCTTCAACTTCAGTAGGTAAATGAACGTTGACTTCTTTTGGTAATAGTTTTTCCACTCTTGAAGCTTTATCATGCTCATACCTGTCTTTAACTATGTTATCAGTAGGTAAATCTTCTAATTCACCAACAGTTGAGTCAACACTATCATGTGAAGGGCGCTCTTCTTCGTAAACTGTTGTTGATTCTTTCTCTTTGCTATTCAATGATCCAATTTCTGATCCAGTGGTAGACTTAATACTTAATTGAGTTTCAGTAGCAATAGGAGTGTCCTTAGTACTCGTTACTGTAGATACAATAAGAGTCTCTTCAATATCTTCATCATCATTAGGTGATGTTTTAATAAAAACATTAGGTTCTTCAACTTCTTTAACAGATGTAGCTTTCAAGATTTCTTCAACATCTTCTTCAACATTAGGAACGGTTTGAATAGTAAAGTCTTCTTGCGATTCATTTGAAACAGTCTTTTCCTTAGTATCAATTGGGTCTAAAGTATCTTCAATTAATTCTTCATCAACAATTGGTTGAGCAGTTTGTGTTTGCTCCTCAAGTTGATCAGGAATTTTTTCAACGGTTTCAAATTCTTCCTCAATTACTTTTTCATCTTCAGTAGCTGGTTCATCAATGCCATCAGAAGTCTCTTCGAATTCATCACTTGAAATTGTTGGTTCTTCCTTTTCATCGTCATCATCACTTGAAATTGTTGGTTCTTCCTTTTCATCGTCATCATCACTTGAAATTGTTGGTTCTTCCTTTTCATCGACAACATCAACTGGAATTGTTGATTCTACCTTTTCATCTACAACATCAACTGGAATTGTTGATTCTTCCTTTTCATCGACATCTTCAATAATAGGATCTTCTTCACTTACTTCATGATTGTCAGCAACCATTGCTTGGTCTTCCTCAACGATTGCATCAACAACTGGGACATCATCAGTGCCCGTTTCAGCAGCAGCAACAGGTTCTTCATCTTCACCGTCTTCAATGTCAGCAATAGGTTCTTCATCTTCTACGTCTTCAACACCTACAATTGGCTCTTCTTCTTCATCATCAGTTTCATCTATCTCAGCTATAGGGTCTTCAGAAGGGTCGTTGATACCCTCAGTTTTCTTTGAAGGTTCAGCAGCTTGTGTTTCTACAATCTGTGTAACTTGTGATTCATAACCAGAGGTTGTAACTTCAATTGAAACAATATCATTCAGAGAGCTCAAGTAATCCTCATAAGCGATAGGGGTATCCTCATCATTTTCAACAACTTGGTCATAATACTCATGGTTGATTGAATCTGAGGTTGCAAAGTTGTTCTCTGTGGATGTTGTTGAATAAGATAAAGGCTTGGTTGAGGTTGTTCCAAGTGAATCTTTGGATAAAATGGTGACTTGATCAAAATCATCAGTGTTTTGGTTGGCCTTGAACTTGAAGTATTCAGAATCTGAATGTTTGTTTTTATTAATTTTTTCCTTAACAAAAGGAATTACTCTGTCCCTCATGAGCGGTTGGAAAGTATCCTCATTGAACTCCAATAGAGCATCTTTGGCGTAAATGTGCAAATCATTCTCATATACAAACTTACCAATGATACATAATCCAACAAGAGTAATAAGTTTAAATAAGAAGCTTAAGAACTTTTTGGTTGTTGGCTTGTGGTTTTTGAAGTTCTTTGGGATATTGATAATAGAGACACTGTTGTCAGCACTAACAGTACTCAGTCTAGTACCTGAGTTATTAAATGCTATCTTTGTAATGGCAAAAGTATGAAAATCACTAAATCTCTTCAAAAATTTTAATTTACTGTTAGCCAATGCTGGTATTATTGAAGAGTGAGTACTAGAGTTGGCTTGCTTATAGTACAAATAGAAAAAATTCACAGAGTTATCATTACCTGATATGGCTAGAATATTTTCATCAGAAGAATAGTCAACACTGGTGATTCCCTTGAAGTTCAAATTCTTCAATTCATGAATCTTCAATAGTTTAATTTCACCTGTCATTGAGAACAAGTGCAGTTCAAACTTGTTGCTAATGTCATTTTTCAAGATGATGAAAAAGCAGTCTTCCTTAATAAAGACCAACTTCAAAGGTGTGTACTTGTTGACATCAAATTGGTATGACTTTGTGATGAATGTACCAGTAACACAAGAAATCAACTCACAAGTACTCTTGGTAATATAGGATAGTATCTTTGCCTGCTTACCCTTTTGGAAATCAAAGTCTCTTAGTTCGTTACCAGTTTCAATTTCATACAATTCATTCAAGGTAATTGGATTGATGATTCTAATAACGGAAGGAACTTTACTTGTACAACATGCGGCAAATTCAATGTTGTCTGAAATTTTCAAGAATTTCAAGTATGTGTTCAAATCTCTTGGAGTTTGATCATCTTGATCATAATCAACAGATGCAATAAATCTTATATGTTGGTTTTCATAGTTAAATCTTTGAAGAGAGTTGTTGATATTAGATTGCAAAATCTTGTTACTGTTTTCATTACAACCCAACAAAAACACACCATCAACTTTAATATTGTCTTGGATATCATCAGAACCTAGCAAAATAGAGTTGGGTAAGCTGTCTTGAATGTTGGGAGATAAATGAGCAAAGTCCATGCATGTGGGGGAGTCATTATCATCATTTAACTTCAATTCTCTAAATTTCTTAATTTTGTTGTTTTCAATTGAAAGTAAGGTGATCTTGTTGTCAATACCATTGTTTCCCTCTCCACCACCACCGGTTACCAAAAGCAAATCATCTGAAATGAACTTACAGGCATAAAGAGGATATTTCAAATTACTCTTAAGAACTTCGACTTTCATTATACAAAAGGACACGAGTATGTATATTGTAATGTTCTATCTTTGGTGTTTTGGCAATATTTATTAACTTTGATTTAATAGGGGGAAGTTGAAAAAAAAAAAAGTAAGCCCAGAGGAAAAAAATATTACCACCGTTTTTTGTATTTTTTTTTTTTTTTGGACTATTCATTTTCTATAGGCGCTGTTGATTACCTATGATCTCTCTGTCTTTTTTATTTTTTTTTGAAAGTTGTTACTATGACTCAGTATGAACATTCACTCATCTATATTAAATATATATCAGTGAATTATTTTTCTTGAAGGAATGATTGATTGATTGATTACAACCACACAACTATATTATCCATTAAATGAATTTCTTGTCAATATCATCACATGTCGTTCATGGGTATGTGGGAAATAAAGCTATAAACATGGCGATCCAGTTCAAACCTGATGTAGACAACATAGATATTTTGAATACAGTTCAACTAAATACACATCCTAAATATTTAATAAATAAAAAATATGCTGATCTTGCTGTACTAAATTACGACTCTGAAACTTTAATCAATCAAATATTGAAAACGTCGCTGTTTGAATTTCTACAAATGGATTACAGTTGTATAATACTGTCATATTTTAACAATGCACAAGGTATAGATTATTTGACAGAAGTATTGATGAACAAGCAAAATAAAGATACTAAAATAATATTGGATCCAATAATGGGTGACAATGGAAAACTTTATTGCAACCCAATGGTTGTAAAATCATACAAGAACTTGATAACCAACTTAGACATTGATTGTATTCTACCAAACCAGTTTGAATTGGAATTGCTAGTTAATGATGAATACAATTTTGAAGAAACAAAGAATGACAAATACTTTGCTGAGTTGATAAAGAAATTTCATGATAAGTATCCAAAGGTACAGAACTTGATTGTGACTTCTGTGATGATAAATAAGACCACTCCATATATACTTATCTCTTCCACATTGAAACCAAACATGATTAGAAAGATTAATTTGGAGAGATTTTACTTGAAAGATACAATAATCTATGGATGTGGAGATTTATTTACAGGATTAATAGCTTATGAATATACCAAGAATATGAGACAGCAAGAGAATGACATAGAGATTGCTGAAATTTTTAAAATTGTGTTAAGTGTAGTGAGAGATTTGAAGGTAGTTATTGATAAGTCAGTTAACTCAAGAATCAAAATAGATGAATTCAAATATCAGCTGAATGATCTGAACCTAATAGAATGTATAGATGATGTTCTAAGTAAGAGAGAGAATGATTATAACAAAGATGAAAGCTACTATGAAATTGAATATCTTGTTTGAAGTGTCTGGACACCTAAGGCAAACATGGGACTTATCTCATTTTAGTTAATAAATGATTAAATATGATGAATTGTATCTGTTGATTAATTTATATTTTAGTGTGAAAAATTAAAATGCTTTATCTTCGGCTTTAAGAAGTCCTTGAACAAATAAGTTAGTTTTTTTTTTTATCAGCGTTGGGAAAAAACCCTCCCTGCGCGAATGGGTTAAGTTTTTTTTTGAATGATAAGTTTTATCACCATAATATACGATTGAATACTCAATTTATCTCTTTTGATATATCGTCTTAAAGTGTTAAAAATTCAAAAAAAAAAAAAAAAAATTATATATGACTGCGACTATAATACAACCAACATAAACCTGACTATATTAATAAACTTGTTGGAAAAGTAACATTTCTTAATCATTTTGCCTTTTAAGAAACATAAAAAACATAATCAAAGGAAAACTGTGAAGATGAAGAGTTTGGGTGATTTTAAGAAATATAGAAGATATCTTATTGGGCTGGTACCAATTACTGTAATATTGTCCACTTTTTTAATATGTTACACATTTAATGGAAATATACAAAGCTTTATGAGATTGCAAGACCTTCAACAGTATAATTACAAAAAGTCTGCACAGTTTAAAATATCATCGGCATTATTAGAATTAAATAGTATAAATGCCTTGAACACAGAAACCAACAATATTATCATAGAAGAAATTAATTCTAAAGATGAAGATTCTCTTAACATTAAGCTAAATTATCATTCAAAACAGAGTGCATTGATTCCGGATTTATCAGATAAAGAAACTATAGTGAGTTTAGCAAAGATGTCTCAAAATGCCTATGTCAGAGACCCATTCACCGGAGATTGGCAGAATGTAACTGATAAGAATGATGATTCGTTTGGATGGGATGATGACTCAATAAGAGGACATGTATTTAAAAATGATGATCAAAGGATTGTAATCATATCATATAAGGGCACTTCCTCAAAGGGGTTGCCTGGAACAGGTCAGGATAGTGATACTATTGAAAATGACAAGTTCAATGACAATCTTTTGTTTTCGTGTTGTTGTGCAAGAGTAACTTATCTATGGACACCTGTTTGTGACTGCTACATAGATTCATTCACATGCAATGAGAAGTGTTTAGAACAAAACATTAGAAATAATAGCAATTATTACAAGCAAAGCATTGAAATTTATAGACAGGTCAAGAAAAACAATCCTGGTTACCAAATATGGACGACTGGCCACTCATTGGGAGGAGCGCTATCATCATTAGTAGCTAGAACATACGGATTGGTGGGCGTGTCATTTGAGAGTCCTGGAGATTTGTTGGCAAGTCAAAGATTGCATCTTCCTTTGCCATATGATCCCGACTTTGACATGATATGGCACATAGGTAACACAGCAGACCCAATTTATATGGGTACCTGCAACGGTGCATCAAGTACTTGCAACCTTGCAGGATATGCCATGGAATCCAGGTGTCACTCTGGATGGGAAATATCATATGATACTGTGAAGGAACTGAAATGGAGTGTTGATGTTAGAAAACATAGAATTAAGACTGTCATTAGTGATGTTTTGGAAGAAATGGATGTTCCAGAACCAGTTTACATCGGGAACGGTAAAGGAACTGAAAACCCTTGCATAGAATGCTTTGACTGGGATTTTGTCAATCCAGAACCAGAATCAACAACTACTTCTGTAACCACCACTAAGGTAACTAGCACCCTCACAACAAGTTTTACAACAACTTTAAGTTCAAGTTGTGTTGGTAGAAACTTTGTAGGGTGGTGTACTTCATACACAACATTTTAACTAAGAGGGGTAGGAGAATAATAATAACATTTTAGCAATAATTTACTATATGTATATAGATAAATAAATGTTTTCTTCTTTTGTTTTTCTATTCCTTTTATTACTATCAAGATCTTAATGTATTGATGACTTTTCAAATTCATTTTCTCTTAAAAGGGCCTCCAAAGATGAATAGTACTGTAAAATACAACTAGGCACTTTCAAATCAACCTCTTCTATCCAAAAACTTTTCAATTCACCCTCTCTAATTTTCCTAAACTTCTCCGATAGATCCTTCACCAACATTTTCCCATTATCATCCAGGATCCCGAACTTTAAATATATGACTGCAGTATAATAAACAGAATAAATCAGTTGATCTGAAAGAAACCTAAAATGATTCAAGTCAACAGGCTTGAATAGTTCCAATGCCTTTATACAATGATCTGTGAAATCTTGTCTCTTGGAAGGGGGAATGATCAAATCATACATGGGGAATTGATTTGATAAGACATTTGAGTTTTTCAGTTTTTCAAAATTGCTTATATTTGACTTTTTATACAGATTTTCTTTATTAATGATTTGTTCCTTAATCTTTGATGACAATCTCTTTCTTGAATAATAAGAAAGTGGTTTGTTGGTCGTTGAAGGTGGAATGTATTTGTGTTTTTGATAATACATCAAGATCATATTAGCATATGAAAAATGGTATGTGAAATCAATGAACTCCTCTATTTGTTGTTTGGACAAGTAAATCCACTTGTTCCACCACTCTTCAATCTTGGCGAGCATGCTATTCAGATCAATGTCCTTTTTGTTTCCTTGCACAGAAGCTACGTAGTTCTGGTTAATACTAGTGATGTTAAAGTCCAGTTGTATTTTTTTTGAATCCTTAAGACCATTCCGTTGAAATCTTTCCATGAGCCAATAGAGCTCAATTTCAGCAAGCATTCTACCATCAAAATGTGAGGCCTTTTGAGATTGTAACGTTAAAACACATCTTTGGATATCGTTGTCCTGAAGGATTGATGGTCTTCCTGACAGCAACGAATGATTAAGATGTGCCAAGCACAAATGATTGTACAGTCTATTGTGACTCAATGACATATCATTCAGTTCATTTTCATCACCGAAAATAGAAAAATAATTCAAGTTGTTATTGAAATTTTGGAAGTTGTTCTTAACCCCGTTGCTTAAGTACATCTGGAGCCCCAATCCTGAAATTAACCAAGAATCAAAGATTTGAAAGTCAGAAGATAAGGAGTTACTATAGACAGAGAGCATCACCAGAGACTGGATGTACTCAATTTTAAAAGCATTTCCCAAGTTGACAAATTCCATGGCATAGTCGTATTTCAGTTTCAAAAGCAAACTCTTATAAACTTTAGTCTTCAAGTCATGGTAGTATAGAGTGTACCGCAGTGATAAGACCATGTACAAGGTCAGCAGTAAGGAGCAGTTTGAGTTTCTTATGTTTTCAATGATCACTTCCAGACTCAAGTGTTGAGGAAAACTTACCCATGCACCATAGTTGTCCTTGAACTCTTTCAACAAGGTTATGCATTCAGACATGGTTAAGATATTTTGTGAAATCACGTCATCTTTGAACTTGAATTCTAAGACCCCACTTGCATTGTTGGCTGTTTCAGCCACATTAAGATCCAGTGGGTCAGGGTCATGCAAGTTTCTTATTTGTAAAGGGATGTTCAACTTGCTAACATATCTGGTAAGACTGGTGAAGGGGGCATATAAACTTCTGTAATCTTCCTTGAAATCCATGACAATGTTCACATTATTGTCTCGAGTGTCTTCAGAATCTTCTTCCATATCTTGTGTGGGCAGTTCAGTATTATTTTGTATAAGATAAGGTCCTGTACTGGGCTCATTATCAGTTGGTGACATGAACAAGGGTTGATTATGATTATTAATGCTTTTTGTTGTTTGGTTATTCGACAAAATTTCCAATAGTTTTGTCACCTTCAAGTTTGTATCTTGAATAAGATCAACTTGTTTTGCATTTGATTGATTTTCTATTAATGGAATAGTTTTGTTGTTAACAGTATCAATTATTTTAAAATGATGAGCTTTGGTTTTGGAGCTGCTCTTGACTATTGCCTTGTTTGATGGCGATGTGCTAACCTTAGAGTCTGATGACTTCAAAGATAATAAAGACTGATCATTAAGTAAAGAGCAGCTCATGTTGTTTAGCTTTATACAATTTTTGCAACCTTTTTCAAGGTTAATGAATTCACATCTAATTCTTTTATGCTTACAATAATCACATGCCTTAAGTGATCTATTCTTCTTCACACTCTTATTAGAATCAATGCTATTATCTGGTGTCATTATTGACATCATTAATTTACTCTGTTATATATTTACTTAAACTGTTCTTGTTTAATACTAACAGTAAATTATGTTTCGGTCAATGTATTGATTTTGTAGGATGGTCTTAATTATGCAGAGAAAAAAACCCAGATGTGTATGATTTCTCTGTTATTTTTTTTTTTTTCCAGGTTCATTTACTTCGGGAAAGAAAGATAATCATCAACCTTTAATAAAGTTTCCAATTTTTTTCGCTCTCTCTCTTTTTTAAATCTATAAAGAAAAAAAAAAACAAAAATTATAAATGATAAGAATGAAGCATTAGTAACATTATAGTATTTGTCCTTATAGACAGGTATTTCTGTATAACCAATAATAGCAAGTCATGTCAGCTAATACATCTGTAAACAGTGGTCACACCAACTCATCAAAAAAACACAAGCTAAAGAGCACATTATTAGTACAGGAAATGCTCAAAGATGAAATAAACACTAAGCCTATTGAAAAAGAAGAAAAGATTGTTAAAACTAAAGGAGATGTGAAATTACCTATCAAAAAAGATAACAATAAAAAGAAACCAGAAAATAAACAAATAAAAAAAAAGGATATATATAAGAGTGAACATGCCCCCAAGAATGATAAAAAAATTAGTGAGAAGCAACAAGAGACAACCAGCATCAAGTCGGATTTGTTGAAAAAGAAACTTGAGGAACAAAAAGCATTGCTGGATAAAAATAGAACCTATGACAGCATCAACAAAATCATCAGTGGTGATATATCATATAGTTTGATAACAAACAACAATATTGATGTGAGTAAGATCAATGAAATGTTTGATTAAGTTAAAGTTTGCTTAACCCAATTGCCATCCTTATCCATATAGGCAAGAATGACCTTATTTAATGTGATGTTGTGATAGTTGTCTATAAGGGCTTCGCACTCAACAAAACTATTTTGATTTGTTTCATATTTACTCTTTATGAGGAGTTGATAATGTCTTGTGATGTTGTTTGTAAGATGATGGCTTCCATCCGCATTACCACTGGCATTTTCATTCATCAAGAGAAGTTCTTCTGTTGTGTTTAGCTTGTCTTGACTCAAACTGGAAACCAACTTATTGATGACCTTTATAGGGTTAATGGTCAATATTATATTGTAACTGATGCTCAAATGATCCTTGTAAGATAAAGTTAGGTACTTTATAGGCATGAACAGTTCAAAGTTGTTGTCATTTTTAATTTTTACATCATCAGTTTTTAATTTATCATTATTGAATTTGATGTCATCATTATCCATTATTTTTAGAAGCTTCTTCTTTATTAAATTATTAATGTAAAATAAATTTATATCATTATCTATTAAATCTTGTAATATAATATTTCTAAAGAGATTATCATTGCTGGTATAATATAGGGGAATATTTATGTCTTCATGATTAAAAAATAAGTTGTATGATTTGTATGTTACAAATGATGCAAATAAAAAGCTTATGATTTTTATGTTTTGTTTGACTTTGTATTTGAAAATACTGTATGAACTGATGCTAGTGTTGTGGCTGAATAATGTAAGATTGGGGTTTTGATTTGGCTTTGGTTTGTAAAAGTTTTTATACAGTCTTTTAAACATTATAAGAGATGATGTTGTAATATAATGAGGTGATTATTCAAACTATATACATGGTTTCAATATATATAATTATTGTGTTTAGAAATACTTCATGAAAGGTATACCTTTGAATTTCCCCACCGATTAATGAAATAGAACTTGATATTTATCTATATCAATATATATATATATATAATTTTTTTTTTTTTCGGGTAGCGTTTTAAAACTAAGGAAAAGAAATCCATAAGCTTTATAGATGTAAACCAGTATTTTCTCTAGAAAAATTATTTGAATACTTCTTAAATGTTTTAAACAATGTTAATGAGAATTGTCTTATATTCGCACTTTCGGTACATTTCAATTTGAAAATGGCATTATTCTCCTAATAGCAGTAATAATTGTATTCGAGGAGTAATAACCTATTTTTTTTCTTAAATTTAATTGAATTATTCTTTTCTGTTGTAATAATATTTATATATATATATTGATCATATATACCTACAATAAATTAATAGATACTTAGTTGTTTGAAATACTAATGTTATACTCTATTGAATATTAGTCTTTTCCTATTTGTATATCATTTAAGGAAGCTCATACTTTCGTAATAATCCTAAAAAAAAAGGTATTAAAATAATAAATACCTTTGCTGTTGTTTGGTTTATATGAAACATACTTATTTCATTTTTTGTTTTTTTTTTTTTGGTTTAGTATATTATTTAAGAGAATAATGGATCATTACCCTTTTTACCAAAAGCACATCTACCAGCGTAGTACAAAGGAAGAACAGTGGTGACAGCTAAAGCAGCAAAGAATGGATATACTAAGAACTTGGAACCTTTACCTCTTAAGTAGATAGGAGTATTCTTTTGTGATTGGTAGAATTTTTGCTTTTCAATAATGTTGCTCATGATGTGTAATATGCTTGTTTGTGTATATATTTTTTGGTCTTTAGTTTAGTATATTAACTCTCTTGATTAATTTATATATCTATAACCTTAAATACTTTATTTTGAAGATTTATCTATAATATTATGATATATTTAAACAAATTCAATAGAGAAAAAAAAAATTTTTTTTTTTTTTACCCCTTTGGCTAAGTATTTGTTTTGTTAGGCGTTTAAGTGTATCCAATGATATTCTTTACAGGAGAAAAAAAAAAAAATTTTTTTTTTTTTTTCTTAAAAAAATACCTTACAACCAAAATAGTGAAAGATGATGATTTTTTGGTTTTAATGTTTTAAATGAAGAAAGAAAATGAAAAACACTCTTATGTTCGGACATAAGACTCCACATAGGTGATAAACCAATCAAAAAACTACATTCCACACATATACTTATTATCATTGATCATTCAAATGACTTATCTTAATTAATAATATAAAAAACACACACACCTAAAAATAATAATAATAATAAAAAACATCTATATATTTATAAAAAAGAATTTACCGTATAATAAATTTATTCTTCATCATCCAGAACAACAACTCGCTTGCTTCTGATTCCTCTATTTTTAACCACAACATCTTCATTGCTTAGATCAATCATCTCATCTCGTTTTCTCTTTTTCCTATCATCAAGACTATCATCTACTTCTTCATCTACATTGTACTCGTAGTAATCAGAGTTCATGGAGCTTTCACTGTTGTTCACTTCATCTTCACTCAGCTCGCTGATGATAAAGCCCGTGAGGTCACTTCCACTATCATTGTGTGCATCACTTTGTTCTCCCTCAGTATCAATACTTTCTCCTTCATCACTGACTCTATTACCTATGCTTCTAAACACCACTCCACAGTGTGGACACTCATTCTGGTCCTCCTCACCAGGTTCTATTTCCCAATGACATGAAGAACATCTAATGACTCCTCCATCATCCATGTCAATGACACCCACTCCTGTGTCCTTGAATGTCTTTTCAAACAATGTATTATTCTTGAGATCAAGCTCATAATCAAGCTTCTCCTTCTTCAAGCGTTCAAAGTATGCTGTGTTGCTTATGATTTCATTGTAGGCAATCATGACACTTTGTAGAATCTTGTTGTTGAATGGTTCATCCTCAACAACAAGCCTACACATGGGACATCTCAATGTGTTTATTCTGATTGATTTCATGAACCATTTCTTCAAGCATTCATAGCAATATGTGTGTTTACATTTCTGAAGCGATTGTGGTACACACATGCACTCTTGACAAATGGGACATTGAAATTTGTTCCCCAAAGCTTCAATTGTTTTCATCTCTACAGTATCCGACATTTTTCCTCTCCTTGTTTTACACCAAATTGAGTTGTATTGAGGTTAATGAAAATAAATGATATATTTTGGTTACCAATCTATTAGTTTAATTGATTGAAATATATAGTAAACTGATAAGTAATGACATTAAATATTAGAGTTGTTGAAAAAAAAAAAAAAAAAGGGAAAAGAAAGTTCATCAAAGTGTGTTAATAGCGGGATTTCCCCCATCTCATTCTGAAAAATAAATAAATAAAAAATGAAGATTTTAAAAATTTAATAAATAATAACTATATAAATCGCTTACGAACATTCCGAGTGCTTTAAACAATCCATCTACTTCAAGTATTGTTTCAAATTATTATAGACAATCATTAAATCGTTTTTTGCCTGTTCGGTATTTTTTTTATTCTTTGAAGAAAGTATGGTGCTGGATTTTTTGATCTCATCATATATTTTTAATACCCAGTACAACTTCAATCTAGGAAACTTATTCTTAAGATCTTCAAAAAAAATTCTTGTCGCCATCATGTCTTCTTGAGTAACTTTTTTGTTTTTGTATGGTAGGTCGTCTATCAATTTGTTACTAATGATGATTTTCCCATTTTTCAATTCGCTTTCTGCATCCACGCTCAAACTTTTTAAGTTTTCAAAGATGGCATCATAAAGCACAAAGGATTCCTCATTCACACCAAAAAGATTCAATAAACTGGCTTTAACATCTTCAGAAATATTTTTCATCTTATAGCTAGGAGCTTCAAACAAGGGTTCGGGAGTTTCACTAATGAAGTTATGGATATAACACCATAGGTATCTCTTCAAAACCATTGATGCTGCTAGGTATCGATGATGATAAAACATAAGAGCTAAGCATTTCTCCATGAATGTTTGAAACTGCCTTCTAAAGTAAGGTATTCTCATGAGATCCCTCTTTGGCACAAGAGTCTTTGTTGTTTGTTCAAATTCTTTTAATGTCTCAATGAAATACTCTATGTATTGATTATTGACCTCATGTTCAAATGATATATTGTACCATCTTCTCTCTAATTTGCCTTTCACAATGAGCACCTGATTTTTCTTTGATGTAGGCTGCAACTCGGTCGCAATTTCTCTTGACACACTCTCATTAGCTTCCTTGAGCTCCTTAATTTCCTCAATGGCCACCAAACGATGGAATTCTCTCAAAATAAGCTCAACAGGGAATATGTACTTGAAATGAGTCTTTGTCAACAAAAAGTCATCAAACGAATATTCGTCATAATCATTCAATATGAACTTTATGTAATAATTCAATGAAATTGCCTGAAGAAGATTCTTCTTTTTCAAATTTTCCTCAATGAATGGATTTCTAAATAATCTATTCAAGCTCAATAATGTTTCAGTTGGAGGTAGAGAATTTTTGAAATCTTTTTGATCTTTTTCTTTATCATTTGCATTATCTTTTTCTTTATCGCTTTCTTTATCTATATCGTTTTTTTTATCTTTACTTCTATCTTTCCCCAAAAGATCGTCATAACCATCTTTCCATCTTTTCATTATGTATCTAGATACAAAAATTTTATCTTCATTGTGGAGTCTTTGGATGTTCAACAAACCATCGCTTGATGGGTTGTAATTTCCAAAAATTAATTTATTAATCTTTTCTTGATCAAGCTTATAGAACGCAAGTTTCCTGTTGAAATCAATGAGTTTTTGGTTTATACTAGCATGATACTCGAGCATCGAAATGTTGATCAACACAATCAACATATTGTCTGCCATTTTCGGAAAGAAATCTCTATAAATTTTCAAGTACAATTCAAAATACTCCATCAATTTAGGAAATGAACTCTTTGATAATTCATGTGTAAAATACTTCATGTCCTTGAGTTCATATGCTAATAACATTCTATAATAGGTCAAGTCTAAATTTGATGTCCCATCCAAGTTCAAAGGAACAATGTTATGTTTGTTTAAAAAATTAAACACTGTTTTCTGATTGATGATTTTTTTACTGTTGATCTTCAACAACTTTTCTATAAAATATGAACCAATGGGGAATTGGTGGTTTGTCTTCATCAATTGTCTGCAATGTTTGCTATTTAATATAAGCGATATGTCTATTTGTTTATTTACAAGATGTAGTAATCTACCACATTGATGGATTTCACTTTTTAAAGAATATTCTTTAAAATGAATCTGATATTTGAAATTGTTTAAATAATAAAACATGTTTGAAATAGTATCTTCAACGTAATGGCTTTTGAATCTACTCATCATGAGTACTACTAGTGGGTCAATAGTTGGATCAAATTGAGTTTTATAAGAATTCAAAAAAAATGATATTAATTCAATATCTCCAGTAGAAAACAACTGGTCAAGAATTTTATAAAACAGGAACCTGTCCATTTTTTCATACTTCATGTCTTGGTATTGAACAAAGTCATTGATTATTTTGACTATGTAATTAACGTTGTAGTTGGAGTTGATTCTCCAGTTCACTTTGATGAACATTATTTCTGTGTCTATGATTTTATCCGTGTGAAATCTTTCTCTGTATCTAATTAATTCTTTTAAGTATCTGTAGTCATTAAGTTCATAATAGACCTTTATGATGTTGTCCAAGAGTTCAATTTTGGCCATGGTGTCTTCGTTATTTCTTTGGAACAATGTTTCAAAAAACCCACTGGTCAAGAGAGTTGGGGGTTTCAACATTGATTGTTCTTTTTCTTTGATGCTATCATACACATGTAGTTCTTCCAGGACTTCATCGACTTCATTATACCTCCCTGACTTGATGATGTTCTTTATGATATAGTTCAATTGATTGATATCGATGCAAAAATTTGTATATTTCATGGCTCTTATGTAATAACGGACACTAGTATCACTCTTAAGAAAGGTTTCGTAGTAAAACACATTTCTCACATGATCATTGAAAACGTCTACATGATCATCACAATTTTCTACATTTTCAAGATGACTATGATCAAGTGATATTAATGATTTGGTTCTAGACTTCATGGCTATATTTTTATAATCATCTATTGTCTTCAACTCTTTTAAGTGTGGATGAGTAAATTTATTTCGCCTGACCATATTCATCATTTGTCTATCCATGAATTCTTCATATACCACAAGATGCTTGATCTTCGCAGAAAAGGAAGGATTGATATGATGTACATCTAAATGATAATTGAATATGATATTATTTGTGCTTGAAAATCGTTTATAATCAGGTTGGACTTTAGATAATTTACCAAACCATCGATGTATATTTAGGAAGTTCATATATTAATAGATTATAGTATATGATTACAAATAAATGTAAAGAGGGACAAAACCAGATTGGAAGCAGAAAGAAAAAACTATATATACAGAAATCTACTAATTATAATCTTATTGATAAATAGTCTTTGTTAGAATTTCTTTGTATTTATTATTGAATCAAATAATGAAATATATTTATTGGTTTTTTCAAACAATAAATAAATAAATAAATGAAGTTTTTCAAATTTTTAGATGGTATAAAAAAGAAAATTTTTTCTTTTTTCTTTTTTGGAGATCTACTGCATTGCATGTGACTATCTCCTTGATGGGAAAAAATAATCGTTCCGCTACACAGACAAACAGATCACACAGGAAGTGAAAAAAGTACGTGTTTTTCTTCCTTCCATGGGAAACAAAAAAATTACTTCTAATATATATCATCAAGTAGATACGTTCTCTTAATGATAACGATCAATGGGTTGTTAAATTAAATGAAGTATCATTAAATTCTAAAGTGTCGATAACTTTGAATATCCAAATACAGGTAGTGTTTTATATGGATTGGTTCTTCAAAAAAAAAAAAAATTAAAAATAAAAAACTACGTATTTATCCATTTAAGAAATCATCATCATATTTTTTTGTTTTTTTTCCTTTTTTTTTTTTTTAGTTGAATTTTTCCTTACAAAAATTCAAAGAACAAAACACTATATTCCTTTTCCTTTTGCTCTATTTATTTCAACGCCCTTTCTTCAAAGATATTTTTAGTTAATGTACTAAATGGGAATATTCTAATGGACCAAACCATTAACCAAAATCAATCACTTAATGTACTTATATAATTGGAAAGAATTATTGGAATATTACGAACTACCTCATTCCTCCAATGCTCTAAACATCAACAAAATCAATAATGATATCAAGGATATTCATATATACGACTTTGACGGAACCATGTTTTATTCTCCCTCCATATCTGCGGACATCTTCACCAGCAGAGCAAAGGATTATCTTATCCCATTTAAAGGCATGAAAAACAGTGGTGGATGGTGGTGTTATCAATACAGCTTGGAAACATATATCAACAACTGGATAAATGAAAAGAATGAAGCTTCAACTACAAACAATCCAAAAGACAGGTGTTATTGTGATCAATGTAAAATAGATCACAAGTACTGGTCATATGACATCATCATGAAGATCCATGATTCTTACAAACAAGAGAACTGTCTCACTGTGATTATGACGGGAAGAAGAGAGGATAGATTCAAGGATACATTCAAAAGGCTCTTGAAGGGTGATATAAAGAATAGAACAATTTTCCATAAGGAATTGAAATTTGATTGTGTATTCTTGAAGAAGGATTATAAATACACAATGCAATACAAGTTGAATGTGATCACAAATTTTTTGAAGCACTTTAAGAAGTTGAAATCCATTAAAATGTATGATGATAGAGCTGATCAAATAGTGGGGATGAGATCTTGGTGGAAAAAGCAAAGGAATTATAGAATAAAGTACAAGGTCATTGCAGTGATTCCTAAAGTCGGGAAGTACGACAACAATCAACAATTAAAGGTTATTCAAGATCTAATCAATACACACAACAAGAACACTCCAGAACAAGTGTTGAATATTAATTTGTCCATTGATGAATACAAATATTATGCTATAGACAAGGGAATCACTAGGTTTTTGGAAATGTTCTTAAATTTGGAATTTAATGCTTGGAATTATGAAAAGGGTATATTGGGAATTCAACTACTGAACAATGCGCCAATAAACGATGAAGTTGAGTGGGTGATCAAAAAATTCAAAATTTCACAAGGTATTGGATGTTTTTTGGAACTTCATAACAAACAAGATGTCAACCAAAAGGCCATAATAATAACACACTATAAGGAATCGCATTTAAACACATACAAGCAAATAATAAAACATGATATTTTGAACAACTACGATAAAGAAATCGATGTACTTTACGATACAAAAAGACAATTGGAATATATAATGGAAATCAATGATGAAGTGAAAGTAAAGGAAACAATACATTTGAACAATGAGTTGAAACTAACATTCTTGTCTTTAGACAAGACAGTGTTGAGTTTTATGGCCAACATGACAAAAGTTAACGATTTTATGATGATTGATCTTTATGAATAATGGATATATAAACGAGTGAATCTTCAAAAAAAAAAAAACTTTCCTACTTTTTAGACAGGAAGGGTGAAAAAAAAAAAATTTTTTTTTTTTCTTTTTTGGTTTTTTTTTATTGCAGCATTCTTTAATAATGTCAAACAATTATATATATTTAGATTTTTTAAATTATTAATGAAAATCAATAATGT
This sequence comes from Hanseniaspora guilliermondii, assembly GCA_036287555.1. Classification (NCBI taxonomy): domain Eukaryota; kingdom Fungi; phylum Ascomycota; class Saccharomycetes; order Saccharomycodales; family Saccharomycodaceae; genus Hanseniaspora; species Hanseniaspora guilliermondii. The sequence continues at coordinate 575,885 of CP143015.1, read as the reverse complement.
TTTTTATATCATTTTCTTTGTTTTGTTTTTTCTTTCCCCAAAAGTGAAATCAATATATACTAAATTCCTCTTTCTTCTTAAAAAAAAAAAAAAAATCTAATATGGGTAAATTAACTCAACTTCTATCACATCCTTTGGAATTGAAGGCTGTATTAACTCTTAAATTTCTTCAAAAAGATCTATACGAAACAAAACCAATAACCAATGCTGATTTGAAAAGAAGTTATGAGCTTTTAACTTTGACTTCCAGATCATTTGCCATGGTCATCAAGCAACTGCATCCCTCCTTAAAAGATGTGATCATGATCTTTTACTTGGTCTTAAGAGCCTTGGATACTGTTGAAGATGATATGAGTATTGATTCCAAGATCAAAATCCCCCTATTAAGATCCTTCCATGAGAAGTTAGACTTGAAAGAGTGGTCTTTCTCAGGAAACGCAGACACGGAAAAGGATAAGTGTGTGTTGTTGGAGTTCAACAAGATCTTGAATGTTTACCATACTTTTGATGATGAATACAAGAGAATCATCAAGGATATCACCAACAAAATGGGTAATGGGATGGCTGATTATATTCTTGATGAAAACTTCAACCTGAATGGTGTGGAAACAATCAAGGATTATGATCTGTATTGTCATTACGTGGCTGGGTTAGTTGGTGAAGGATTGACTGAGATTTTGGTTCAAGCTGGCTTTGCCTCAAAGACCTTATTGACTGATGCACAAGACAGGAAACTTATGGAATCCATGGGGTTGTTCCTTCAAAAGGTCAACATCACCAGAGATTACTATGAGGACCTCTTGGACAAGAGATCATTTTGGCCAAGAGAAATTTATTCCAAGTACTGTGACAACTTGAAAGACTTGAACTTGCCTGAAAACCAACAAAATGGAATTTGGTGCATCAATGACATGGTCTTGAACTCATTGAGCCATGTCACTGATGTTTTGAATTACTTAAGCTTTGTTGAGGAACAATCTTCCTACCAATTCTGTTGCATCCCACAAGTCATGGCCATTGCCACAATGGCATTGATTTTCAACAACAAGGATATATTAACCAAAGACAACATCAAGATTAGAAAGGGTGAAACCTGCTACTTGATTTTAAAGTCTAGAACCTTCAAGGGGACATTGGAGATTTTTGATCACTACTTGAAGCAAATCAAGGCTAAGTTACAAGTTGAAGATCCAAACTATTTGAAATTGAACATCCAAATAGCTAAGATCCAACAATACATGGAAATGATGACTCAAAAGAACTTGCCTGAAGGGAAGGAGCCAAAGAAAACTGATGTGTACTTAAGAACAACCAGAAAACTTGTGCATAATGATAAGATCATGAAGAATTCTATAGATATTGAAAATATGATCTTTTATGGTGTTGTTGTTGCTATGTTATCTACATTTGTTATATATATGAAATTATAGTATTGAATATATATGTTCATTTTTTTTTTTTTTCTTTTTAACTCTATAAGTTTATTATTGTATATAGTTTTAGTGTAAATGTTTTCATTTTAATTAATATAAATTGTATGTAAATTTGGTTAATAATGGTTTACACAGTGTACTTTAGCAATTGTAATATTTTTAATAAGATATATATGTAAACATATTGTTGAATAGAAGAGTGACACATGATTATATGTAAACAATTGTTGATTTCTTGGATGCCTTTTTATATCCGACATAATTTCCATTTATGTTTTTAGGATGAAAAATTCAAAAAAAAAAAAAAAAATGAGCTATAGGCAAACGTAGTTTTTTCCTTATCTTCTCTTATATGAAACCAATGTTATCATTGAATTATTGAAAGATCTATTAAGATAATTTTCAAAGAAAAAAAACAAACAAACAATAGAGTATAAACCAGATACTATTACAAAAATAGACATTTTTTAATTTTGTTAATAATACCTTTTTTAAAAAGAAAATAAAAGTATGGAACAAACTAAGGCTAAGTTGTTGCTTATGGGTCGTTCAGGATCAGGAAAATCCTCTATGAGATCCATAATCTTTTCTAATTATTCTGCATTTGATACTCGAAGATTAGGAGCAACCATTGACATTGAGCATTCCCACTTGAAGTTTCTGGGCAACATGACATTGAATCTGTGGGATTGTGGTGGACAAGATATATTCATGGATTCATATCTACAAGACAACAATGAAACAAACAGCAAGAACCATATTTTCCAAATGGTTCAAGTGTTGATCCATGTGTTTGATGTTGAGTCTGATGAGGTCTTGAAGGACATTGAGATTTTTTCCATGGTTCTGCAGAAACTTAGAAACTCATCCCCTAATTGTAAGATCTTTGTGTTGATCCACAAGATGGATTTGGTTCAAATAAACAAGAGAGACAACCTGTTCAATATAATGATGTCAAAGTTGAAGGAAACTTGTTCAATGTATGGGTTTGATGATGTGAAGGGATTTCCAACATCCATCTGGGATGAAAGTCTTTATAAAGCATGGTCTTCAATTGTAGGGTCCATGATTCCAACCATTGATGTTTATAGAAAGAAGGTGAAGAAAATAACGGAGTTGATGAACTTGAAGGAATTCATATTGTTTGAAAAGACAACCTTCTTGGTGGTTTGTTCATCTGCTGAAAAAAATAATGACAATGAATATGTTACTGTGGACAATATGGATCCAAAGAGATTTGAAAAAATTAGTAATGTATTGAAAACTTACAAGCAAAGTATTTATAAATTAAAGGCAAACAACTTCCAAGAATTACAAATACCAGAACATGGAATCTACATAATTAACTTGAATGATAATTTAATGGGGTTCATAAACATTAATAAACCTGAATGGATGAATAATAACTTGATAGAAAAAAACTTACACAAAGTTAAATTAATGTTTTCAAACATTGAACAAGATAATACCGATTAGTATAGTCAAAAAGAAAAAAAAAAGAAAAAAAGAAGAAGTTAATTGTTATTTTGTTTTACATTGTCGTAGAATATGTATATAGCATTATATGTGTTTTTTGTTCTGTTTTTTTTTTTTTTTTTTTTTTTTTGTCTTTTAAAATAATTGCTTTTAAGAACATTAATTATTCAAATAAATAAGTTTTTCATTATGAATGGGGGGGGGGAAAGAACAAAAAAAAAAAGACAAAGAATATATCTCATTTTTATGGTTTTTGTTTCGTTATTATTATTTTTCAATTCATCAAAGAATTATAATTCTTTGAAGAAATCTCTCTTGAAAAGAGCCAATTTGAACCAATCAGACATGACTTTGAATCTAGATCTCCAAGAAATAATCATGGATAAGTACAATACTCTCCAGATGTAGAAGGTTATCAAACCACCACCTGTGTATAATTGTCTCTTACCATAAGTTATGTTAGCAATGGCCTTTTCAGCACCTAGGTAGGCCAAGGCACCGTAGTGTAGGTATTTGAAAGGCTTAGCAGAGCCAACTTGGTTCTTGTTGAAGACCTTTGTTAAGTATTCGGCTTCTTGATGGGCAACTTGAGCAGTTGGAGCCAAGCCAGCAACAGCATTATCACCAATGGCATAGACATTGTTCAAACCTTTAACCTTTAAGTGTTCATCAACTAACAAACCTCTTCTTGAACCTTGTTGTTCAGGAATTTCCTTGATCAAGTCAGTGACAATGGATCTTGGTTTGTTACCAGTGGCCCAAATCAAGGTACCATAAGGAATTTCTTCAGTCTTGGTTTCAGTATCGGAGATCTTGGTCTTGGCAATAAGATGCTTTTCCTTAACTTCAGAAACAGCAGTCTTCAAGTGAAGCTTGATGGATGTTTGTTCCAAGACCTTTTGAGCATATGAGGTTAATTTGGATTCAAACATGTTCAAAATAACAGGTAAGGCTTCAATCAAGTGGATTTGAACTTCTTCAGCAATGGAAGGCAAGTACTTCTTCAAGTCTTGGTCAACATAATCTTGTAATTCACCAGCAGTTTCAACACCGGTTGGACCACCACCAACAACAACCAAGGTCAACAATCTCTTTCTCTCTGGATCACCTTTTGGTAATAAGTTGGCTCTTTCGATATTTTCAATGAATTGCTTTCTAATCTTTGGGGAGTGTTCGATTTCCTTCAAGAACATACCATGTTCTTGGACACCTGGAATACCAAAGGTGTTAGGTTCAGCACCAACAGCAGAGATCAAGTAATCATACTTGATATCAGCAGAGTCATTTTTCTTGATGGATTCTGGGTTCTTAGAGTCACCAAATGGATTGACATGAGAGAATGATTTGATTGTGACGGTGTTGTCCAAGTGGTTGATCTTGGTAGCTTGGGCTTCATAGTATGAAACATTACCCTTTGTCTTCTTAACAGCAAAGTTAACAACAGGTTCAATGATGGATTTTTCATCAACAGTACCAACTGGTGTGGAAGGTAATAAAGGAGTGAATAAGAAATGAGGTCTTGGAGAGATCAATGTGACGTTGTATTTACTTTCATCAATGTGTTGTAAGAAGGAGATACCACCCCAACCAGAACCTAGGATAACAACGTTTTTCTTACCGTTGTTTGAGTAAGAGGATAATGTAGCTTGGGTAGTAGATTTCTTAGCAGCAGTCTTGAAAGAGGAGATACCGCTAGAAGTACTATTAAATCTTTGAATGATATTTGATCTAGATAACATTTACAATATAAATGAAATTTATTAATTAAACAAGTGTAATTGGTTAATTATTTGATATTAATAATGATTAAAAACTAACATTAGAATAACCAAACTTTTAATGAGATAGAACTAAAACAAAAAGAAAAGAAGAAAAATAATGAAACAAAATAAGAAAACAGGAAGAAAAGAAATCCAATAGGTTGAAAAAAAAAAAAAAAAATTTTTTTTTTTTTATTATTTTTTATTTTTTTTTTTGGTTTCTTCAAAGGAAAAAAAAACATTCCTTAAAAAAAAAAAAAAAAAAGAGCAAAACAAAAAATTCGATTCACGTTTTTTTTTTTTTTTTATGTATATATTTCTAAATCCGTAAAAAAAAAAAAAAGAAAAAGAAATCATAAATTCTTTTACTTTATTAAACACAAACACTTCCAAAGAAGGAATTCTATTGGATAGAATATACATCTCAATGTATATATACTTTACCCAACAAATTAATTCAAATAATTATATATGAACAATCAATTTGATTTATGGGAATTATTAATTAATCAATACTTAAAACAAGATGATCTTATATCATCAATTATATACCTAAATAAACATATCCATTCCATATGTGAAAGAAAATTGTATAAAAAGTTAAAAATTACATCTAATCCTCATAGAAATTATAAAAAATTATATACTTCTGTATATGGATTTAAATACACTATCATCAATGGGGGTTCTATAAAAGGATTAAATTCAAATAAGAAGGATCAATCTGATCATATTCTTTACTCCAAGTTATTAAATTTATTTCAACCAAAGAATATAAATAAAATTAATACTTTAACACAGTCCATAATTATTAATGATGATTGTTTTCATGATAAGGAAAATTTCCATATTTTTTTAGATTTTTTTTTTAATAATTTCAACAAGAAACAAAATAATACTTTGAGTATGTTTAATATTAACACTGATCTTCCTATTTATGACAGGATTTTCCAAGACTTAATAAACTTCAATAACTTCAAGAATATTAAACATTTACAAATAGATAATATATCTCATTTCAAGGACATTCCCCCAGAAATTCATAAGAATATAAAAAGTTTAACTTTAAAGAATATCAATGAAATCATTTATCTGGATCATTTTGAAAATTTAAGTCATTTAATCGTCTTGGATACTTCAACATTATTTAATTGTAAAATATCAAATGATAATGAAATTACAAAGTTAAATATAAACTTTTTACATTCATCCATATCTGATCACACATTAAAGGGTAACAACAAAGAAATTGATTTATTACATAACATTCATTGGGAAGAAATTACTGATTTCTCATTAGCTTACAACTGTTTATTACATGAAGAAAACCAATGTGAATGTATTAATTATTTCATCTTGTCATTTGAATACTTTGAAAGATTATTTAACTTACAACACTTGACTCTATCACAAGCATTACACGATAAATTATCAAAGATTCAAAGATTTAATATGAATAGCATTCCTATATTGAACTATTGGGATGATGTTTTGGTTAATATATTCATGTTCTTACCCACTACAACCATATCCAAGAAGATGACATCTTTAAGAATTATTTTGTACCCCTCAATGAATGGACATGCCAAAAACATAACTGATGGATATCATACACATAGAGTCAAGAAAATCATGCACTTGAAGGAAATTCTGGATCAAAATTGTAAGCTTCTCTCATTGACCACTGGAACCCCCCACCAAACCCTAGGCTCCTTGGAAGTCTTGGATATTCCTCAATTTTTACAATCCTTAATACAAATCCCCATTCTTTCAAATGATCTCCTATGGAATGGTTGCCAATGTGCCATTTGTAGACCCACCTTGGAAATCATAGACAAGTATCTACATGATCATCTGTGGTTCAGAAGAAACATCTCAAACTCAGGTGGCTTTGGATCGGGTGTCAGCAACAAGTTTCAGGAATTGGAAAACAGCGAAATGTTTGCCTTCATGTCATTACCCATTGATCAATATTGTGAGGACCTTGACAGCATCCTTGATGGTGATGGCTTGGACTGTTGTTGGGACTTCCATGAAGACTTGTACAATGGCCAGGACATGAAACTCATCCATTACTCTGATGACCAGCACAACAACAATTGCACTATGAATGATCTTCATTACCCTAAAGTCGTATTACAAACCTTTGAACACTTTTTGGACTTGTATCTGGATCATTTCCTGTTCAACTTGCCCAACTTGAAACTACTCATCCTTTCAGGATTTGCTTACAGAATAGATATGAAGCAGTATGGTAGCTTTATACTATCTGATATATATAATGATTGAACTATTGATAAGTAATTCTCAGTTATCAGTGTTAATTTTGTTACATTTATATCTAGTTAAAATCACTAAATCTGATTAATGATTAAATCTAATTGTTTCGGATATATAAATGAAATTCATCATTTTTTTTTTTTTTTTTTTTTTTTTCAAAATCTTCTGGAAAGACGTAAAAAAAAAAAAAAAAATGAATATTATCAAAGTTTATACAAGGATCAAACATGATCATGATTCTGCTTTCCCCTTTATAAAATTTTAATTTTCTTTATTTTTATCAAAGAACTATAAATTTATTTTATTCTTTTTTTTTTTTTTTTTTTTTTTTGAAAAATTTAACTAAAGATTCATGATAATATTCCCTCCAAAAACTTTACAAATAGCATATACTTACTAACAGTAGATATATTATCCTTTAATATATGGGTGCATTACTAATTTTATTTACATTTAGCTTGGGGATCATCGTCTCTTATGCTCTATTTCAATACAATTCCTCCAAAAACACACACACAATACATCCTTCTTTATTAAAACTTAAAGAAATAGAGAACTCTTCACTGAAAAATGACAACATTATAAAGAAAAAAAGCTCTCACACTCCTGAGTTTGATATAAATGGTGAACTACTTCCATTGTATCATAATGAAGAAGAATATCCAATTTTAACCAATGAATTAAGAAAGGAAAGAACAAAAGAGATCACCAATGTAATGATTCAAACAGTCAAGGATATAACCAATGATTCTGCCACAACAGAACAAATCATGTTTGACTTGGAATTAACAGGCGACCCACAAACCACTATAGACAAATACTTCACTGATGGGTTCTTAAACAATCCTCCCCAAAACTATTACATAACACCCCCAATGCCAGAATTTGAAGACGAAGAAGAAGATCCACAGGGTGATCATTCCAATGAACAAGAAACTGTCTCTGATAATGATTCAAACAACGAAACAGGATCATCCAGTAATAGAAGTCATCTCGGAATCTACGAATCCATACATTCTATGTACCTAAATCCACAGAATTTACTTGAAGTTTATAATGTTAGCTTGGATAAGGATTATGACTCAGGTAAGGACAGCTCAATGAAGATGAAGGCTAAAAGCATGATTTTGAAGGCTAGAAAGAACATGGAAAAATTGGATCAATCTAGTAATTTAAGGAAATAAGCATTTTTTGTTTTTGTTTATATATAACAATCTATCTCTTTTTTCTTATTTGTAATACATTTATAGTCTTTGGTTCTGTTGGATCATTTACAACATCAACAACAATCTTATTGCTTTCAACATGAGCCAATGGTTCCATATTAATGTCCTTATAATAATCACCAAACTTGTACGACTTGAAATCTACTGTTGATAAGAACCCATCTTTACTACTGATAATAATCTTGTTTCCTGCGCTATTCCAAGACATACTGTAGATGGGGTAGTAATGAAGATTCTTGATGATCATCAAGCATTCCAACCTATTTGTATCATAAATCATTATTTCATCATCAGTGGCTATGGCAAAGATCATCTTGTAATCCAAGCCAAAAACACCATTCGTTGATTCTTCATCATTTTTATACAAATTAGGATTAAAGCTAACACACAAGCATCTCTTTTTCAAATTGGGTATGATCGCCACTGGTTTATTCAATCCCCTTAATAAATTTGCTCTATGGAAAATATGACAACAATTCAATTCATCACCATTTGGATTCTTATAAATCCCATATGGTACAACCAACAAGAGCCCATCTGGAGAGAATTGTAATTTTCTAAAGAAATTGAAATCAACTTGTGCAAAGATATTTTCTTGCTTTCCAGGCATCAACTCTCCCTTGACTATTCTGTTGATCAACTTCAAATCAGTGATCTTGTTGTTTGTATACTTTGGCTTATAAATACAGATGGCTCTGTCTGCACCCATGCTGATGATGAGTTCATTCTTTGGATCCCAAACACACCCTTGAACCACATCGTTATGATTCTTCTTAACAACACAATACGGCTGTTGAGAGTCATTCACATCAATGACCTTTATGTATGTGTTCATGTACCCAATAACCAAGTACTGACTGTCAGGAGACCAGTCCAACGAGTATATCTCAAGTTGTTCATTAGCAGATAGATTTGTTACTGGGAAATACTTGATGATCTTGTACAATTGCTTGATGTCATCTATGTTTTCATATTCATCCTCATACTCATCATTGAAATTCTCTGCTATCTTGATAGGAAAGTTGTACGGATTGATTATTTTGTCTACATCATTTTTCAATTGACCTTGCATGAAAAACCCCTGTTGTTCTTTGTGTATCTTAATGTATTTCTCCATTAAGTCATTTTTATATTGCTCCAGACTTGAATCTTCTATTTTCTCCCATATGATAATGTATCCATCATCTCCACATCCTGCTATGTACTTCCCACATGGTGAGAATTTTGCCACATTCACAGGCTTGCTGAACCCATTCAATGTGGTTATGTACTCCACATCATTGATTCTATCCTTTGCCTTTTGAAAGTGAGTTTTTATACTGTTTGTAATGTCATCAGTGGCTGATACACTCGTATCTTCACCACTATCCTCATCGGTGTCCTTGAACTTCCATATCTTGATCCGACTGTCTCCACCACATGTCAAAAACTTGTTACTCTTTCTTTCCTTATGATTGAAATCACATGAATATATCGGCTTTGTTGAGTGCCAGTATGATAATATTGGATACGCTTCAACTCCAGACATCGTAGTGCTTTATACAAATATTGGTGTTTTTGTGTTTTATTCAGTATTATTTTCAAATTTAAATTTTTATTTTTTTTAGGATTTAAAAAAAAAAAAAATTATTATTTTGAAAATTTTATGATTTCACGCGTCTCGATGGAAATTCCAATTTTCTTTTTCTTTTTTTTTTGGCTCTTAAAAGAGAAGAATAATTCAAGAATTTGGTATTCATGGATAAATTACTTATGTGCTCATCAAAGAATAAAGAAATATACCAAAAGTTATTAAATTGAATGAATAAGCCAAATTTTTTATATTTAAGAGGGAAAAAAAAAACAGGATTAAATAATATTTATTAATCTAAAACTTGGTAATTTACACTATAGAAATATAGTTGTAATCTTATATTATTTCAGCGCATTTCTTTGGTTATCAAATTAAAACAACTCCTGGTAGCTTAGTTGGTTTAAAGCACAAGACTGTAATTTTAACAAGTTATCTTGGGATCGGGTGTTCGACTCACCCCCGGGAGATTTAATTTTTTTTTGATTTTTTTTTTTCATTTGAACAAGTCATGTGAATCATTTCAATGAACTTATCATATTTTAGTTTAATTTTAATTTTATTTTTCAATAGATCAATGATCATCTCATTACTAGTTATTAAGTGAATCTTTTTTATTTTATTTTTTCAGAACGAAATAGCATTAAGGTATTTAAGAAATTAAAAATTTGCCAAAAAAAAAAGAAAACCTAACCAATATAACAAAATTATAAGCATGCCTGTTAATAAAACAGATTCCTTAGAACAATTAAGGAATAGATTGCTTTCCATTATACATGATCGACATTACATAGAAACTGAAGTTTTACATGATTTTAGCAAGATGAAAATAAAAGTAGATGTTGTGCCGAATGCCAGATGTGGAAACTGGTATGCAAAAAACACACAAGATATTGAATCATATTTCAAAAGTACTGATGGCCATAAAGATCATTGGGGGTTCAACTATAGAAGATTAAACCTACACATCTTTGAAAGATTACTGAAATATTATTCCCATGATCAAATATTAATGATTGTTGACAGCAGCAAGTATAGACAAGTGCCTGATTCTCTTAGCAAAACTGTACCCATATGGTGCTGCATTTTGAGTCTTTTTGTGAACAGTGATTATTTCACTGAGGAGGGTGAGATCAATGAGGAAAAATTCAATAAACTTGCAGACTACTTATTGACTCTACCGTTGCAATTAGAGAATGTATACCAAGAACAAGCTCAAATTCGTGAAAAAATAATTGATTTTTATAAAAAAACAAATAAATACCTACCCAACTTTTCTCAAAAATTAAGATCATTGATGAGTACACAGTATGATTTGAATTTGAGCCATGAATACATTAGGATATATCCTCATTGGATATATCCAGGTCTAGCAGCAAATAAAAATGAATTCATACAAGAAGATGCTTTTGATGGGAAGAAGTTTTCCGTTCTTAATCTAGTATTGTGTTCAACAAGTTCATACAGTCATATTTCAAGACATCATGGCAATATCAAGTTCCAAAACAAAAAGGTTCATGACAAGTTTACATATGAGTTTGATTACTACCAAGGCGCTGGTGATGACCATGAAATGTGGGGCATGAATTTAATAGATCCATCTACTTTTAATGGAAACATAGAGAAATTTGAATGTTTTTTCAAAAATAAAACACATGACAATACGGAATTGTTGTGTTTAATGGAAGACATACACAGTGGCAACTACTTGCAATCAAAAAATTGCTCCAATACATATCTCATAGACAGCTTTAACAAGGTATATTTAGCCAATAATGCTAATATTGATGATAATCTAGCATTACAATTTGATATAAGTATTATCCTTGGAGATAGTGATATCAAAGTGAATGACAAAACACATGTTTTTGAAGACATGTCAGATGATAAAAAGGGTATACGTAATTTCTTCAAGAATATAAATATAATCGAAAGAATCATGGCCATTAAAAACCCAGAAGAATCAATATTGTTTTCGAGCGAAAAGTTTGACTTGAATATCGCTTGTTTGCTCATTTATTTCATAAAATATAGTAACAACCCAAATTTTACCCAAACAAAATGGGATAAAGTTAATATCAGACAGTTACATTTAAAAATATTGGAAGGCATCACTATTGAAACTAAAACTAGTAGGCTTGTTTTAAACAGTGTAAATAGCTATATAATCTCAAATAATTCAAGTTAAAGATAATTCATGGTGGCTATATAGTAACTATTTGTAAAATCTTTATATCCAATGATTCTTGAAACAGCTAGTAATCTGATATCTATTTCGTTGGCAGATGAAGATTTAAGTTCCGCTGTTTTCAATAACTGTAATACCTCACTAGACAAATTGTAATCTATAACATTCCCACCTTTTGTTAACAAATAAATGTACCACCATAAATTAGAAATGTTGTGGAAATTGTCCACTTCAAAGAGTGTGTTTTTAGAAGAACATTTCTTATCCATTTCAAAATAATCGTCTTGTAGTTCTTTCAATAAAATTTCCAGTATTTCAGCCAATTCTTTATTGACTTTTTCATGATCCAATGTATTCATTATAGAAGACAACAGAGGTAAATTCAGGGAATTGTATAAATTAGTTATCAAAACAGAGTCAGTATCATTTTCAAATTGATACATCTTCAATTCGTTTTTGCTAACAATGGCCTTTTTCAAGCTTATCAATCTCTTGGTTTCATCCTCATCGGAAAAGTAGTTCCAGTAATTGTTCAAATCCAAGACCTCAAATTCCTGTCTCAAATCATGGTTGTGTACTTCATCATCAAGTGAATGCAACTTTTGAATACATGATATATCAAATTTTGTCAACATTTCAACAACCTTCACGATTTTTAATTTAATGAATTCATACTTTTCAACCTCATATATTTTTAGTAGTTGATTAAATAAATCATCAAATGGTACACTTAATTCTTTGATAAGCATATAATCCAATGCCAGTTCATAGTATTCTGTGGATTTCAAAACTTTCATCAATAATTTCTCATTATAGATATCTAGTAATTCTCTGACTGTCAACTCATTCACACCGCAACTTTTCTGATTGATAATTTCAACATCTTTGAAGTAATTTTGTCTTTGATTGAATGCTATTCTCAATAAATCACATTCATTAATGTTTTTAAAAACTTGTAAGCGCAAATACTTGTTCTTACATATCACCAAAAATTCTTCGTAGAACTTGACAAGAGAAGTGACATCAATGTTCTTAGCAGTTTTGTCTTCGTAATAACAGTTGAGCACAAATAAATGATATTGCAATGAATTATCGTCATTTTGACCCTGCTTGAAGATATTTGAGATGTATGCTATCAAGTCAAAATTTCTGGTATTGCAAATGTAGAACAATTCTGCAGCGGTTTTTCTTATCAACCAATTGCTGTGATGACTCAACCTTTCCCAATTGATATTTAATCTACTAACAAAACTCTTGTTTTTCACCAGTTGTGCTAATACACCCAATAACATCTTATCATAGGAATCATCTGAGTTGATCCAAGAAACAATGGATGACACACATTCCTTGAAGACTTTATAATTCTTTGATTTAAGCTTTGTCAGTGTGAAGTTGATTATTCCTGTTATTAATCTTACAATATAAGTGTCCATGACATAGTCCCTTTGTGGCTTGTATTTGAAAACCCAAATCAATTCATCCTTGAAGTTGCTCAGGTATGGCAATATGGCCAATTTAATTTCAAAGTTTAATGCTGTATATTCAAAGTTTTGATATTCTTGACCAACCAATAATGTTTTGTCAAGAGTAGAAAAAATTTGTTGATACATGTATGGTATTGCTCCAAATCTTCTACCATAATGATGATACTCTTTCAAGGCTATTTTAAGATTATTCAAGTATTTTATTTTTTGACCATCATTTGTGGGTTTAAGTAAGGTCTTATACAAGGGAACAGTTATATGGATACATGCGCTATTACTCAAAGTGAGTAGTAGTTCATGAATGTAATCCACACTAACCATACTTAAATTCTGGTTGAAAATATCTATAATATTGGAATAGATCTTGTATGATATAATAATCTTATATTCATTGGTAAAATCAATATTTGGATCTCCAGTTATGTATAGCTTTATGACACTTATGACCTTGTTCATGATTTCAAATAAACCAGTAACATCTTGCTGATGACTAGGAATAAATTTTTTTAGTAAAATCAAATTTTCATTTATTATCTTGAAGTTTGCTTCCTCATTTTTGATGTTCATATTATTAACCAAATTCGTAATCTTTGAAAGGAAATAGTCTTGGAAATGAGCAGTTTCATTCTCAGAGTTGAAAACTTGTATTAACTTCTCTTTAGATGATATAGACATATAATTATTTTTTATGATATCAATCAAATTTTGTTCATTTTCAGAAAAGATAACTTGTTTGTAGGCCTTCACAAAGGTTATGGATAAGTAGCTGATGTCCTTGTAAGAGCAATCAATACCTTCCAAGAAAACATTTTTGACAATTTTATTTTGACTGATTAAGTAATTAATGATTTCTAAATTCAATAGTGGTGTTTTATTATCATTTTTTTTGTTCAGAAAAATTAAATATATCATCTCCAATAAAATTCTTTTGTAGTTAATGTTGTTGTAGTTATAAATCACATATGACTTGACTAAAACCTTCAAGAGTTCATTCAAAAAGGAGATATGTACATTTTCATCACAATTAGATAATGATTGATAATTAGCCAACTTTTTTTTAACTTTTTTGATTATCAAATTTTCGTAAGTGATGTTTGTTAATATGTTCTTGTCATAATTTTCAATTATACAGTTTTTGTTCAGTTCTTGGAATATGATTGCTTCTGTATAGTGGAGTATCTCATTGTAATATACATTGTAGTCTTTAATATTATAGCAGTTAGTACTACAAAAATTATACAAATTTTGAATAGAGTTGTTATTAGATTGCATTCAAAATTTGGTTGGGGAATAAACTTTATTTCTTGTGATCTCAGAGAAGTTTTAATGACAAGGATGATAATTTTTGTCGATGTGAAATTTATTGTAGCGCGAGATTCCCAAAAACGCAAAAAAAAAAAAAAAGAAGAAAAAATAGAGAAAAATCTAACCTTTAGATATATCAATCTGACTCTGTAAGATTATTTTTATTATCAATAAAGTTTTATAAGTAATTAAAAGATTTAACGATAACCAAAAAAAAAAAAAAACAAATACAAACTTTCCAACTATGTCAGATAATAACAGCACAACTAGCAATGTAGAGCATGAAAGAAATAAATACTATATAAATTTGGCTAAGAAACACATCCACGATAATAGTCAATATAACAAAGTTTGGAAGAAATATGCTACAACTAATAACAATTACCAAATAAGATTTGACGACTTGATAGATAATGAATCTTTTTTGAGAAAGTACAAAGACAAATACAAGCTCAACAACTTACAAGACAACCTCACCTTCAACGGGGAATTGTTGCAAACGCCATTAGGCAGAAAAACAGAATCCTACAAAAAAAACAACAAGAGTAAAATAACATTGAAAAAGGTAGATGCTTCATCTGTTAATGATGATGATGTGAAAACAGAAAACCATGAAACACTGGCCAACACTGGAGAGGAGAGTAAAGAACACTCCCAGCAACCGAAATTTCAAACTTTGAAGGAAAAGGAAAGAAATAGACTACTAATAGTACAGGAAAACTTGGACAATACCATAATACACGGAAACAGAACATCAAAGAAAACCTTAGTGGATGAGGTGACTAACCATTTCAAAAACGATCTACAAGTGAAGGAAGCAGAAACCTTGTCGCAGTTTATATATAAAGTGAAAAAAGACAATAGGAAGTTCAAGCTGGAATTTTAATCCATGATGCCAGCATAGTTCTTATTAATTTCATTTCTTAAATCTTCAAAAGTTATTTTTTTATTATTGCGGATTACATTGAGTGTGTTTTCCAAGTTTTCTTTGAACTTGAAACCCATTCTATTTGTTGTTATTGGAACATCTGTTTCAATGAGCATATGCTTGGTATCTAATGATGATATCAATTTTCTTTGCTTTTTGGTCAATGGCATCTTACAATTGATGAATGTTGATAATGAAATGAATGAATTAATGTTTTTCAGTTTTAAATACTGTTGATTGAACTGTTCTATTGTTCCTGTGTATGAATGTAAGACAATATTTGCTTTTACATTTCTTTGTTGAAGAGTTTCATCTGTGTGTTTGATGACATCAAAAGTAGCCTGAGAAGCCTTAACTGAGTGGATACTAATAAACTTCAAGTTTGATAAGTTGCTTGTGAGCTTATTAAGGAAAAACTGGAGTATTTTGACTTGATGATCCTTGTTGACTTTGATTTCATTTAAACTTGTTATATCCGCAATTTTTTTAACATTGGCTGCGAAATCCAACCCTACTTCACCAATAAAGTCGTAATTAAAAAATACATCATTGGGGTACAAATCATTAATGCAATACACATCTGGATATGATTGATATGTTTTGTTAACCAATTGCTGTATGAACTTTTCAATTTTACCCGTTTCATTGACTTGTACATTTAATAACTTTGCAACTTCATTGTAATCAAAGGATAAAATGCTTAAATAATGATCGAGCTTGGTAATATTTCTGTCAAATGTGTACATGTAGGAATACCATGGGTGAATACCTATGCCTAACTTATAAGAATGTTTGTTAAAAAAGGCGTTACACTTTTTCAATAAAACATGATCTAAATGAGAGGTACTCATGATGTTCAATAACAACTTAGATTCAGAAGAAGTTTCATTTTGTAATACATCATCAATAGTATCTTTAATGTCGACATGATCATGATTCAATGTCCAGGGATCTGAAGAAAGATGACAATGAGCATCCACATATAAAGCATTCATTACTAATTTTTATATTGTGATTTTTGTCTTTCACATTTAAACTGTTATCAGTAAATAAAAGAAGGTATAGTATTTATAGCTAATTGGCTATTATGGTGTGTTTTTTTTCGGGGAATTAATTATAGGTGATATGAAAATGAAGTAGTGCACGTGCATTTCAGAATGATACTCTTGAAAAATGTACGTAAGATTTGTAATGATTCCATTTATTCCTCGTATCATGATCAACCTAATGAAAAAAAAAAAGCAAGAAGAATTAGGCAGAAGATAATGGATACTATCTTAAATTAATTAGAAAGGATATTAACCGAAGAAGTAATATTTTAAAATCGTTTCATTCTGAAACATTGAAGGATCCGAAAAGGAAAATGTTTCCTTTGTCAGGAAAAAAAAAGACAGCCAAAGACAAAATTTAAATTACATGGATTGGCAGTTTTCAATTGTGTCCATTTTTTTTTTTTTTGAAAAGAAAGAGATTTAACTATCTGTTCATATTTTCGAATGGACACATATTTACATATTCTTAGTCTATAACTAATAAATAAACTTACCTGTATGATATTGTATACTTATGAATATATATTTAATATAAATAAATAAATGAATTAATTATATATTCCATTATACACCAATATTAATTCATTATGATAAACGAAATACTACACTTCCATTTACCTTTTATTTGCAGTGCAATCATTGGTAATGTATCTAGATTGGGTCTTCTCAAAATAAACGATCTTTATACTCACTCATATACAACGAACAGCACAATTCTTTATGCCAATTTTACTGCTTGTATTTTCATGGGGTTCTTTCAGATCTTCAACTTTAGTTCTTATGACGGCAATTTACAAGTATGTCTAACAACAGGTTATTGCGGTACCTTTTCTAGTTTCAGC
Source organism: Hanseniaspora guilliermondii (assembly GCA_036287555.1). Lineage (NCBI taxonomy): Eukaryota > Fungi > Ascomycota > Saccharomycetes > Saccharomycodales > Saccharomycodaceae > Hanseniaspora > Hanseniaspora guilliermondii. Next base: position 558,341 of record CP143015.1, on the reverse strand, counting down.
ACATTTATTTATGAAATATTCATCCACACTGTTATGAGAGCACATTTATTTTCAAATTATGGGTGTACTGTAAGTGAGTTTTTCATTGTGAATATTTTAGAACTATGTGTTTCAATGGGAGGTCTTAAATTAGGGTTATCATTGGCTGAAAATATCAAATCATTACTTCACATTGAAGAGAAAGAAGAAGAAGTTAGCTCAACAAAATATGAAGATCTCATTAACAAGCTGGGATACTATTTAAAATCTTTTCTAACCATATTGAGCATCCCATTAACATTAATCATGCTTGTTTTAAGTATTGTGTATAGACACAATTATCATTCTTATTGGCCATTGTCATCTCTGTTTAGCATCTTTGGAGCATATGCAAGATATTATTTATCTAAGTGCAATGGGAAGCTCAAAAATAGGTGGAGTTTTTTCCCGATTGGTACATTCTTAGCAAATTACATTGCAACCATTATATTGTCTATTTTATTAATAATTCATCAAAGATATAACAGTGAATTTACGAAGAGACTTGTATTGTACTCAATGATTGAAGGATTGACTGCAGCTATGTCTACAATGTCCACATTGATGAATGAAATGAACAAACTTTCTTTGTTCAAGTCCTCATTGTACATCTTCCTTTCTGTTATGCCTTCATATGCCATGATGATAATTATCGTGGGTAGCTACAAATGGACTAACCACCTACATGCTTTATAGTATGGGGTTTTTTTTCCATGAAAGAAAGAAATAAAAATAAATAAAAAAACAAAACAAAGGAGAACTAACATCAAAGCAGCTAGTAAACTATAAAACAAGATACCAAAGAGAATATTTAATCCACTCCCCTGTAATAAAAAACTTCCATAATAATTAATAAGGATATTTACTCTAAACTAGTCATAAATATATGTATATATATACGATAATTCATTGCTTAATAAGTATCATCAACTTAGATTTTTTGTTTATTTATAAAGATCATCCTAAGATACTTATGACTGTAATTTTTACTTTTAATAATTGAAATATTTTGATGTTTCTTTCACAAGATTTATGCGGTGGAATCTTTAAAATATTATCTTTTTATTGTGATGGGCCATTCGGACCCATAACTTTAACAAGAAAACTCGATAACCTTATGTTTTTTTTTTTTTTTTTTTTTCAAAAGTGACTCTTTTTTAAAATCACCAATCATAGTGGGGGCCTTATAATTAAAGAAAGAACCCTGGCCTTGTCATAACAGTAATTTTAAGTAAAACCTCATATATATGTATGTTTATATAAAGCACTTGCTATTATTGGTGCAAAATAGAAAGAAATTTTTGGCTAAAAATATCTTCATCAACAATTGAAAATAATAACAAGATAAGAACATGTGAAGTGTTTTCAAAAACTCAAAATACGCCATAATAAAAAAATGAAAACATAATTCTTCTTTAAATGTATAATCCACAAAAAAAAAAAGAAATAAGAACATTATATCAAAACAAACTCAATAAAGTTTGAACTTTATATTCAGAATCAATTTTCTAGAAGAGTTACTTCTCCGTATAAAGAAAAGTGATCACTTCCACTAACACCTGGAAACATGATTTCCTCGTTTGAAGGTAAATCCGATAACAATGGGACTTCTAAAAGCTTGTTGATACACACACCTGTAGATTTATCCAGTTGCGAGTATTTTGAATTAACATTAACATTTAAATCAGGTTCGTCAACAATTAAGAAAATGTAATCTAGCATTCCTTTGAAACCTGCATTGGAATTTGATGCTTGAGGCTCATTATTGTATTCCTTTATTGAGTTTCTAGAGTCTACCTTCTTGTAACTATGTCCATACAAACTGATAGCTCTAATTGGAAGCTTATTAAATGCTGCTGACAATTGCTCACTGATTTCAATGTTTTCGGGAATATAATGAACTTTTGACTTTGAAGGATCAAACTCAAAGGGAGACCTTTCTTTTGCAAAGTTATATTCCATGGATCCGTTCATATAATAAAAAGATTTTTTGTTTCTGGAAAAGTCAATTGGCTTAGTTAATACCATGGCTTCATAAGGTGCTAAATATGGTTGTGCATTAAAATCACCCATAAAGAAACTCTTGTATTCAGATTCCTTGTACATTTTCTTCATCTCATGAAGCTTTTTCAAGAGAATATAGGTTTGTCTAGTTCTTTCAAATGTTCCAAAAGGATGCCAAAACAAGTGAGCTGTTCCAATCAGTATTCCCTTGTTGACTTTTTTGGATTGCTGGACAGTGTCAAGATACTCTTCATTGAAGTCTATGGCCATGACCATGGCAATGTTATTAGTTTTGGTTATCTTTGCACCATTGTAAATAACTTCATCTTCAACGTCAACCATTTCTTTATCGAAATCGATCACTGAGCTGTAAACAAAGTCCTTTTTGAATTTATCCAATGAGTAGGCTATAAAAATACCATGTCTCTTGGTACCATATCTGGAAAACTCACAGTGACAGTTCATAAACTTCTCAAAAAACATGACCCAATCATCAAGATAGTCCACATCAACTTCTTGTAGACATATAACATCAGCATCTCTGGTTAACAATTCCAAAGCCAAAAATTGATTTCTGTGTTTCCAAGAAGTTAGTTTTCCTGCCTTTGGAAACATAGATGACTTAGCCAAGCATTGTGCAAGCATGTTGTATGAAAGTAGTTTAAGCGTTATTCCATTTTCATTTTGTTTAGTTTCGTTGCTGATATTATGCAAGGCAAACAGTTTTCTATCATAAACAGAGCAAGCTTTTCTTAAGTAATCTGTTATTTGCTCTTTGGTACTGAACTTATCATTCAAAGCAGATAGGCTCAAAGCATTAGGTAACACCATCTTACACTATGATAGTAACAATTATATAGCAGATTTATGGTTGTTTACAAACTTCATATCAAGGTGTAAAGACTCTGTATTTTAAGGCAATTACTAGACTTGCCTTGAATTAAAATTTTTTTTTTTTTATGAAATGAAGTTGTAAGTTTTCGTACTTTTTCTTCACCCCATGATCTTTTGGTGACCTAAAAATGAAAAAAAAAAGAAAGAAAGATTGTAACGCTAACCCAACCTGGAAAAAATTAAGGAAATGAAATGTAGAACAAATTCACAAACTTGTACCCTTGACTGATAAACTCATTTACCAATATTTATTCAAACACAGAAATATATCATATTGAATGATAAAATGATTCAATTCTAATATATACCAAATAATAATAAAAAAAAAGTAAACAAGAAAGCGAGAAAAGATAAAAAATATTAATTTTCTTATGTTCTTTAAGTCTTCATTTTATATTAAAATAACTACATATCCAGGTTAATACAATTATAGCTTATATTGAAGTAATTACTTTAAATAAAATATTATCTCCTTTTGAAATTTTATTACTAGTTTGTTGAAAATACGCTTAAATATCATCAATATCAAACTCTTCATCATCTTCCTCTTCTTCTTCTTCATCTTCTGCACCGAATTCGAAGTTGACATCTTCGTCGTCTTCGAAACCAAAGTTATCAGTTTCATAAATCTTGGCATTTTCAGGTAATTCACCTTGTTGCTTTAGGGTTCTGGCTTCATCCAAGTTATATTTGTGTAAAACATCACATTGGTCATCTTGGAAATCTCTTAAAGAAACCAAAATTATATCACCTTGAGACATCCAAGCTTTCTTTCTTAAGTTACCTCTGATATGAGCAATTCTTACAACACCATCAAAACAATTGGCAGAAACTCTACTGTTACCCAACATCTTTGTGATTTGAGCATATTCTTGTCCTTCGTCTTTGTAAATAAGTTCTCTCTTTTGACTTTCGTTATCGTTTTTACCTCTTCTACCTTTTTTACCACCTTTAACGTTTTTCTTAGCCATTATTTCAATATATATATCTTTTTGGGGTTCTCTCTATCAACTCTTTTTCTAAATACTTCATTTTCAAAGTAGATTATTTCTGAAGATATTTGAACAAAGACAGAACAAAAAAAAATAAATAAAAGGAATTTGAAAATTACCAAAATTGGTTAAAATTTTTTTATTGAGGGAAAATGGAGAATCTTCTCTTTCAAAGTAACTCTTAGTGGAAAAAAAAAGAAAAAAAAATTTTCTTGTTCGGATATACGTAATTATTGATTTAAAATACAAAATAAGTCATAAATCTTAGGAAAAAAAATGTTTCAATCAATTTCAATATATAATCCATCATACATTTAATTTGTATTCTCTTCCTTAACGGACAACAACTTGATCAAATCATTCATACCATTAACATGTTGATGTGCATTTGTGGATGTAGGATCACCATATACACATGTGTAAGTATATGCGATGTTATTTCCTTTAAATCTGTTGATGTACTCAAACAATGGTTCAATTGTAGGTGATGAAGATCCAGTTATCATAGCAAATGAAAACTTACTGACCCCTTTCAAGCTTTCTCCTCCCGAGTTGTTGTTCAACAAACTCAATTGCTCAAAGCTTTGTAATGTATTTAAGTGTGGTCTTGCATTGCTGCTAGCTAACATGGAACTGTTGTTTTTGTTGAAGTAATCACCAGTTGATCCATCTACACTACCTTTGCTCGAGGAGGAGTCATCATTGTTTACACCATCTTCTATTTGTATATCACTGTTGTTGGCCGATTTCAATTGCAGTTGTACTTTTGATGGAGTGGATGGTGTTATAGGAGACATCAATGGTTTCAGCAATGGGGAATTCATGGATGGTCCTCTTGACATGTTAATACTATCCGCATATCCATTGGTGTTACTGTTCAAGTTGAACAAACTACTTGCAGATGAGTTTCTATGCAATGTTGATGAACCAGAGGTGGCATAATAATCAAAGATGAACTTCAATGCCTTCAAGGACAATCCAAATTGTTGTACAAATAAAATACTCTTGTGATAATAAGCATGTATTCCCTTTCTAGATCCAAATAATGTATTGATATGCAATATCAAATCACCTACAATGTCATTAACTCTGTCCTTATCATCAGCATTTTCAGTGTGAATTCTGAACATGGACTCACCAGCCTTTATGTAACTTCCTGGTAATCTTTCTAACTTGTCCTGTAACAATGGCAATACTTCATTCTTCCACAAATTGTCACCCATCAAAGTGTACCAAATACCGTCAATTCTAACAAAGGCACCGTTTTCTGCAATCAAGTTTAAGTTGGCAACTCTGGCATAATATCTTTCAACTGTGGCCTTGTCAAAGGAATTCAAAATAAAGACCTTGTTTCCTGGCACGGAACACAAATCGTTCATTGTCTTTATGATTTCTGGGGTAGGTGGCTCACTAATCTTGAACACAAAAAGTTTATTCTTACCTTTACAATTACTGTAACTTTCTTCCCACTCTTCATTGTGTAAATTCAACAATGTTGATCTTTCAATGTTCAATTCCCATGATGAGTTTATGGACTTGACAGAGGAAATGATCCAATTATCACTGTCATTGATGATTAACTTCTTCATCATTTTCTTCCATCTTCTTCTCTTTTCCTCTGGAGACATCTCAAGAGCAAACTTGACTATCTCACTTAATCTCTTGATATCCCATGGGTTTGTTAAAAGACAGCCTTCTTTGAATAATTCAGCAGAACCTGTAAATTCAGATATCATCAATGGAGAGTTCTTGTCCGAATTAGCAACAATGAAATCATGACAAGCCAAGTTCATACCCTCTCTCATGGAGTTGACCCAGAAAATATCGGCCTCACTCAACAATGCATAGTATTGGATTTCAGTCAACTCTTGTGTTAACAACACAATGTTCTGATGCATTGTGATATCAGTGGATAAGTTATTAATTCTATCCACTAAACCCACAATGTCCTTTTCCAAATACTTGTCCTTCTTAGTGGAACCAGTAACAACTTGAACAAAGCAAACTCTAGAAATATAAGATGGGTTATCTCTTAAAAACTTTTCATAAGCCATGAACTTAGTTTTCAACCCTCTTAAGCTATCAAATTGATCCTTGGATACAATTAGTCTCTTAGTGTCATTACCGGCCCATCTATCCTTAATGATTGACTTGAAGAAATCAAACTCTTCTGCATTTCTCAACTTTCTTTGTATCTCAAAAGCATCAATGCCAATAGGAACAGTACATATATGAATGGTTCTGCCATCAAACTTTATACCATCTTCAATATCACCATCAGTTTGCATCAATCTGTTACAGGTTAATGCAAAGTGCTTGGCATATTCTTCAGTTTGGAAGCCTAAACTATTAGCTCCCAATAGACCCTTTAGAATATAGTCTCTTTGAGCAAAGCATCTAAAGACTTCAGATGATGGGAATGATATGTGCAGAGAAAATCCAATCTTGGCATCTGGCAATTTTTCCCTGACCATTCCTGGAACTAGCAATAAATGATAGTCATGAACCCAAACAGTATCGTTTTCATTATAATTTTCAATGATTTTATCAGCAAATTTCTGATTCAAGGCCTTGTAATGGTTCCATGAATGGTCCTCAAAGGCTTTTGATTTTGGATTGTCAGGAATTTGATAATGGAAAGTTGGCCATAGTATTTCCTTACAGAAGTTTTTGTAAGCACCCTTGAAGGTTATGTCATCAGATATTACGGACTCACAGTTGAATTCTTCCTTTAGTGTGCCTGTAACATTTTTTAAGACATTTTCAGGCAAGACATCAGTTGGAACACCCAATGTACCATAAAAGATCACTGGTTGATTGAAGGTCTTTTCAAAAATGGCAGTGTTAACTGCATTGATCAATCCTGTGTTGCACTTGTGGGAAGGAACAATGGACCAATCAGCCTTTGAAAAGATGTTTTGTTGACCATTCAACAGATTGCTCTTCAAAAACTCAGCATTGGAGTACCCACCAAACTTAGGAACTTCTTGTTGATTGAACTCAAAGCTAGATCTTTCAACTCTTTTTGAATCGTTATCAGAGCCAACCCCATCATCTGAAAAGGTCCCATCTGCATGCATGTGTCTTTCTGGATACATAGAGTCCAAAGAACCCACAGTGTTGGTTTGATAGAGATGAGGCTCATCATGAATTGCATTATCCAAAACATCATCAATCTCAGACAACTGTCCCCTCAAATTGTGAGGTTGAGTGTGAGAGTTAGATCTGCTTATAGACTCCATTCCTGGATTAGGACCCGCACCACTGGACTTACGATGAATTCTCTTCATTGAAGTAGTGCTTGATAACCCAGCCTTCAAATCTCTAGAAAGATCAACATTTTTCTCTTCGGAAGGTAACTCTCTAGACTTTGGAGTAATAATGGTACCTGCTGGCTTATTGTTCATCAAGACATTAGAAACTTGTTTCAACAAGGAGTTGTTTTGATTCATGACAGTGCTAGGGGCATGCAATGGAGAACTAACTTCAGGATTCCCTTGAATTCTGCCGTTAGCTCCATGTCTGGCCTGTGGTTCCATCAACAAGGCATTTAAATTGGAAGCACTGCTGTTCAAAGATGAAGCCTGTGAGTTATATTCAGAGTCCAAATTGGCAGATGAGCCCAAGTTGTGCTTCAGCAAATCGGAAAAGACAGGTTCATTAGGTTTTCTTAAGTGTCCTTGACCATGTAAGTGAGGAACACGCTTTCTAGTCATGGATTCAATGTTGACTTGTGAAGCAACACTGTCTAAAGTATTTGGGGCATGTTGATTTGCATTGGACATGTTCAGACCAGAAGCACCAGCAGTCAAGTTGCTCATAAAAGCATCAGATTCCTCAGCATTGGTATCCTTCAATGCTTCGTGCTCATCTGGATTAACAATAATAGCATTTTTGGCAATTTTGGAATTGTCAATCAATGCATTGTTCTCGTTTTCTTTCTTCAAGCCGGAAATGTCTCCATTCTGAATTTTTTCATTAATTATGTCATGAGGGGTAACAATGGAGTTACTCTTGAATTCTTCTTCTTTAGATAGTTGTTGATGCTTTTTTGATGCAACATTTGGATCAAACACGCCTTCTACAGCATCACCCTCAGTAACACCAGCTTCCTTGTAATAACTGCTTGTGTTACTTCTAGGACGGTTATAGTTTCTTCTATTGCCAAAAGAATTAGTTAAGTTTGCACTGCTTGCAGATACCAATGGCGAATGCTCCTCAACTTCAGGTGTTAAGGCACCACTGCTCAAATTGCCATATGAGTAATCTGCACTGTTGTTGTGACTAGTATTCAAGTTGGATGCAGCTGGCAAAGAAGAATCTTTAACAATAGTACTCTCCCTTAAGGCGGCTGACGCATCCGTATTTGATTTAATCTCAAACTGAGGGGTAAACGGTAAGAACAAAGATGCAAGTATAACAACCATATTGCTTTATATATCAATTTTTGTAACTCTTCTTCAGTCAAAACAATATACAATTGCTAATGAAATTTGTAGTTAATATATATTTTCTTGGTGTTCACTTTTTTTTAAACAAAAACAAAATTATATGCTGAATGTATTAGGATGAATGTGTGTTAAATATATACATGAGATCAGTACCATTATATAAAATAAAGGGTAGATTCCATCACCCTCTAGAAAAAATTAAATTAAAAATCACAAGGGGTAAAAAAAAAAAATAAACCAAGGAAAGTTTCCTCACCCCTTAGAAAAAATTATAAAGACAAAAAAAACATATAACCATATTCAACATTTAAATTCGTAATGATTCAATAAACGTAATCCATTTACTTTTTAATCTTTTTCACTCCATTCATCATACGAGGTTTAGAAACCCTCTTCTTAGCATTTTCTAAATGTTGATGTTGCTTATAATAAGCCTTGTTAATTTTATGAAAGATTTCTAGCTCGTCAGTATATCCTGCATACAAATATTCATTTCGTTGCTCCACCAATCCATACGTATCATCTAATTCATCCACACCTATTGGGTCTTCTTCTACCGAAATGAAGGCTTTTTTCCTAAACAAGTTTTCATAGTTTTTTGTGTTTACATCTTTAAAGTTATACTCAGCAATCATTTTTTTGAATTCATCTGAAGATATTTTAATGTTTTTGTCACCCACAAATATGTTCTCAAAGATGTTTTTGAAATCTTTGTAATATTCTTTTTCTATTGATGACGTCTTGTAGTCTTCATTTGCTGCACATTTGGGAAACATACGAATCTCATCTTTGAAAGGTAGTTCCATAATGAAAAGTTTCATTTCATCCAATGTCTCCATAGGACCAACTTTTTGGGCTATTACAGCATAATTTCTTATTTCCTTTGAAGCTACGGCTCGGCCTAAACAAAGCATAACTTTCCCACTATTGAAAAGTTCAGCTTTAAAGTCACTTAGCATGGCTCTGTGCTTGATGTCATCTATCGATCTTAGCTCCAATGCCTTGGAAATATTAATCAGACTTGCTACATTATAATAATTCTCCGAGGGAATGAAACCTATTACATATAGAAATGGTTCATTATCCGATATTAGTTTTTTTTCACCAATGCATATGTATGTTTGGAATATTTTATCTGCTTCCTCAGTGCTAATGAAATTGTCGTTAACAATTTGATAGCAGCTTTTGACTTCTTTATCCTCAAGTCTTTGATCATTTATTGGATTATAATAATATCTCTTGTTATAAACCTCTCCGTCTTGTGGATTTCCCCTCTCGTATAGCTTAGTCTTGTAGCTAATTTGGCCTGCAAGCAAATTGTGGCTTCCTAGCTCATAAACATCACACATCATATGTGTATCTTCTGAATTCTTAAACGTAACTTCTAACTTACTGGTCACTTTTAACTTTCTGATATCATGTATGTGCCCATAGATATGATCATATGTGCCTTTCAATTTACGTTGCTTTATTTCATTTGGTTCGGAAGCATTTATTTTAAAAACTTCATGGTTGTCAAAAACTTCAATATAAGATTTTATTGATTCATCTTGGAACTCGATGTCATATAAAATTGTTGCAATATCAATCTTCTTTACAAATGTAGTTTCCTTATCTCTAGATTTGAAACTATTTTCAAAATCATGAACTATCTTGCAGCATTCATCTTTGTCCATTATAGGTTTATCTGTTAATATAATCACATTCAAGTAGTTATCAATTCTTATTTCTTCCTTACAGATAAAATCTTGATTTATATGCTTCATAGTTTCAAATAGACCCTTATCATTTAATACTTCATTCTTTTCCTCTAAAATTTTCAACATATTAGCCATGTTATAAGCCTCTAAGTTATAAAATATTGTAGTTTTTAGTTGGGTATCAACTATTTGATCATAAATCATGTTTAAAACACCAACATTAATTTTTTCTGATGCAATATCTAAGATAACGTACACTCTATCAGGAGTCTCAGATCTGTACTTTTCATTGAATATTAAAGATTCAGATTCCATTTCTTGTGCCTTCAAGGTTGGGTATATTTGGTTTGGTTATGAAATATTCAATGACATTTTATGTCATTGGAGGCTAATTTCGTTCAATATATTTTTTTTTGAAAAAAAATATTAGAGATAATTTGGTTTGGCGTTTCGGATATAATGACCGTGACCAATTCATAATTTTTTTGGTAGCGTTTAAACTTTACTTTTTTATTCAAAGAAAAAAAACATAAAAAAAAAAAAAAATTTTTTTCTTTTTTCTCTTTCTCGCTTTCTTTAACTTTCTTCTCTTGATTAGGACTTTTAACTTATACAAGAAATACAATTAAACTAATTATAATTGTAAAAAACCATAGTCTTCATTCTACATATACAAACATTAATATCTGAGATGTCTCAAGTTTTTAAGAACTTTCTATTTGCCAACAAAATTGAGTCTGTATTCTATAAAGCCACACTAAGAAGATCTCTAGCAGATGTTCCACACACCAAAATAACTCTTTTAGAAAACATAGGGATAACATCTCGTAAGTTGAACAAAGTCTTCATACTTCCAATCAACAAAAAGACAGCAGTTGGGTTACTTAAAAATAAAGAAATAGTCAATGTCGAAGTTGTGAAAGTTGCCGATGATGTTATAATGGAAGAACTAAAAAAAATCAATCCTGACTTTTCTATTGACAGTATATCTTCGGAAGCACTACAATCTAGCATAGAAAATAAACAAATTCCTCTGGAATCTGAATCTGAAAACACATTCATTCCACCAGAAGTTAGTGAATACATTAATGAATCAATTAGAGAGTTTGTTAGAAATGAGTATAACTTGGCTAGAAAGATCGAGCCTGGTTTTTCTGTTGTAAGACATTAAAAAAAGAAAAAAGAAAGAATAACTATTATGGGATAAAATCCAAATATCCATGTAAATACAATATATAGAAGCTATTAAACTTGAATATTTTTGAAAAAAGAATCCATTCATCTCTTAAGAGCAATATATCACATTTCAAATGAATCTATTAGCTTAAACAAATCTGACTTGTTCATTGCCTTTCCATCAAAACTTAGATCCAATATCGATGCATTTCCCGGTGCCATGGCTTTATCAGTATGAGATTCTGTTTCGGAATAATCTATAACGCTTGGCTGTCTCAGCAGACCCAACCCACTACCTATATATACACTTTGTGATCTATCAGCTTCATCAAGAGATTCCAGTTCCTCTTCATTTTTTGCCCTCAACAGAGATGCCCCTTTAGACACTAAGCTTCTAGACTTCTTTGTCGGTGATGCTTCTGTGCTCGTCCTTTGGTTCAATGCCAATTTCTTGGGCGAGGTCTCTATAAGCTTGTTAAAGTTATTGGACTTATTTGATTTAATGAAACTGGAATCTCCTATGTCACCAAATAGCAATTGAGAACTAGATTTTCCCAGATCTCTATTGTTTAATCCTGATGTTCCCAAGTTCAAGGTTCTTCGTAGATCCCGAGTCTTGTGGTTATTTTCGTTTTTAGAACTATAACTAATTCTTCTATCAGCATTGATGCTAGAGTTAGGATCCTTACCCTTTGAAGAGACAAATAAATTAGTATCTTTCTTCAAAACAATCATTCTTCCCGATGACATACTCTTGTTAATACTCGATTCAGATGCATCTAATGCTGATATATCATTTTCTTCATTGCTTCTTTGTAGAACATTACTCAAATTTTCAAAAAAACTATCAATATCAAGCTCGAGATTATTCTTAATCTCACCCAATATCAAATTGTCAAATTCATTATCCACTTCTCTCATTTTGTCTTTTTCTTGTTCATCTCCAAGATTACAGAACTTATCCATGTCCAATTCATACAATACATCATAAACAGGCTTTTTCAACAGATGTAGGGATTTTTTTTCAAGACAATTTTTGGTATTTATTTCAGTCACATATTCATGATTTTCAGCATTCCTTGTGATTTCTTCATGTCTTTCCAATTTCCCTTTGTACTCTGCAAAGCTCTTCAGCTCTTGTTTAACAAAGTCCTTCCTAATGTTGGTATTTGAAGTCAATGGTGTCATTTTGCTTTGTTTATTATCATTGAGTTTCCCTCCGCGGTTGTTATACTTCGAAGGACTGCTTCCTTGCTTGTTGTTTCTATCACTAGGACTCCAAGGATATGCCTGCTTTAACTTCGGAGTTTTGTTGGTACCTTGTTTCTTAGGTGAAGTTGTCCATCCTTGATTTTGTTTATCGTTAGATCTGCCATTACCGTATTTTTTTGGAGAATAGTGCATGTTATAGTTACTTTTAGGAGAATATGGATAAGTATACATGGGCTGACCATAATTAGAATAGCTCTGATTAGGCTTATTAGCAGCATACTTTTGAGAGGGTGATGCAGGGGAGTAGTTGTAATGGGGTGGTGACATTAAATTGGCATCGGGATGGAAGTTTGGAGATGCGTGAGGCGATAAAACCATTCCAGAAGGGTATACCGGAGTTTGATAATAATAATAGTATTGTGGAGATTGATGAGAAAACTGTGGCTGTTGAGTTAATGGGGGTGTCCTGAACTTTTCTTTTTTATCATCTTTACGATGACTTTTTTCTCTACTCATTTAAGATTATGATTGCTTAATATAAACAATGAGAGCAATAATGTTAAAGTTAAAAGAGTTTACTTTCTTTTTGGATTCTTAAGCTATTATTTTTTTTTTTCTCTCTCTCTCTCTGTTTTTTTTTTTTGAAGTTTGAGTCATTGTTATCAATGTGTTTACAAAAATATAATTAAAATAAAGGTTCTATCAGTAAATCGTTTAAATTTTTTTCAACTTTACATTTTTTTTTTGTTAATTGTAAACATTGTCAAAGTGTAAATTTTTGGTAAAAAGCAAAAAAAAAAAAAAAATGGGCAACACAAAAGTTTTACTTTCAATCTTTTATTTATTTTTGCAAGTTAAAAAAGTTTAGTATAAGTCACGTGTACCATTTTATTTGAAAAGTTACCATTTGGTTAAAGACCATTAATATCAAAAATATATAATGTTCATACAGTTCTATAATTTTCCATATACTTTTCAAGGAATTCAGAATCCGCTTCATAACTGAATCCTTGGAATAATTTCTCTTGCTCTTCTAAACTAACGTCAAGTATCTTCTCAACATTATTTACTGATATCACATCATCAATGTTCTTCGTTGTAAATTCATCATCAAAGTTTTCCGCTAAATTTTTATCCGTAATAATTGGTACTATTGGCCCATAGCTTTCCCTTTGATATTCAGCTTTTGATAACTTGTCCCAACTTAAATTCCTGAATATGTTATGCTGTTTGTAATAGCTAGTTTTTTGGCTTATTGATTTGTTTTTTCTCTTTTTCTTTTTATTATTCTTCAGTTGTTTGATTTCTTCTCTGTTCAATACTCTTTCATCCCAATAACTGTCAACATCCCATCTTAAACTAGCATCTCTGTTCAATAACCCTGACAAAAAATCTTTCATGTCTGCTGACAAATAAGATGCAAAGTTTGGCCACAATCTTTTAGGATCCTTGTTAATTTTCTGTAAGATCGATGCGGGATTAGTTCCCACATACGGTGGTTTGGATGTTAACATGTCATACAAAACACAGCCTACACTGTACCAATCCACAGATTTTGTGTATCCACAATTATCTGGTGCTAGTAATTCCGGTGCTGCATATTCAGGGGTTCCACAATATGAGTATAAAACATCTGTTGTGGTGTTCTTACTCAATCCAAAATCCGTCAAAATTAGATGTCCTCTTTCATTTAAAAGACAATTCTCAGGCTTCAAGTCTCTGTACACTATACCCTTGTCATGAAGAAATTTGATAGCTAATGATATTTCTAAAGTGTAGAAGCTTGCTACAGATTCACTAAACTTGCTTAATTTGTTTAAATGAAAAAATAATTCTCCGCCAGGAACATACTGAAGAATTAAGTAAAGCTTGTTTTGATCATGGAAACTGTAGAATAACTTTACTATATTGGGATGATTCATCTCTGTTAGTATATCTCTCTCCGAAAATGTTCTTTCCACTTGCTTCATCTTAGGACTACTTGCAGATTGCTTTTTTTCATTGGGTTCATCCGACATGATAAGTATGTTGGCCTTGCCCATCTGCTTCATTGCAAATATGCTGTTGCTTGCTTTTTCTTTAACTAATAGCACTTGCCCATAAGCTCCTTCACCAAGTAACTTGATTGGTTCAAAATCAACAAGTTGCTTCTTTTGTCTTTTATTTATTTTGCATTCGTCAGAAGACAATTTCAATACAGATCCTTCTGTATTAATATCGTCATAAACAAATATAGAGCTACTATCATCAATATCCATCATAGAAACATCCTCGTTATGCATATCTTCATGAATCTCCAACAGTTCATCGCTTTTTGAGTCCAAATTAAGAACTTTAAAAGCAGACAGAGGCTTGCTCATTGGCATCTTGGATACAGATGATCTTCTTCTTGTAAAGCTATGAACGTTGTATGTGTTGTCTTCAGGGGAAATTGATAGCACTGAAACATTATTACCTCCACTTTTGAAAGCCGAATAAGCTACGACGCTAGAGACACTTTCATTGTTAATCAATATTGCAGGCGTATCAACAGAATCGGGGGTTTTTTCTGGAATAGGTTTTGGGTCTATGGACATCAAATTTTTGTGTTGATACTTATATCCTTCAATGTATTCAGATTCAGAATCTTCTTCGTTTTCATCACTAAATTCAATAGCTGAATTCATACATGAATCAGAATCATCTCCAAACATTATTGTGTTTTGATTAATAGAGTACTTAGATAAAGCTCTCAACTTTTGTTGACTTGAAATAAATTCCTCAACTTCTACATGTTCAGTATTCAAAGAAGTTAAAGATTTTTTTTTGAGATAAAAATCATTTCCAGAGTTCGAAAACATCTTGATTCGTCTTTGTGGTTATTATTAATGGAATTATATTAATTTATTTCTAAGTAGAAAATTCTCAGAAAAAAAAAAAATAGGGTTACTTCAATAACATTTATTTCATGGATTATTCCTTTTAAAATTCGAATTGTTTATGATTTTATCATAACAATTTATTTGTTTTAAAGGTTAAACTGAAAAAAAGAAAAAAAAAATATTAATGAAAAAAACTCAAACTGCGCAGTCTATAGTTTTTTTTGTTAAAGTGCAAATAACGGTTAATAGCATGGTTGCACGTGCTACCTTTGCAGTAACTATCATCTCTTGACAGGCTTCTATAATGTAGTATTACTACACAAAAGAGACTCACATTGTTGCAAATGTAGCTATATATGTATCTTTAAAATTGTATAATAAAGCAGTTTTTATTTTCCTATATAAAGTTTTGAGGTATCGAAGAAAAACAAAATAAAAGGTTTGATATACAACTGACAAGTTAATAATCTGATACACTTTGCTTTCATTATTTAATAGTAATGTGACATGTTCATGATGTTTCATTCGATGTTTGAAAACCCTCTTAGCATATATTCAATGATATTTTCAATTCATAACAGATAGTGTTTTTTTTAATAGATGATAAAACAATACCATCAATTTAGAATTTCATGAAAGAACCTTTTTTCTTTTTAGACTTTTCTTTCTTGGCTCTTCTATAGTTCAAATGTCTAGCACTACGCCAGCCTGAAGTGCTGACCTTAGGTTTGTCACTAGATTCATTGCTTTCTTCTTGGTTTTCAACTTCCATGTTTTCATCACCGATATTCTTAGGACTTTTCTTTCTATATAGAGCTTCAGCTTCAGCTCTGAAAGTTTCTTTTAATTCTTCTTCTGGGGTGGATTCATCACCGTTTTCTCTCGCAAGCTTAATTTTCTCGCTTATGTAGTTATCAATAGCTTTGTTAGCAATTCTTTCAGCTCTTTCATCAACAACTGATTGATATTCTAAATTGTGTCTTCTGAATCTTTTGGCTTTGTGGGAAGATTTAGCTCTTAATGATTTGGCCATCTTTTATGTATGAAGTATTTATATTCGGTATATTTCGGTTTCTAAATTTTTTGGATCTTTATTTTCTAATTTGAACATTTAAATTAAAAAAGAAGTTGTGTGATAAGATACGAAAACCATTAAATTTTATGTTTTTTATTAGAATCTCAAATTTTTTAATTATGATTTCCAGTATATTTTTCTCCCTTAGAGATTGTTTTTCAGAAGTTATCATATCTTCCTTATGTGGTAATTTTACAACTCGGAAAAAAAAAAGAAATTAAAAAAAAAAAAAAGATATTCTCAAAAAAAAAAAATGTAACATTTTTTTAATTTTTTTTTTTTTTTAGAAAAACAAAAAAAAAGAAGTAGTGTATGCACAATTTTTAAGAACACTTTCGCTCAAAGAAAAAAAGCTAATTTTTTACACCAAAAAAATACAAGACCTTCCGCTTTAGGTAAATCAAAACTTACAAGAATACCCAAATAAGTAAAAAAAAAAATCAATATAAATTTACTTAAATAATTTTTTTTATCTATTTTTCTCTTTTTGCATTGATTGGAGTACATCAACCAATTGTATGAAATTTGATATATCAAATTTTTAAGAAATGTACTTCTGTGTTTTAGATATTTCTGGTGTTGACTTCATTAGACAGAACGTTTTTATTTTTTCTGTCTAACTTAATTTTTTAGGCAGTAAGCGTTTTTTTTCCTTTCTCGAAACAAAATATGTAAGATTATTACTGGGCAAATCTCTAATCTGCGTTTCCCTATTGGATCTCTTTTTTTTTACTGTTTTTGCTGCTTAGTTCTAATTTTTTCTTTTCAAATAATTTTTTTTTTCTTCTTTCATTAGAATTTTTATGTGGTCTTTTTTTTCTTGCAATTAGAAAAATTGAAGATATTTTAAAAATCTTAACAAAAAGTAGCTCTATTAAAGATAATAATTATAAACCACCAAATTAACATAGGGAAAAATGTATGTAAAATGGTTGATACAGCTATACAAAACTACGATGATTTTATAACATAGTCTTCAGGCACCAATGAAACAATCTAAAGAGTCAATGAGATGGGAAGTATAATAATGAATAAGACATTTAACAATAAATAAAAGCCAACTAAAATATAGACAAATAAGTGATTGAAACTTTTAATAAACTATTTGAGGAATTGTAAAGGAAAGAGGATGTCAATTAAGCATTGTATGTTTATGATGAATTAACGAACACATTAATTACCAAAATATAATAGGAGTTTTATCTTTTGGAAATGAAGACATTTCAATATTTGTTTGATAGTATGACAATTTTTTTCACCGAGAATAGATATTTTGTGTATTTTAACAAAGATGTCTGAAGTTAATTATGAATCATTTATGAGCTTATGCTTTCAAGAATACACTATCGTGACATAAAGTGTTAATTATTGCAACGATAACTCAAATAAAGAACATGTCGAATGTGGACGGATAATATTCAGCAAACATGTTCATGATGAACGTATTATTATGTGATGAACGACATTGATGAAGTATAATATGACATCTTAACATCAAAATGTTCAGGTATTTTAGAGTTATATGTTGGAGTGTTAGGAGTTATTAGGAGTCATCGTTTAGTTTTGTGATACCTTTATATGTACTTTGCTAATGAGATGAAGCAATATACATATAGATTGAAATGCATGTTAAAAGGCTAAAATTTACTAACAATTATTATTTATTTATGTCTTATTTCAATAAAATAATTCATGTGAGTACACCAATAATATTTTTAAACAGGGCTACTTTAAGAACTCAAAAGAGACTTGCTGCTGCTGTCGCTGGTGTTGGTAAGAGAAAAATCTGGATGGACCCATCCAGTGTTTCCGAAATCAAGGAAGCCTCTTCCAGACAAGCTATCAGAAAATTAATCAAGAACAGTGTTATTGTCAAGAAGGCTGAAACTGTTCACTCTAGATCCAGAACCAGAGCTATGAAGGAATCTAAGCAAAACGGTAGACACACTGGTTACGGTAAGAGAAAAGGTACAGCTGAAGCTAGATTACCATCTCAAGTTGTTTGGATCAGAAGATTAAGAGTTTTGAGAAGATTATTGTCTAAATACAGAGACTCTGGTAAGATCGACAGACACTTATACCACTCTTTATACAAGGCTGCCAAGGGTAACGCTTTCAAGCACAAGAGAGCTTTAGTTGAACACATCATTCAAGCCAAGGCCGATGCTTCCAGAGAAAACGCTTTGAAGGAAGAAGCCGAAGCTAGAAGAATCAAGAACAGAGCCTTAAGAGAAAGAAGAGCTCAAAGACAAGCTGAAAAGCAAGAAGCTTTATTAAAGGAATAAATTAGTTTTTATTATAAATAATATCATTTCTATATATATAAAAAAACTCGACCTTAATTTAACAAGAAAATAAATCTTTGAATATAAATAAATCATTTCCACTTTTTATCTTTTTCTCTTTCATTTATATATTAAAAGATACATAGATAATACAATGTTTTGATTATGCCTCCATACAAAAGCTTGTTGAATATGTGAATTGTAAAGTCAGGCCAGCTGTAACTATCTAAATCTTCCATATTCTCTATGCCTTTTAAGTGAATCATGATATATTGGAATGTAGTTTCGAC
This sequence comes from Hanseniaspora guilliermondii, assembly GCA_036287555.1. Taxonomy (NCBI): domain Eukaryota; kingdom Fungi; phylum Ascomycota; class Saccharomycetes; order Saccharomycodales; family Saccharomycodaceae; genus Hanseniaspora; species Hanseniaspora guilliermondii. The sequence continues at coordinate 539,383 of CP143015.1, read as the reverse complement.
TTAATGGATTAAACTCACATAGTTTTATAACAGGAAACAAACTGCATATTGGATTAGAGGTATTGTATGGAATCTCATTACATATGCAACCTTCTGTATCACAAAATTGGTCAAGGTGCGTTGTCATTCCTCTGCTAATATTTGGACATGGTGACATACTTCCTAGTAATTATTTCTAATTGTCTTTATACAAAAAATATTTATCTTAGCCACTGATTTGTTATAATCCAAATTGAGCCAGAAAAGAAGAAGAAGAAAAAAAAAGATAGTTGTTTCATGGTGAACGGCTTTTTTTTTTCTGAAATGTCCATTTTTTGATGAGCAGGGTAAGATATTTTCAGGTATGTTTATAAAAGAATGATTGCTAAGTAAAACTATCACTTAACAATATTATATCAGTTAGTTTCTCTTACCCAAAAAAAAAACTTAAACCAGTTTGTAAACAAGATATGATTTGTTTGTAATATCTCAAATTTGATGTATAAATTTTTTTATTTTTTTTTCTTCTATGAGTATAATATATAAATAGTATTAGAATAAACCATCAACAACACCATCTTCATCAATATCGACCTTTAAGTAACCTGGAGCGGTTGGTAGACCTGGAATAGTTTGAATATCACCAGCTAAAGCATATAGATATCCAGCACCAATAGAAGCTCTAACATCTCTTATAGGGAATTTAAAACCAGTAGGTACACCCTTTAATAGAGGGTCGTGAGATAAAGAGTATTGGGTTTTGGCAATACAGATTGGCAAGTTACCAAAGCCTTGTTTCTTGTACATATCAATCTTTTGTTTGGCTAGTTCTGAGAATTCAATTTCAGCACCTCCGTACATCTTTTGAACAATAGTAGTTAGCTTTTCTTCAACAGTTGACTCAACATCGTATAATAATTTGAAGTCCTTAGGTTGCTTACAAGCTTCAATGACAGCCTTAGATAACTCAATAGATCCAGCACCACCTTTAGCCCATGGATCTGAAGTTACAGCATCAAAGGCACCGGCTTCGATGGAGGCCTTTCTAATGGCTTCAATTTCAGCATCTGTGTCAGTAGCATATTTGTTGATGGCAACAACAACAGGAACACCAAATTGCTTGGCGTTAGCTATCTGTTTTTGTAAGTTACATACACCCTTTTCAACAAATTCGACATTTTCTTCTTGATATTCAATTGGTAATTGTTGACCAGGCTTACATTCAGGAGCACCACCATGAGATTTCATGGCCTTAACAGTGGAAACAATGACAACACAATCTGGAGATAATCCGGAATTTCTACACTTAATGTTCATGAATCTTTCACCACCCATAGTGAAATCAAAACCAGCCTCTGTAACAACATAACCAGAATCTTCTTGGTTTTCAGCAGATTTATGTGGACCAACCAATCTTAAACCAATTCTATCGGCAATAATAGAAGAAGCACCAATGGAGATGTTGGCAAATGGACCAGCGTGGACCATGACCGGTGTACCTTCAAGAGTTTGCATTAAGTTTGGCTTGATTGCATCTGCTAACAAAGAGGTAACAGCACCGGCAACACCGATGTCTTCAGCAGTGATGGCAACACCTTCCTTATTAAAACCAATGACCATTCTTCCTACTCTCATTCTCATATCAGTTAAATCCTTAGATAAGGCTAAAATGGCCATCAATTCAGAGGCGACGGCGATATCAAATCCGGTAGTTCTAGTCAAACCCTTTTCAGTCTTGGATTGACCGATGGTGATCTCTCTCAACATTCTATCATTTACATCAACAACTCTCTTAATAGTAATGGTATCTGGGTCAATGTTTAACTTGGCAAACTTGGAGATTTCAGCATCTGTTAACTCATCAGGGTTTGTTTTGTTAATACCCAATTTTTCCAATCTCTTCAATTGTGACTTGGTGAATTTTCTTTCACCATTCTTAGCTGGTACTAATCTCTTGTAAAAAGTCTTGTCATTTTTAGTTGTAGTTTCATGGAACATTCTAGTGTCAATGGCAGCAGCTAGCAAGTTGTTAGCGATGGAGATGGAATGAATATCTGTTAATTCCAAGGTGAAAGTGTCTACCGGAACAACTAAAGATCTACCAGCACCGGAGGCAGTACCTTTAACACCGAATGATGGACCTAATGAAGGTTGTCTAACATTGGCAATGGTAGGCTTGTTCAGATGAGCATATAAGGAGGATGCTAATGAAATACAGATGGTGGATTTACCTTCACCAAATGCAGTAGGAGTAACACCACCAACCAAGACATACTTACCTGGGTTTCTGTTTTTTTCCAATCTGTTCAAGATCTTAGGATTGATCTTGGCCAAGTGGTGACCATGATATTCAACTTCAGAGTTATGTAAGTTCAATTCTTTAGCAATGGCTCCAATTGGCTTTGGGGTGTGTCTTCTAGAAATTTCAATGTCTGAAGGAACAGGGAAGCTTGTGTCTATTTTGATAGGATGAATTTCAGGTAGTTTGGTTTCATCATTGTAGGCCTTCAATGCAGCTTGAAAAACATTAGCAGTTAGCATACTAACAGTCATTGGACCAACACCACCTGGAACAGGAGTGATGAATGATGCCTTGTCTTTACAAGATTCAAAATCAACATCACCTACTAACTTCTTACCTGACTTTTTTTCTGGAGCTGGGATGTGATTTATACCAACATCAATAACAATGGCATCTTTTTTCAACCATTCTCCTTTAACAAATTGTGGAACACCACAAGCAGCAACAACGATATCGGCTTGCTTGATTAATTCGGGAACGTTTTCTGAATATCTGTGAACCATTGTGACAGTACAGTTGGCCTTTTTCAACAAGGATGAAACTGGAGTACCAACAATATCAGATCTACCTATAACAACAGCAGTTTTACCCTTTAATGGAACATTGGTTTCCTTAAGTAATCTCATAACACCGTTTGGAGTACATGGGATGAAATGTGGGGATCCACCTCTCTTGGATAGTTCACCAACATTGTATCTGTGGAAACCATCAACATCCTTCTTTGCAGAGACAGCATTGGTTATTAATGTTTCATTCAGGTGCTTAGGAAGAGGTAATTGAATTAAAATACCATGGATGGAATCGTCATCGTTAAGTTTTTCGATTTTGGACAATAGTTCAGTTTCATTGATATCTTCTGCCAATTTCTCAACATCACAAGAAACACCAGACTTTGTGGATGCATTTAATTTTGCCTTGACATAAGTTGAGGAATCTGGTCTAGAGCCTATTTGTAAAATTTTCAACTTAGGGTTGAAGTCAGGATGTTGTAATTTGATAGCTTTAATTTTTTCAGCAAGTTCATTTCTCATACTTTCAGATAAAGTTTTACCAGAAAGAACATGATACAAAGAAACTAGTTGTAAACTCTTGAAATTACTTTTCAAACTAGAAGATTTGAAAGTGTTTAACAACATAATTAAAAGAATATGTGGAAGTTATTATAGATAGTCTTGACTTTAGGTTTTGATTTAATATATTACTACAGCACTTATATCAAATCTGTTAAGAACTAATATAAAAGTTAATAAAATATACTATCGAAAAAGGCTATATTCTGCTTTATTTTTTCAAAAGAAAGAAATTAACGAATTTAATGTTAGTAAAGATCGTAGTTTAAATTGGATGACTAAAATTTTCATGTGGATACTTTTTTCTTTTTTTTTCAAAAAAAGAAAATTTGAAATGCTTAATGAAGTCAGCATGAGCAGAAGTTGAAAGAAATTTGTCTGAAAAAGTAACAGAAGTCTTGAAACTATGCATCAAACTAAGGAGAAGTCAGTTTTTATTGAAAAAAAAATAATCTGTAGTTGCTTGACTTTTAGAACTTCAAACAAAGAAATATTTTTTTTTTGAAGACTTCTCAAAATGACTTGTTGGTTAAGATACGTGTACAGAAATAAAAGACAGCATAAGACTATTAAGTCTTATCGTTTATAATATATATTCATGTACTCACATGACTTAATTGTAAAAGGCCTTAAAGTTGCAATAATATCTTATATATTCTAAAACATTTTTTTTTATAATATACTTTCAAGACTTCGTGTCAACGACTTATTTATTTGTTTTTCCTTATAAAAGTAATAAAATTCTTAAGATATATCATTTCTATAGATTCATACAACGGTAAGAAATCACGTGTTGACTTGATAGATCTTGAATAAATATTCTTCTCTCTATGTACAGAAAGCAGTGTTCTCTGTATGAAAGGACAAGCCTTTTCCCTTTTAGGAAACTACTAACATGGGTTTTTTTTTAAAAAATTTTTTTTGTTGCAAAAAAAAAAAATTGCAAATATTTTTTCCGTTTTCGATCATCAAGTCTCTCAAAAAAAAAAAAAAAAATAATTAAGAGAAATCAACAGTAATTTTTTTTCTCTCAGTCCTTGGTTCTAACATGAGAACTTTCTTTAAAAACTTTCCTGTAGTTTCCTCTTGTGCTAAACTTTTTTTAAAAATCTGTTTTGGTTTTTCATCACTTTTTAGTAAATCGCAATAACTTGGTTTAATTTTTATATCTTTTACTTTATTTAATATGTTTAATTACTTAGCAAAATTATAGTAATAACCACTATAAAGAATCCTTTAAACAACCTATCGTATAATTATTACCGAAATGGGAGGTGTCAGAGAAAAGAAAGTTGAATACTTTGCTAAATTAAAAGAATTATTAGAAGAATACAAGTCTGTCTTCGTCGTTGGTGTTGACAATGTTTCTTCCCAACAAATGCATCAAGTCAGAAAGTCCTTGAGAAACAGAGCTGTTGTTTTAATGGGTAAGAACACTATGGTCAGAAGAGCCATCAGAGGTTTCGTTTCTGAAAACCCTCAATTCGAAAAGTTAGTTCCTTTCGTCAGAGGTAACGTTGGTTTCATTTTCACCAACGAATCCTTATCTGAAATCAAGGATGTCATCTTAGAAAACAAGGTTGCTGCTCCAGCCAAGGCTGGTGCCGTTGCCCCAGAAGACATTTGGGTCCAAGCTGTCAACACTGGTATGGAACCAGGTAAAACCTCTTTCTTCCAAGCTTTAGGTGTTCCAACCAAGATTGCCAGAGGTACCATTGAAATTGTTTCCGATGTCAAGGTTGTTGAAGCCGGTAACAAGGTTGGTGCTTCCGAAGCTGCTTTATTAAACTTGTTAAACATTTCTCCATTCACTTTCGGTTTAACTATTGTTCAAGTTTACGATAACGGTCAAACCTTCGGTTCCGAAATCTTAGACATCACTGATGAAGAATTAGTTGGTCACTTCACTGCTGCCATCTCTACTATCACTGCTGTTTCCTTAGCTTCTGGTTACCCAACCATTCCAGCTGTTGGTCACCAAGTTGTCAACGCTTACAAGGACTTATTAGCCGTTGCCGTTGCTTCTGAATACACCTACCCAGAAATCGAAGAATTAGTTGAAATCTTAAACGACCCAACTAAGTTAGCTGCTTTACAATCCGCTGCTCCAGCTGCCTCTGCTTCTTCCACCGAAGCTGCTGCTGAAGAAAAGGAAGCTTCTGAAGCTGAAGAATCCGATGATGACATGGGTTTCGGTTTATTCGATTAAAATGATTTTTTAGCATAAAAAAAAATTCTTTATATCTAAAACTATGAATTATTAGAAAGATATCTGATTTTATATATAATATATATCTTATACTTTGTATTCTAATTAATCACCAAATCAACAAAAAAAGATACACACAATTAGCTGTACTGATATTGCGTAGTTTACCTTCTACGGAAGGTTTAATTAATTGTTACAAAAAAAAAAAACAAATTAATGGATTTTCATATCGCTGGCTCATGTGACACCCATCTTGAAAATTTCCAACAATTCAATTTATCGAAAGCCTTTGTGATTAAGTGATAATTATCCACAATCACTACACATCTTCAATGAATTTTTTTTATTTGAAAAGATGCTTTCATATGTGCTGATTCATAAAAAGAATATTCAAATCAAAAAGTCATAGCATATGTCTATAAGATAATGTAGCTTAATGTAAACTTAATGAAGTTTAATTAATTTTTGAAGTAATAACTTCTTATATATAATGCATTATAAACCAAAAAATACAATTGGTAACATCCTTGAAAAAAAGGAAAAAAAAATTAATTTAATTTGTACTTGCTATTAGCACTAAAACCTAGAAAAATGATGTTTGATCAACCTTATCACATGAATTATTCCCAACTTGAATTTAGCCAATGTAGCATAAACTTTTCTTCCTTTATAGAACAACCAAATATATCACCATTCAACTCTAAGCCTCAAAAGAGATTAACCGGTCTGAAACTAAATGATTCCCATACATATTCATCATGTGATCAAAATGATTATAGTAAGAATATCAATTTTGCTAATAATGATTCATTGGCTATTCACAATGTATCTAGCATCAGAAAGATTGATATTTTAGGTGAACAAGTTGAATTAACTGATTTGGGAGAATCTTCTATATTGAATTTTTTGAATGATATATCCAATAAGCAATGCAATCAAAAACATAGAAACCCCATCACTGATATGACAATAAATCCAATGATTGAGGAAGTAGATGAAAACACAGAAATTGACAATCCAGAAGCCTGTAGTTCAAACATTTTGAATTCATTGTCTCATTCATTGAAAAAGGGTGTAATCATCAAAAAGAAAGAAATTGACAATGTTTTGAACCAAACAGATGATTCATTATACTGCATTGAATTTAATATTAATCATGGAAGAAAAGTCAACATGCTTGACTACTTTGAGGATATTCTTGATGATATCAAGAAATATAATAATAAAATATTGCAATCTAATTTTGATTTATTTAACATAAAAGATGAAACAATAGATATGATCAATATTTATGCCAAATTGGAAAAGGCCAATAAGTTGATCAAATGTTTCTTGTCCTACACTGAACATATCACTGACATTCAAAGTTTAAATACTTATGCCTTTAATGAATTTATATCTATATTATCTGAATTTATATCAAGCAAGGGCAACACACGATTTCGATCCATTCTTAATTACAACAAAAGACGTAAACATTGTTATAACTTACAACTGTCACACAAATTTTACAAGCAATACAACACTAGCTTGAATAATAGTCTTATAGATGCTATAGACCAACCTGTGGGTGTACATTTATTACAAAATGTAAATTTTTCTGTTGACCTATTGAGTGAAAGTGACTCAGATATAAAAAGTGATACAGCGGAAAAAGGAAAAATATTGACATTGGAAGAGAGGGCAAGAGAGTATAAAAACATTGAAATTAATCAAATTGTTACAAATAATCTTTACTTAGAAATGTTAAAAATGTTTGATAATTTAGTTGCTGCTCAATCCATCTGTAACACAAACTGTATAAGATACATTGATAAATCAACAGTAAAGGAAAGTGAATACTTCATGTGTGAAAACACTTCTTTGATATTTGACTTTTTGAAGATTGCTGAGATCCTCAAGAATCAAGAGATTATAGTGAAACTCCATGGGATATTTCATAGAATGTTACAATTATCCATTATCAATAACAGATTTGATTTGTTTTCATTCTTGGTAAAGTCACATGTTAATAACTATCATAAAAGGTTAACTAAAATTTTACCTATTGATCGTTCCTTGACTATTTTAAACAAGATTGACCACAATGAATGGGGGAAATATACTGTATCTAAGCTATGTGTAGATGAATTTGAAAAACTGCTAGCCTTAGTAAATGAGAAAGAAGACAAACAAGAGGGAAAATCGTTGATGCTAGCTGAAAATATAGACGAAGAGAATAGTATAGGATACATAGAAGATTTGAACTATACAAAGTTCTTGAATCTAGAGATTAATGATAATCAAACATATACTCAATGGCTACTAAGATATAACCAATCAAAGGACATTAACGAAATAAAGGTGAAAAAAAGATATAGATTTAATTTCTTACGTAAACTAAAGCAAAAATGGTATGGGAAAAACACTGAGAATATGAACCATATAGAAGATGGAGATGAAGATAATAAAAAAGAAAGTGTTAAAACTAAACAATCCATCTTTGATATATTCGAGATAGAAAAGAATGAAGATAATAATGCTTATCAATCATTGTATATATTAGCACATAAATCATTAGTTTAATAATCTGGTCTACTACAATTAAACAGTTCACACCCTTAATTTTTCTTATCTATATATATTTTAAACGTTAATTCTCTTCGTCGCTGCCATATTCGTTTGGGAAATTGATAACAATTTGTATCTCTTAATCACCCGTAGACTATCAAAAAAAGGGAAAAAAATAAAACAAACCAACTTTCCCGTGAATTAAACAAGTTAAGAGCTTTAGGTCTAATTTTTGGTTTAAATTTTTAAAAATATAAAAAAAAAAACGATGAAAACTATACTCTTTGACAAACAGGTAAACTTTCTCTTCCTTTTTGTTTGTTGTAAGATCAAAGAAAGAGTAAAGAAAGACAAACAAACATCCATAGATATATTTAAGGTATTATCATGAATGCTGCTACTAATACTCTGAGATTAAGATCATCTCTATTCAAATACAACAATCACACTTTGCTTACTATTACTACATTCAAGTACAGCTTTTCAACAACATCCCGCTACTTAAATAAAAACAATGAAAACGATATTGCTTGCAATGACAAGAACTTAGAAGCCGGGAGTGGTCCACTTTTTGTTAATCATAATAACAATTACAAATCCAGTTACCAAACAGGGATGTATGGTTCAACAGAGGTTTTGAATGAAGACTTGGTATCTGATTCCTTACCAACAGTTGATCTTGCACACGAGGCTGTTCTCTATAATAACGAGCACAATACTGAGGACTCGCCAATGATTGTTTTGCACGGCTTGTTTGGATCAAGAACATCAAACAGATCAATGGTCAAATATTTATCTGAATCCTTAAAGAGGGACATATATCTTTTGGATCTAAGAAACCATGGTCTTTCCCAACATATATCAAGACACGACTATTGTTCCATGGCCGCTGATGTTGAAAGATGGGTGAAAAAGATGAACTTTGAGAACAGAAAGCCTATCATTGTTGGCCATTCCATGGGTGCCAAGGTGGCCATGGCTTCTGTGTTAAGAAAGCCTTCCTTATATTCTATCCTTTGCTCCATAGATAATGTTCCAGTTGCTACATTTCCATTAGCTTCATTCCCCAAGTATGCCACTTACCTATTGAAGATAGTCAACGATCCCAACATAAGCACACAAAAACAATGCTTGGAAGTTCTGAAGCCAATAGAAAAGAGACATGCCGTTCAACAGTTTTTGTTGACCACTTTGGCCAAGTATAAAGATGAAGAAACCGGCAAATACAGATACAAGTCAAAAATTCCATTGGGGATTTTACGTGATTCATTGATCAAGGGAAACATCTCAAACTGGGAATACAACTCATGGGTTTTCAAAGCCAACATTCCTTCCTTGTTCATCAAGGGTAGTACCTCAGACTACATGTCTGATGAGTATTGCTCAGAAATTGGAAAATTCTTTCCTAATTTTGAATTGAAAACTGTTGAGGGAACTCATTGGGTGAATTCTGAGAATCCAAAAGGATGTGCTGATGTAATAACCGAGTTTATTGAAAGAAAGGAAGATAAATAATAGTTTCTTTCCCCTCTTTCTTTTCTTTTCTTTTATTTATAGGAGAAATCAAAATTAATGAGTCCTGACGATTCAGAGTGAACTTATTTAAATTTTTATTTGATTATTTATATATAATAACAGCTTGCTACTATTGTGAATTCAGCATAACTATTCATATGTAATAACCTTCTAAATGTTATATATTACGACTAACGAGAGACAAATAAGAAACAGAATATGGCTTATTTTTCTTATTTCTTATCCATGGTTCATCAAATAATCGTCAAAGAGATGCTAGCTTTTAGTTAACGAAATTCATATTTACATTGTTTTTTGAACTAGGTGAGCTTCCGTATTCTTCCATTTCTTTAATTTATTTTTTGATTTTTTAGAAAAAAAAACCTTGATTGTTCTAAGAAATAAAGAACTCGAAAAAAAAAATACCCCAAAAATTTGCTTCCATTTGAGCAAAACAAAGAAAAAACATAAAAAACCTTCACAACACGGTCTAAAAATATACAGAGGCAGATCATTCATTAGATTGTTCTTTGTATCAATTACGTAGGATAACCCCAAAAATTAACACACAAGTAATTCAATCAAGATCTTTTGAGTTTGAATGAAGTTCAATATCTTCTCTATTATTGCCATTCTGTTCAGAAGAGTTAAGACGGACATTCCATTGATATTCACATGTGGATTATTGTTCTATTACTTATTCAAAAATGAAATAGATATGCTCAATAGCTTTGCAGAAAATGAACTTCTTCCCCATATAACAAATGATTTACCTGCAGAATCATTGGTAACTGATCCTTCCATCTTAGGAAAAGAAACCCCAACAATCAGTGACAATTACAATGTTCATGAAGATGAGAGTAAAAACCCTTCATCATTGGATGTAACAGATGACACATCAGATTTCAATAAGCCTGATTTAATGAACTATGAAGTTCTTCAAGAAAAAAACAGATTCTTTCCCATTCTTCAAAATAATATTGATACTTCAGATGCATTCAATACATTGAGCATATCGCCTTCCAAAAAGATTAGTTCATTTAAGGATTTGAACAGACGTCTCAAAAATTTATTAGTGGATCACTTCACCTGGAAGAGCACTTACAAGTATATCCAAGATGATTATCCAAGTATGCAAGCAAAAAAATTTTCAGACAATGGTTTTGCAATTTCAAAGAAACAAGATGAAATCAAAGATATATTTATAGAAACATTCAACTTATACTCAAAAATTGTAAATTCGGAAATAATCGATGAGATAAATCCAATCTCCAAGACCAAGAACAATAATGGTAATGGATTTGGAAGATCTTTGATTGGATCTTTGGATATGTTCTATTTATTGAACATGGAAGAGGAACTTGAACCCATGTTAAGTAAGCTAGTGGAGGATAATACATTAAAATCGGAGAAAAACTTAATGAATACAAATGAAAACTTCATCACCATAATTTCATCCTTAATATCCGGATATGAGCTCTCCAATGAAAAGGAGGAATCATTGTTGCCCTTGATCAAAAATTTTGCCAAAATTGCATTGAAGGCATACGACACCCCTACAAATGGCTTACCCATTTCAAATTACCCTTTTAAGTCATTGATTCAGAATAGATTCCCTTTCAGACAAACATCCATATTTGATGTTTCTGGTAACATATTGGAGCTTATAAAATTATCAGCATTGACTAAGGAAAATGTTTATATTTCCACTGGGATGAATGTCTTTAATAAAATGCTTGTGTCTGCAGTTGGTACATTCAATCTTGAGTATGTATTCCCCACAGTTGTAGATCCTAGTGGTTGCCAGTTAATTAAACGAACTCAAGATCATAAGTCAGTACCAAACTCTAAGGGGTTCATGAAGAGTATATTCAATGGAAACTATGTTAATTGCTTACAAAGAAGCACAATCATCCCCATTAATGATGAATATAACTTTGATTATGATATAAACAAACAGGAAGATGAGTACATAGATTTAATAAATGACGATGGAAACGTGAATTATTTGTTCAGCTTTTTGAAGAGCTACCATTTGATGAATGGAAACAATGACTTTGTTGAGTTGAGGGATTATTTTGAAAATGCATTCAATTTCATCAACAAGTTCATGTTTTACAAGCCCCTTTTGCCTTCTATCATGAAGGAAAAGTACGATGATCTTGATTTCGTATTTTTCACACCACTGTATGTTAAGAAAGGTGGATTACATGTAGAAAAACATACTCAAGAAATTTTAATAAAGCAATCTTTGAAGTTCAAGGCTCAACACTGTCAACTAGGTGGTGTCTTTTTATATGCTTCCAAACTATTAAAAAATGAAACATACATGGATGTTGGTAAACAATTAATTAATGGGTGCACAATCTTACCAGAGATAGTTGGTCTTGATGTTATCCCCGCAAGTGTCACATTTGACAAATGTTTAAATACGAAGAATTGCTATACATTTGATCCTCAAGAAAAGTTAAATAGCTTGAAGGATCGAACAATATTTGATGATGTTTACATAGATGGCAATGATGAAAATTATTTTAAGGTTCATGATAATTCTAATAAAAAGAGAGATTTCATTGTTGAAGATTCGGAGGATAAAGTTGATGAGAAATCTCAGATGTTATCAGAAATGTACAAAAAACAGGAGCAGTCAAAAATTAAAGTTCCTTACAAGAAACAATTCATGTTGACAACATCAAAGATCGCACTACAACATAAGCAATTTATTTCTGAAAAAGCTACATGGTTAAATGAAAAGTATCCATTTTATATCAATTCAATGGACACATCCTTCCTGATGAGACCAGAGTTTGTTGAATCATTGTTCTATGCTTATAGAATTACTGGCGACTCTAAGTATAGAGATATTGCTTCAGACAGCTTTGAAAAAATGATGACACATGTGAGACAAGTGCATAACAGACACATTGCGATATCTGCTATCAAGGATCTATTCACTGATAAAGAACTGGACTCCTTACCATACTATTGGTTTACTAGAACTTTGAAATATTATTACTTGATTTTTTCTGATATTTCAACATATTCTTTAGATGACTACATATTCAACGGTGATGGTCATATATTCAAGAAAAATTATGAAATTTTAACAAAGTAATCAATGATTGATAAATTTTTCTTTTTTTTACAAATCTATATATAACGAAAACAAAATTATTCACTTTCACTATCATCTAAGTATTTAGCATAGTCATCGGCAGAAGCAAAAGTAGGTAATTGTTTAAGAGCCTTTCTTTTCTTCTTTTTTTCAGCTTTTTCCTTATCAGCTTCTTCAACTTCTTCTTCAACTTCATCATGCTTTCTCTTTCTAGAATCAGAGGATATTTCTTTATCTTCAGATTCTTGGGCAGATAGGAATTCTGCTTCAGAATCAGAAGAACCTTCACCAGATATTAAAGCATTGATATCCAACCCATCATCTTCAGATTCATCAGCTGAGTTCATATCAATTTCAACTTCACCGTCATCAGAGGAAAGAGCATCCAATTCAGCAACTGCATTATCATCCAATATTGGTTCCTCATCTTCTTCATCAGAATCATCAGACATGGAAAAGTCTTCTTCACCGAAAATATCGTCTTCTGAATCTTCATCTTCATCTTCAACATCAGGTCTAGATTTCACCAAGGCAGACCAAACTTCATCTTCATCAAGTTCATTTTCATCATCCAATTCAGCATTCTTTTCCATCTTCTTGATACTTGATTGTTTACTGGTGAAGTATTCATAAAAGAACTTTTCATCTGGTTTGATATTCTCTGCTCTCTTTGTCAACCAATTTTCTGTGTTTGCAGGTAACTCATTCCACATTCTATCAGAGGCCTTGACCAATAATGAACCTGTGTGTGCACCCCCCAAAGGTTGCATGATCGAGGAACCTCTGGTTGTGGACTTATGCTTGAAGTTTCTATAAACAAATCTATCCAAGAAATGTGCTAATGTGTAAAGACCTAAATCAGGCTTGCCCAAAGCATCTGCTGGGTTTTCATTCTGTTCTTCGTTAACTGAATCATCATTGGTTGGGGCTGTCTTGGCAAATGCATTAGCATATGTTTTTATTGTTGGATGGAAATGATTTTCAAAGTTTGTCAATTCCCACAAAGATGAGAATTCAGCATTGGCAAACTTTGGATCTCTCTTTCTAGGATCATAAGGTTTGAATTCTTCCTTAACACCATCATCACTTTCTTCTTGTTCATTCTTATAGTCTACAGGGGTATTAATCAACAAATTCTTGATTTCCGGAATTGTTTCTTGTAATTTCATCAATAAATATATCATACCTGCAATGGAGCCAATGTTCAACCAATGAGAGATGATCTGTAAAATTCTTTTAACAAATGCTTGAACTCTTGGTATGTTTCTGTCATTGGACAACGACTTGTACATTAAATTCAAGTAAATACCTTGCTTTGATGAATTGGCCAATCTTTCATCCAATAATGATTCATACAATGTTCTGTAATATCTGTCATCGTTAACCTTACCTTTATTCTTGGAAATAACTTGGAAGATCAAAGTCAATGCTTGTATGGATGTATTAAAGTTTGAAGAATGTGTGATTTTGAACAGAGTGTCCAATCTTTGATCATAAACTTCAGCTGGTAAGTTTGAGAATGGGAATGCTCTGTTCATACCTGTTAATATGGCACTGAACAACTTGGAATTCTTTTCTTCAATTATGTCTTGTTCAGTCTTAACCTCTTGCTTCACAGAAACACCACCATTTTTACCCTTCTTGACATTTTTCTTTCTCTTGCTCTTTTCATATGATTTTTTGGAGGTGAACTCTTTATCTTCAGTTTCTTTAGTCTTGGAAATATCTGATTCAACCAAAAACTTTTCAAACAAGGTGAAGTATACCTTCAATAGATTATTGGCAATTTTAAATTCAGAGTTCTTTAAGATGGTTTGATTTAAAGTTTGAACTGAGTAATAGATGGTGTGGTAACCTTCATTTTGCTTTAAACATATATCAACAATGGAGTCAATGATAATTGATTTCATGTTTGGATGCATGTTTTCTAGTTTCAACAGTTGGTAAGAAGCCTTTGATGAGACTTTGTTATCAATATCACCTAGTTTGTTTACAGCCAATCTTAAAAGATTATATTCTTGCTCTGGCTTGGCAGCCAATAAGTCAACAACATGTGTTAAAACATTCATTCTAATATGAATTATTGGATCATGGGATAACTTCTCTAAGACTTCCAGGATCTTAAAATAAAAATTCTTGATGAAATCCTCAAAATACCAAATAGCTAGTGTCTTTTTATTTAGCATCATAGACAAGTTTTGGTTTTTGAAGTATTTTAATTTTCTGTCTGGAAGCAAACCACCATTTAAAAACATATCCTTCAAGGCAGCTAATGTAGCCAAGATAGAGTTTCTAGATTTCTTGTTACAATAACCCAACAAGGTTTCTAAGGATTTTAAGTTATGAATTGGAGATTCTTGAATCAATAATGTCAATGCACTAATTTTATCATTTAAAGTACCATCTTGTAAGATATCCGACATAAACTTTTTTTGTGAGTTATTTTTGGTGAATTCTTCATAGAAGATTTCATTGTCTTGTTCCAGGGCCATTTTACCTCTTTCATAGAGTTTAGAGATTTGTTCCTTTGATAAAGGATCCTGTTGGTATTGTGTTTCTGGATCCAAAGGAACTTGATGCCATAAAGTGTTGGTAGGAATTAACAATCTATCGGATACAACAAGATTGGTTTCTGAGATGAAACCATCCTTGTTGTTTAATTCTGGCTTGTTTTCTGTTTTTTCTTGTTTGGTTGAACTAAGATCATTGTAGTCATCTTCGTTTTGTTCAGACTCTTGTTCAGACTCTTGTTCGGATACCTCCTGTTCAGATTCTTCTTGAACTTCTTGTTCAACTTCTTTATCATCGATAACCAAATTAGGAACATCCTTTGCGTTGAACCCCATTTGTTTCATTATATCTTGCAAACCACCTTTCAACTCATCTTCATTTTCGTTTCCGTTGTCATTGAATTCTTGTTCACTTAATTCGTCATCTGATTGATTCAAAACTAACTTTATGTCTTCTTCAGTGGCACCTAATTCAAGAGCTTCTTTTTTTAGTAGCTGTTCCTTTTCAGATAGCTTTTTATTTGATTTATTCTTGTCATTTTTGGCCTTCTTGTCCTTGCTGACTTTCATTTTACTTTCAATTTTTTCTTTTAAAGATCCTAAATTTAGTGACATTGTAATGTGTATTGAATGACCTTAATGTGTGTTTTACAATGACAATGTTTTGATAGTTTCTAAATATATGTTCTTCATATTAAGAACTTCGCTTTAATTATCAATTAAACAATGAAATGAGTGAAGAAACATATATGAAGAAAAATTTTAAAAAATAAAAATGAAAATAATTATACTTATGAAGTTTTGTAGAGTAAAGAATCTTTTTTCCCTTTTTGGGAAAGTTTTTTTTTCCTTTTTGAATCTTTGTTGCTGGGACACAAGGTATTCAATTTTGCTTAAGAAAAAAAAGAAAAAAAAAAAAAAGCAATTTATTCACGTGCAGAAACAAAAATGAGCAAAGATTCAAAATTTGGTTAGAAGGAAATTTTTTCAGGTTAAAAAAAAAAAGGTTCATAAAGGAGATAATTAAGATGATAGAAACAAGTGGTAATATTTAACACACTTTATATATAGTAATTTATTGACTTAATGAAGATTAATGATTTAGAATACAATAGTAAAAGGATTAACACCACCAACAACTTTACAAAAAAGTATTAGATTAGCTAAGTGCATGGAAACTATGCTGGATTGATCATATAGTGTTTAAACCCATTTTCCTGTAAATTATATATATATTTTTTTTGATCAATTAGTAACCGCCGTTAAAGTTGATAACCATTTTTTTTTTTTTTTTGAAGATCACAAATGAGTATATACACTCTTATTTTTGTTTTTTCAAAAAAAGCTCTAATAAATGCTATATATTAAACACATTATAAAATAGATAGATTGATATTCTGTTCTCCAATGAGCAATAAAATAACCTTTAATGGGGTTGAATTCTATCAAGATGAGTCCGATATTAAATGGAAAAATTCTACACTTCCAAACAATATAGGCAATCATTACGATGATTACGATAAGATTCTTGTAGTAAACTCCACAAAGGCAGGAAAACAAACTGATGAGCATGCTATGTTAAAAGATCATTATTCCAAGTTGTACTTCAAATTCTTAAATTTATGTAATGAAAAGTGCAAGTTGATTACCATTGAACATTCAGGTGATATACAACAAATAGCCCATACTCAATTATTGCCAAATGGTGGAAAAAAGTTTCTTGTTGTGATACTATCTGGTGATACATCCATAAAAGAGTTGATAGAAGGTGCAGATACACTTGATATTGAATTAGATATATTGCATGTTCCCTTTGGTACAGCCAATGCATTGTTTTGGGATTTATTTCAAGTGGATAAAAATACAGACATCAAAAGTGAAAATTATGTAAGCTTTAATGATATTCTTCGAAGACAATTTTTTCAGTTTGTTAAGGGTACCGAATTCAAAGGGAAGGATATTCCATTATATACTATAAGGTCAACGAAAACATCAGAAAGAGTTTTGGCTATATGTTTTTTATTGATAACTACCGGATTCCATGCAACGTTGTTAAAAGTAGCATCTGAACCTGCGTATGCAACCCTAGGTGATGAGAGGTTCTTAAAAGCCTCCAATGATTTGGCTGGGGATAAGTATCATTACAATAATTACATAGAAATCATTAACAAGTATAATCATGATGATGTAATATTTGCTAAAAAAGAAAGTTCATATTTTGGTATATTCAATCAGGGAAGACTTGAGAGAGGATATGATATATCTCCGATGTCTGACTTCACACATCGATATATATTGTCAATAAAGGAGGAAGAGGGTAAAAAGCAAGAATTCTTCAATAAGATATTGAAGGGATACGATCCTGATACTAATGCTTTGATAAAGATGTATAATGATGATCCATTAGTGGTATACAAGGAGGTTGATACAAATGTTGACTTGTTGATGCGGATATATCCTAACACCAAAGAAAACATTTGCTTTGAAAAAAATGTGTGTATTGATGGTCATTTAGTCCCTGAAGATGACATATTAAAGGATGGGTACTTGGAGTTAAGTATTGAGAAAATAAGAAATAACAATATCAAGTTCTTTGGTATATAATATATTTCTATAACTTATTTTTTTTTTTGTTATCTTTACAATGATATATGATTTTTGTTATGAACATAATTTTTATCCTGCTAATTCGTTTATAGTTTCCTAAAAAGGAAATTGTATAATCTTTTACTCTCACATTACAATTTTTTTTTGGGTGCCATAAGTTGTTTACCGCTTAAACAAAAACAAATTTTAGGAAAATAATCACATTAGACCTCTAAGCTAAATTCGTTAGAGGAAGAAAAAATTTTTTTTATTTTATTTTTTCTAGAGAGTGGCAAAAAAAAAAAAACAACCTCAAAAATACATGTACAAGTTTATTTTAAGGAAAGGATCTTTGATACACACTCAATGGTAATAACGTTATGTTCTGGTTTATAAATCTTTATTTTGAAAGTTTATTTTTTTACATTAGATATTCTTTTTACGTCTTTTGGTAATTATTATCTTTATATAATTAAAGAATATATTATTCTCTTGAATTAACACCAATCAGAAAAACTTTAGTAATACTTTAGAAAGTTAAATAAAAACCTATTTCAATAAAAAAAAAAGAAAAGAAAAGACCAATTCTCTTATAAGTGTTTTTTTTTTTTTTTACTATTAATCCTTTTTTTTAAATTTCATATTGTATTTCATTTAACGTTCCTCCTATTAATATCTTTTAAATCAATCTTATTCTCTTTTTATTGTAAAGATCTTCTATAAATATTAGATTAATAAGACATATTAAAACCGAGAAATAGTTTATTCTAAAGAAAAAAGTTTTCATTTATTATCAAAAAAAAAAAAAAAAGAACCTCACACCATGTCTTTAAAGAGACTTACTAAAGAATTAAAAGACTTAGAAAACGACCCTCCAACTTACTGCTCTGCTGGTCCAGTAGGTGATGATTTGTATCACTGGCAAGCTTCCATCATGGGTCCTCCAGACTCTCCATTCGCTGGTGGTGTTTTCTTCCTATCTATAACCTTCCCTCCAGATTACCCATTCAAGCCTCCTAAAGTAACCTTTGAAACTAAAATCTACCATCCTAATATCAGTGACAACGGTGCCATCTGTTTGGATATATTGAAAGGACAATGGTCTCCTGCCTTAACTATTGCTAAGGTCTTGTTATCTGTATGTTCTTTGTTAACAGATGCCAATCCGGATGATCCTTTGGTTCCTGCAATTGCAAACATATACAAGACTAATAGAGAACAATATGATGCCACTGCTAAGGAATGGACCAAGAAATTTGCAGTATAAAGCGTTAAAGGTAAATGAAAGCAGTATAGTTCAATACATTTGAATATATATATATTTGATTTTTTTAATCCTTTCATAAATTTTATTTTATTTTTTTTTTTTTCCTATAATGTTTTATTTTATTGAGTATATTATCTACTGCTAAGTTAATTAGTAAGCAAGTCAACATATTTGTATTTTATTTAAAGAATTAGTGTTTTTGCTTTCAATGATGATATACTTTAAATATTATCATCATATTGAACGTTGTTAATATATAATAATATTACCCCGCACATATTTGAAATTACTTAAATAGGTAATTATTTTTTTACCGTGGTATTTCTTCTTGTTCCCCCCATTCTTAAAATCTTGTAACTTTGTTTACTTCACAATTTTTCCTAAAAAAAAAATAAATAAAATTTTTTTTTTTTCATGTTTTCATATCAATACAAGAGTTTTAAGATGATGAAGAGTCGTTTTAAGCCAAATAGAACCAATAATAATATCCAAATAGATCTATCTCTTGGTTATTTAATCATTCAATTCAACAACCATTTAAATCAGTGTATTTATTTCTGCCAAAAAAAAAAAATATAAGATCTAGATAAAATATCATGGAAAAAAGTAATATCATATCAAACTATTATATAACAGATTATAAGGCACTTCTTAGGACAACAGAACAACTGTTTAAAGATAAACAAATTCAATCATACTTGACCAGTGAACAAAATATCATACTGTATGAACTCTTGAAAATAGAGAACTACGAAGTGAAACTCAAACATTGGACTGATTTACTCGATGGGAAATTGAAACTTCAATCATCTCTTATAGAAAATGATCACTCTGTTGATGAGGAGAACAAAGATGAAGTTATTGATGAGTTTCTGAAGATGGATCTGCAGAACTTACAAGAAAGATTGTCAAGTGATGGCTTTTTATCAGCACTCTCGTTAAAGATTCGATATTGTTTATGGGAACAACCCTTGAAAATATGGCTTCAAGATGATTTGAAGGATTATAAATTGTTGAATATATATAACGAATACAAGACTTCAACCTTGGATTCAAATGATGATAATGACGATGATATTCTTGATGATATCAAGTATGTTATCATGGATTCTAGTGAAAATCAAGATTCTTCAACTAATCAAGATACTATACATAGGGACATAACTGTTAACCCAACAAATAACAGGGATGATGAAGATGATTATGACATGGATGAGGAAGAAGACATTCAACAGGACTCACCAAAGGAAACAGAAGAAAATGATGATTATTTAAGAATAAATATATCTCCAGAAACCCTATCGCTGTTGTCTGCCAATGACATCAACACTGATAGAAATAAAGCAGCCTTTAGATTCAACAAGATATATCATACCATAGAAGATGACAAAACAACTGTTATGGGGAAGAAACACCTGGAAGAAGCTGAAAAGAGAATGGAGATCAAGGAAAGAAAGAGAAACAGAGATGATTATGAAATTGAGTCAGAAGATGAAGATGTCAGCAAGAATGATGAAAATACAGATTCAGTTCCAGCCACAAATGATGAACAACAACCAAATGATCAAAAGGAACCTTCAGAAATTCCCAATAAACCCGATGGAGATCTTATTGGTGATTTGTCTATTATAAAGGAAGTCAAAAACTCCACAGGCAAAAAGAAGAAAAGAATTAAGTCCGGCGATAAGATTGATAATGCTGAAGTGGACATCACACACTTGCTAGTTACCATAGAAGAAAACAGATCTAAGCTGAAACTCACTGATCAGGAATTAAGAAAGTTGTTAAGAGATGTACAAAAGACAGGTTCCAAGTGGGCATCTGATTCCAAAATAGGACAAGAAGAGTTATATGAAGCTTTGGAAAAAGTCTTGAATCAACTCAGATCATACGGGTCTTATTGTCAGCCATTCTTGAACAAGGTCTCCAAGAGAGAAGCCCCAAACTATTATGATATTGTCAAAACCCCCATGGACTTGAACACCATGTTGAGAAAATTGAGAAATTTCAGGTACAACTCAAAGCAGGAGTTTGTTGATGACTTGAACTTAATATGGAAAAACTGCTTAACCTACAACACAGACACTAAGTTGTTGATAAGAAGAAATTGCTCAATGATGCAGAAGAAGGCTTCCAGTTTGATCCCTAGCATTCCGGACATAACAATTCAAGATAGAAAGGATGTTGAGGCGGAGTTATACGAGGAAGATAATACAAGGAATGAAGAACCACCAAGTGGCAAGACCAATACAAATGGGAAGAAAGTAGGATCAAAGATGAATGCTTCAATTTCTCTTAACACCAAAAACGAGGAAGAAGAGAAGCAGAAAGAACCAGATGTTAAACTTGATGATGTGAAAATAGAGGAAGGGGACAACGCAAAAGTAGTCTCTGATAATGATGATATGATTGATGATGAAGATGATGTTCAAGACACGGGGTATTTACAAATGTTGAATGCTGAACAGTTGGCATTCATTGATGATGCTGAATTGACAACTTGGAAGAACATGACATCAAGTGCTAGATCTGAGTTGCTTGTATCAAGATCCAAGTTGTTCATAGGAAACAAGTTGAATCCTAATGCGGATGCATTGATGAGGAATAACAAAAAGATGAAAAATGAATCTCAATGGATGGATGATTATGACAATGAGATCAAGGTACTTCAACAAAAGCACCAATCTAACAATTTATCTGGAAGCAACGCATTCAACAAGCACAATAGAAACAGAAATGATAAGAACCTGTTGAATTCAGATGATGAAGATGAAGAGAATTTGGATGATGTCAAGATAGGAACAGACAACTTGTTGTTCTTAAGTGAGTACAACATTTCCAACAACTTACCTGATGTTCCAACTAGTAGTCTTGACAATGCCACACTCGATAAGATAGAGAACTTTATAGTGAAGCAAAATTTGAAGAGCTTGGAACTTGGAAACAATGATGTAGTGGATAAGCCATTATCTGATTATACAAGTCATTACAACACAGGAATGTCTCAAAAATTGAATACCAACATCAAGTTGATCCAGGAGATCAGACACATCTGTCATAAGATATCATTGATAAGAGATCTTCAAAACAGACAAGCAGCCCTGATAGCTCAGGCCAATAACCCATTTGCAAAGAACATGTTGAATGTTAAGAACAAGGTTTTTAAGCCCTCAATATTTAGAAAGATGGAGATTGATGGGAATGTTGATCTTGATTTCATGTCACAATTACCCACAAGAAACAGTCACATGAACGAGGACATTACAGAATCATTCATGTTCAAGATAACCTCAAAGTTGTGCATGGATGCAGGTTTCGAATCCACGGAACGTGTGGCTGTTTCCACAATCAATGAAATAGCATGCTTACACATGAACAATCTAATCAAGACAATCAAGTTACACATGGAAACAAATTCTGAAAATAAAATCAATGATATTAATGAGTTGATTGAGGTTTCCCTCTTACAAAATGGTGTTGATCGACCTGAGTTGTTGTACAGTTATTATGAGAAGAATTATGTCAAGAAACAAAAGAAATTGAAGGAAATAAAATTCAAGTTGAATAACTTCTTAAAGATGTTATTAAGACCTTCATTGAAGGATTTAAGTGAAAGAAACTTTGATGATGAAAGTAGTTCATATTTGACTGGGGATTTTTCAAACGAATTGACTGGAGATGATTTCTTTGGCTTCAAGGAATTGGGGTTGGACAAGGAATTTAATATCATGAACAAGTCCATTCCTCTACATTTGCTAGCTGTACAAATGAGTGACTTGACTGCAAGTAACATAAGCAAGAGTATTAAGCTTGAAGAGAAGGAAATGAACATGACTTACAGGGATCATTATTATGGAGAGATCAAAGACGAAAACAATAGTAGAATTGTGGGATTGATGAGAAACTGCTTGAGTGATCAATGGGCCATGAATATGAAGACTTTAAACATCAAGAACGATGCCTTTGATAAGTTGAGTACTGAAGAACAAAACAATCATGTTATAAAAGTTGATGATGACCTCCCCTTGAAGTTGAAAGCAGTAAGACTTGCTACAAATGGTAGAATTTCTATCATGAAGAAGAGACACATAAACGACACAATCTTCTTGCCTGAAGAAGAACAACAACCACCAGCTTCAAAGAATCCTGTTGAGATTGCTGTTGAAGAAGAAAAGAATAAAAGCTTTTTAATTCTTCCAACAGTTTCTTCAAATAAATAAGAAGGATTTAATTTTATTGGGATAAATCAAACGGCATATGTTGAAAGCAAATAGTTAAAGTTTAAGAATGTTTTTCAAAAAAAGAAAATTCTTTTCCGTACATATATATTATTATCAAATAATCCATGAAGACTTTGTTTCTAAATTATCTAATTTAAGATAGTTATTGGTGACGTTTGAATCCTTGAGTCTAGTGTTAGTGATTACGTTACTCGAGTTGCTCAATTGTAAAGTTGCTATGTATTGGTTCAAAATATCAAAGACTTCAATAACAAAAACACCATCACCACTTTTTGAGATTAACTGTTCATTTGTGTACATATTTTTCAGATCTATAGTGAATTTTTCAGATTTAACCTTTCCCCCATCGAAAATAATGAATTCAAAGATAGAAAAATCCAAATTTTCCCATGAATCAAGAATGTTAGTATATATCAAGTAATCGTTGACACTCTCTGAGGGATTCTTCATTAATATCAATTCTCTGCCAAGGGGAAGAGGCTGGAAATCAAGATTGTGAATGCTGTTTGAGATTTGCTTATCCGAATCCAAATCACACAGAACTTTATAATCATGTATTTTATTTTGTTGTTTAGTAATGAATTTCTTATTTTCATTGTTAAAGAGATCCAGATCACATAAAGAAGGCACACCTATCAAGATTTGATAATTACAAGTGTATTGTTCATAAACCCAGATGATTCTTGCAGCTATATCCTTATGATCTGGATAAAAATCGCTCTTTTCCTTGAAAAAGGATTTATCACAAACAAATTGAAGTTCAGTTTGTCTAGGTAATCCTGTTACATGACATATACTACCATTATCATAAGTCAAACTTAAATAATACCCGTCTTGATGATATTTCAATTTAGCTGATTTGTCATGGATTATGGACCCATACTTGTTTGAAGATGTACCTAGGTTGTATGTTGGCATTGATGAGGAGCTTTGATGAATAGATGCTTTTAGATCAACATCGTAGTTCCAAAAAATTTGTCCATTGTATTGGAAGCGTCTGAGAAAGATTGGCATGTCTGAGCCGATATTTTTCAAATCAGTAGATCTTGGCACAAAGAATGAATTTGAATCTAGGGGGTACACAAATTGATGATTCAGTTTTGTTAAGCTAATGTCATTGTAATATGTAAGATCTTCCACAATCTTTAAAGCATCTGTGAGTGTATCATTAAGATATTGTTGATCAACATATATCCTTTCATTTGTGTGTTCATATATGGAACAGTTTTGGTAGTCATTATTTATGCTATAATTTGATTGAACTAAATGGTAATCATTCATGTTTATATCATTTAAAGAGTTCACTATGGAGAAGTAATTGTTTTTAAATGGATCAAGTAAATCCAATACAGGTATTTGATCATCTATTTTTATACTATTTGTTAGAACTACATTAAGAAATGTACAGAGAATAGTGATATAAGCTGATTGTAACATATATAATAGTAATATAAGTGTTGTATATTTATTCTTTCCTTATTGGTTTAAGTGAATTAATCTATTAAACAAATAAAGTTGATTTTGTCATTAATTTCTTTAGTAAAATAAGATGAACTTTGGGATAACTATTTGGTGGGATCCTTATGTGTGCGCTACTTTTTTTTGTTCATTTTTTTTTTTTTTTTATGTGTCGGATATAAGAACATATATCTACGCTATCTTGCAACTTCCTAAAAAGGAAACTCAATTCAAGAGACCAAATTTCTTGATATAACATTTCATTTCCATTTGTCTTTTAGTTGACATTTAACATTAAATTGACTTTTTTATGTAAGATTAAAAACCCTGGCATCAATATCAATAAAAGAACTGAATGTTAAGTAGATTGTGAATATATGTTGTATATATATTCTTCAAAAAAAAAAAAAAAAAAAAAAAACACCATTTTTTAGTAGATCCTTGACTTGTACGGTAAACCCATTCAAAATTATACCGATGGGATGAGTTTATAAAGTTCCCTTAAAAGTCTTCTTACAAAGTATCTCATTCTTTGATGAAAAAGGAAAACTTAAAGAAAGTCTCTAATAATATTAACCGTTGTAAATTTTTTTTCATTGGGAAAAGGATATACATAAATTGAGTTGGAATCATCACCTTATTCTCACTATTTATAACTCATTTTAAAACATTCTTGTTTACCTAATTCAAAGAATTTATTGTCTTGTCGGAATGTTTATAATAAACATTATCACAACATTCTTGTTTGCTAACTTTTTGTTGAATATAGTAAATAAACTTAACAGCACATAATGTATTATTAGAGATAAAATTCTTTTCTTCCTTCTTTTTTGTTGAAGAACTACAATAATATTTCTTTTTTTTAAAAAAAAGAAAAAGTAAAAAAAAAAAAAAACGTTTATACTAAGAGAAAACATTGAATTTCTGTTGTAAATAAATATTAAGTTTACTATTGAATATTATTAATACCTTTCAACTACAATTTCTATATTAGAATGTATTCTAATAGATATACATCTATCATGAACACATAGTTCATATAATTGAATGAACGTATTATATCAACAGATTTTGATGCAAATATACAAAGGAGCTAGAAAAAAAAAAAAAAGAAGATTTGAAATTATGTAGAATTAAAAAGAATATTACCTTTGGTGTGTTTTTTTATGTCTCACCATGTTTTGTTTAGCATTGAAACATTTCCCACATATATCACATTTATATGGCTTCAAGCCCAGATGTATATTCATGTGTGTTTGAAGGGCATCTTGTCGATGGAATTTCTTGTCACATTGTGTGCATGGAAACTTTAATGGCCGTGATGTCTTTTTCAATGATGGTTTTGTTACCTTCTTAGTATTCGTTGAAGTTCCGTTAATTTTTTGCTTCAGTTCTTTTAAGGAAGGTAATTTGGGCTTTGGTTCTTTATTTGTATATGAATTCAAGTGGGTTTTTAAATCAGGTAATTTGAAATTCAACTTTGGTAGATCCTGCCTGTTATAGATTGATGGTGATGAATAGCTTCTTTGTTTAGTGAGTTGTGGATTACTTATTGTTGTATTATCCGCTCGCATATTTGTAATGTTTTGTAATGTATTTGGAAATGTCACATCTCTTACAGTATTGATCATGGGATTGTTGTACACTTGATAAAAGTTTCCATCAGGCCCCATGTAAATAAGGGGTTGGCTATTTCTATAAGGAACATATTGATTATTATCATTATAATATGAAATGGATTGATTCATGTTTAAATTAAGCGAAGGTACCATTGGATAATAGTTGCCTACAAAATTGGTGTATAAGGGTGCTGTGTTTCTATTAAAGGGTACATTTTGGTTGATTACTTCAGGTGAATTCATAAAGGGTTGTGTATAAACTGTATTAAATGGGTATGCTTGCTGTACATTCATGTATTGATTGGGACTTGTATGAAGAGTTGATGAGTTTAGGATTACTCTTGGATTTCTATTGTTTTTGTCCATTGAGTGTTCACTATTCATTGAGTTCATTTGCATATTCAAATCTTGTATAGACCCTTTCTTGGTACCTTTAGAGTTTTGATGATTTTTAGTATTCATGGTTGATTCGATGCTGCTTTTAATACAACTTCCTTTGCCTTGCTTATATATATATATATTTTGTTTCAGAATGTTTGAAGAAAAGAAAAAAAAGGAGAGCTTCAACAACGTGCAACTCCTTAAAAGGGGGAACAAAAAAAAAAAATAAAATAGAAATATGAATAATTCAACTGAAGTTTTTTACTGAAGATTTAAGGGGATTTCCAAATAAACAATGAAACAAAAAGACAACAGGAAATGGTGAAAAGTGAAATGAAAATTGCTTGGGGGGAGGTTTTTTGTTGTTGTTTTCAGATTTGGAATGTGTTGCTATTAACAGACAACTAATGATTAAAAAATAATTAAATTAATTTCTTCTTCAAAAGATATTCTTCAGTTATACTTTCTTCTTAGAGTTGTATCAATTTCCTTGGAAAGTTTCTAAAAATTTTTTTTTATTAAAGAAAATAAATGTTAATGTATATCTATAATGAAATGTTTTATTTAACTGATTTATTTAGATATGAGATATATCGATTGAACCAAGGAGAAATAAAAAAAAAAAATAAAACAGCACAACAAAGTATGTGTATGAAAAAAGTGAATTATGTTTATGATGGGTATGTTAACTATTCAATATTTATTAATGTTTTCTTTATAATTAATCTTAAAAGACCAAACAAATTATCTCAAAGTTAATCAATATTGATACTTTAACAATCAAATCTTATATCATAAACTCATTAAAAAATTAAGAAACCAAAAAAAAAGAAAAAAAAATTAACAACCATATTACTCAATATATAAATATTTAAATATTTTTATTTAAAAAAAAAAAATCTAAAAACCGTTGATAAAAGTTTTCAAAAAAAAAAAAAATTTTTTTTTTTTAATTTTTTTAATTTTTTAAAATTTTATAAAAACTTCTATTTATTATTGTTTAAAAAAATAATTAAGAATGAATAGATATAACTCATTTTGTTCTAATTTTATGAGTCTATTTATAGTTTTAAAGAGGACAATAAATAAATAATAAAAATAAAATAAAAGGCAAAACATTGTTAAGTACAGAAGAATAAATAAATCATAAGACCTTTTTTTTTTCTTAAAGAAAATAAAACAATTTGAAACAATCTGTCAATGTATTAAAATGGAACTAACAGTCTAAAAAATAATCATCAGAAGATTAATGTAAAAAAGAGTCATTTAATTCTACTTTTTTGAATTTTTTTTTTTTTATTTTGAAAAAAAAAAGAGCAGATCTGCAGCTCTTTTTCATTCTTGTGTACTTTTTTTTTTTTTTTGAAAAAAAAATAGCATCAACTCTTTCGGTTATGGTTAACTAAAAGCCATTTCCAATACGAAGTGTATTGTATTGCATTATTGATTGCTTAACAAATTTTAGTGATGTAATATAACTATGAAATACAAAACTGGTTCTTGTTTCAAAAAATTAAAAAACAAAACTTAATGGTCGTATTATTAAATGATATTTCAACAAATTGGTTACCTAAATTTAATATGAGAAATATACTCTTTTTTTTTTTCCTACGTCGGATTGACAAGTTCATTGTAACAACGAATATTTTTGACAACCAAGAATAACAAGTTTTTTTTTTAAAAAAAAAGTGACATAAATTATTACAACCATCATTAAAGTTAAGATAAATTCTAAAGGGTTTAAAAAAATTTATTTAATAAGAAGTTGAAATGAATGAAATTTAACTATCCTCCAATAAAATTCACTAAAGGATAATTAATCGTTTACGGGCTAATATTTGTTGAATGCCAATGTAGTGTATCACGGGTTATAAAATGAAACTTTAACGTTTTTTTTAACCTCCCTACAAAAGAACATAATATGTTAACAATACATATTCATTGAATCATTTACATTTTACCAACAAACATTCTCAACCTTTATTAATTATACTCCAATTGTAATCAAGTGTGTATTCAACAGTCTATATCTAATGTTGTGATTAATAAAATCATAAGATAATTATCTCTGTAATGCAATTATCCTCTTAACTGTTAAGAATGTCTTAAGCTTGAAAAAAAATTTGAACCGTTACCGTACAAAGTGAACCACAAAAAGGCTAAAAAAAAAAAAAAAAACAAAAAAAGAAAAAAAAAAACTTGCGAGTTTTACATATTGATTTTGTCCACTTTTGTCTTAAGCCTATTGTTTTCAAAGCTAAAACAGGAATAATGCTACGTAATCAGTATTTTTATTGTGAAACAAGTTGCAACTATTGTTAAACTTTTTGTTAAATTTTTATGTCTCTTACATGTATTTCTCGCTCAAGAAAACAAGAAAACAAGAAAAAAAAATTCAAGAATGAATTTAAGCTTTTTTCCTGATTACTAATTGAAGTTATCGCAATATTTCTTGACTTAAAGTTCCCAAATTACTTCAAATAAACAAAACAAATATAAATAACCTTGACAATAGATGATGGACTATTAACTATAAAAAGTACAAGATCTTTTCTTGTTGATAATTCAAACTCCTGAAAGTGCAATTGTTCTAGATACAAAACAAAGAATGATTACCGCAAATTATATGAAAAGAGAAAAAAAAAAATTTTTCTTTTGTTATAAATTCTCTTTTATTTTCTTAATGAACTCAAGACTTTCTTGTATTTTTTTTTTTCTGTCTTTTTGTGGTGATTTTCAACTGTTGTTCTACTCTTTATATGCAGAATGTATACACACTTCTCAATAATTCAAATTAGTCGGCTATTGTTTAAATGTTTTTATTGTTAGGTTTGTAAATTATTGTTTCATGTTGAAAATCTTGAAAACAAATTTTGAAAAGAAAACAAAGAAAACAAAAATTTACATTCTTGTTTGTTTTTTTTCTTTTCTTTTTATGGAAATTTATATACTCTTAACAGCGAGAATATATATCTGTTTAAAAGCGTCGGCTACAGACGTTGAGTCATTTTTTTTTTTCTTTTTTTTTTGTCGCTTGGGTATCGTAGTTAGGATCATGTATGTTGGATCCTGTGATATTTGTAGTTAGAAAAAAAAAAAAGTTGGATCCAAAATAAATGCAATTACTAAACTTATTTATTTTTTATTTTTTTAAACCAAAAGAAAAATTATCCAAAACAATCATTTAAAATCCGACGTCGGTGTTATATTCAATGATTCTGTTTTAGTTTTTTTTTTCTTTTTTTTCTGAAATAGTGGTTAATGTGACTTTGCCTTATTTTTTTGTCTTAATCCAAGTGACAACGTATTTTCCTGACATATTTCAGAAGTAACCTTTTTATTAATAACATATATTTTTTTTTTTTACCCCCCATTTGTACACATAGACCTTAAACCAATCCCTCTATTTTTCCCCGTATGATTTATAATCCCCGTTATAACTTAATTAAATCAATAGGGATTATTATAGGGGATGCCATTTTTTTAAAGAAAAAATCCCTTCCTAGATGAAATAGGGGGAAAAACTGTGCACCCTATCAGTTTTTTTTTATCTGTATTTGTGGGGGTGATAAAAATATCATTTGAAACCTTTAGAACTTCATTTCAAAAGGGAGTTTTAAGCGGATATTGTACATGTACAATATCATGGTCTAATAAAAAAAGGGGACCTAACAATGATCACTTAATATTGAATGCTATGATACCACGGCATTCAATATCTTTTTATTTTAAAAAAAGGAAATAATCTTAAAAGGATATGTAAATTCTTTTTTTTTATAGATTTATTCTATCTATATTTGCTCATCTCGTTTCTTATCTTTGATTTGAACAATTCTATAGATTATCTTGGGTCAATATTGCTATACATCTGGGGATGATAATATTAGTAACCCCATGGTGAGTTACTCCATATAATCTATGTGGTTAATTACAGTATTTTGTGATTTTATTTTGACGTCAACTTTTCCAAAAAAAAAAAAAAAAAAAAAAAACACTACCGAATTTTAATACATGTCCCCTAAAATATTTATTTATTTTTTTTTTTTTTGAAAACTTCTCCTAAATAATTTTGTAATCATCACCCAATCTTGTTGATATTACAGCCATCAAAATTTATTTCACCCTGAATTACTCGTCATACTCATCGAAAATCATATATGTTTTTGTTTTTTTTTGAAATTATTTGCTCCAGATTAATTTAGCATTACGTCAATGTTATTTTCAACTCCACTGTATATTTCATTAATTTCATTGTCTCCATTTATGAGTGATGAGTTACAAACTGGTGATAAAACAAATGTTATAGTTGCTTTTCTATTAATATCTTTTCATATTTTCTAATGATAAAATGCCTCACTTAAATTCCATTTCTCATTTCTTTTTATTCAAATCTATTAAAATTTATTTTTTAAATAGGGTTCTTTAACATATATAATGACAACATTTATGTCTTTAATCTTCAACTAAATTCTGAAATCGTAAAAGAACAAAACAAAATGTTAACTTACATTAAAAAATTTAATTAAAAATTTAGAAGAAAAACAATAATTTTTTAAAAACCAGAAAAAGAAGAAAAAAAAAGTGCAATTAATTAGAAAAAAAGAAATTAGATATATATCTCATCTTTCTTTAATCATATAATTTTTTAATACACTTTAATTTTAAATAACAAATTAATACTTTACTTAATTAACAGTTTTTCTAATCATGTCTAAAAATTTAGAGAATCATACTTATGATTCAAGTGCTAGGGTTTCTAAAGAAGAAACTTACTCTCAAAGCAACGATGAAAATCATCCTTTAGGCTTATCCAAAACCATCACTTCTGAAAAGGAGCTTGAAACTGAGGCTGCTGAAGCTGCTGATTTGTTAAAGAAGCCTATATCTCAAAGAATTGGTATTATCTTGATTTGTTTCTGTTTAGCCTTTGGTGGTTTTGTCTTCGGTTTTGATACAGGTACCATTGGTGGTTTCATCAACATGTCTGATTTCAAGAGAAGATTTGGTCAAGAAAGACGTGTTGCTGGTTCCAATCAAGTTGAACATTACTTCACAGATGTTAGAACTGGGTTGATTGTTTCCTTGTTCAATGTTGGTTGTGCATTTGGATGTTTGGTCTTGGCCAAGTCCATGGATTTGTTTGGAAGAAAGCTAGCCATTGCTGGTGCTGCTGTTATCTACATTGTAGGTATCTTGATTCAAATATGTTCTTTCAAGAAGTTCTACCAAGTCTTTATTGGTAGATTGATCACTGGTTCAGCTGTTGGTTTATTATCTGTTGTTTGTGTTGCCTTCATTGGTGAGCTATCTCCTCCTGACATTAGATCTTTGACTGTTGCCTTGTATCAATTAATGGTTACCTTTGGTATCTTCTTGGGTTACTTGATCAACTTTGGTACAAACAAGAACTACACCAACTCCGCTCAATGGAGAATCCCATTGGGATTGTGTTTCTTATGGGCTCTCATGTTAATTGGAGCATTGTTCTTTGTTCCTGAATCTTCAAGATACTACGTTGAAAAGAACAGAATTGAAGAGGCTAGAGAATCATTGGCTGTTTGTAACAAGCTATCCAAGGATGACCCTGCTATTCAAAAGGAATTGGATGTCATCATTGCTTCTGTTGAAAATGAAAGACTTGCTGGTAATGCCTCCTTCAGGGAACTATTCCAAACCAAGAATAAAGTATTCCAAAGATTGGTTATGGGTGTTGTTATCATGTCACTACAACAATTGTCTGGTGACAATTACTTCTTCTACTATGGTACCACTGTCTTCCAAGCAGTTTTGAAGAACTTCAATGGTTTCCAATGTTCCATTATCATTGGTATGGTCAACTTTGTTTCCACATTACCAGCCTTGTACATTGTTTCCAGATTTGGTAGAAGAAACTGTTTATTGATAGGTTCTTTGGGTATGATTGCTTGTTTGGTTGTTTACTCATCAGTAGGTGTTAAGAGATTATGGCCAGATGGTTACTCTGACAACAACCCACCAACTTCCAAAGGTGCTGGTAATTGTATGATTGTCTTTACATGTTTCTACATTTTCTGCTTTGCCACCACCTGGGCTTCCTTAGCTTACACCTTATGCTCAGAAAGTTATCCATTAAGAGTCAAGGCCAAATGTATGGGTATTGCTACTGCTGCCAATTGGATTTGGGGTTTCTTAATCTCCTTCTTCACTCCATTCATCACTTCTGCCATTAGATTTGCTTATGGTTATGTCTTTATGGGTTGTTTGATCTTCTCATTCTTCTTTGTATTCTTCTATGTTCCAGAAACTAAGGACTTGAGTTTAGAAGAAGTCAATGAATTGTGGATGGAAGGTGTTCTACCATGGAAGAGTACTTCATATGTTCCAAAGGATAGAAGAAAAGCTGACTACGATGCAACCTTAGCCACAACTGACACTGGAAAAGGTTTCAAGAGATTCTTCTAATTTATGATAACAAAATAATATATCCATAATGGATTAATGATCATTTACAATTACAAAAAATAACTAATTTTCTTTTTTCATTTCGAAAAATAAAAAAAAGAAAATATATCAATAATAATATAATATGACTTAATGATGAAGTACATTGACATTTTATTTATGTTTGACATGGGTGTTTTTTTTTATATATATTACATCTTATTAACCTAAAATAATTATATATATGCTACAAAATCTTTAAAAATTAATGAATTTTCAAATCTCATCAAAGATATTAATGTCTGCTTGTATCACGTTTCACCATTGAAAAACAAAAAAAAAAATATGGAAAGAAATGAAAACGCGGCTAATCTTTTGGAAAAAAAAAAAATATCCCAAAAGAGAAATTAGAATATTAAAATAAATTCAAAAATTACGTAAAAACTTCAAAGAAAACGAAAAAAAAAAAAAATCTTCTCAAAGATAAGAATCTACTAGTAAATATTTCCGTTTTGGGATATGTGATTGATTTAAACTATGGAACTCTCTAGAAAATTGAAGAGAGAAAAAAAAATAACGATTTTTTTTGTTAAACAGAGATAAGGTAAATCAAGGATAACGTAAAAAAAAAAAAAAATAAAAAATTGGCATCAATGATTTAACCTTCGTAGTCAGATTATTTAAACAGATCAAGAATATTTGAATATCTTAAATTCATTTGATTTGAATAAATATTTAATAAATAGAGTAAGGTTAAACAAGATCATTCTTTTACTTAAGAAACCAGTTAAGAACTTAATACTATTTGAATTGAAACATCAAACCATACATAATGTCCCAAGTTATTAGACAACCCACAGCCACTTTATCAAACAATCCAAGTCATGTTGAAATCAGTTCTATTGAAGGATACAAATCATTCATAAAGAAACAAGAAAGTATTGGGAACAACATACTTACCAGAGTATCCAATGACAAGACTCATATCGAAGTTATTGATGAGTCTGGAGCAACCATTGCAATTGTTATGGATGATGCCATGAAGTATCTTTTAAGTTGTATTTAAAAAAGACGGAATTTACATATATATATTATATTTAAACGGATGACTTATCAATCATGAATGTTAAAATCCAAAAAAATTTTTTTTTTCTTTTCTTAAATCTTTTATTAACAATATTTATGATATTAATTCAATATATAAAATTATTCTATACTTTTTGAAGAAGCGTCAGTATTTGTATGCAAAGTTAAAGGTGTGGTTAACAAATGTCCCATTTTTTCTATTTTAGTTCTGAGATATGATTCAATTTCCTTACTCTTTATACCATGATGCTTTCCATGTTCATCTTCATCAACATGATCAATTTCGTTTGAAGTTTCCTTCCATGAAAGAGGAACCATAGGAATTCTTGAAACACACTTCAATTTGTTTTCAATCTCAATTGCTTTGACTTTATCTGGATTGTTAGTCAACAAATCAACTTCAGAGAGTTGAAGGTCCAACAAGATTGAGCTAGCAATGGAGAAGTCTCTTGCATCTGCAGGATGATTCAGAAGAAGATTAGCTTCAACTGTATCCTTTCCCAAGTCTTGTAGATTATAAGCCTTCAACTTCTCACTAAGACCAATCCCTCTTCCTTCCTGTCTCAAGTAAACTATGACACCATGTCTTTCGTTGTTTGGACTACTTGGTCCATGCTTAAGAATATAGTCACCAGCCAAATCAAATTGTTCTCCACAATCACATCTAGCTGACCATGCAGTTTCTCCGGTAAAACATTCTGAATGGATTCTTACTGGAACCTTTTTATTATATGTGTTTGTTGTAAAGTTAGGTATCAACTCTCCTGTTTCCTCATCAAATTGTAGTTTTTCACCTTTATATTCATCAGCAATTAATCTGTTGGGTTCAAGTTTCCCTATGTAAGCTCCTCTTATAAGTCTCTCGTATTGAGTTTCATCTTTATGTTTTCTTTTGAATAGACTCTTTGATCTTATATCTTCTCCAAAGACTATGGCTAAGTGTTCCTTATTGTCCTTGTTGTTTTTGTATAGATGTAGAAATATTTCAGGGTATGTATGTTGTTTTTGATCAATGGTTGTTGGTATTCTTGCTCTAGCAATACACTCTACTATTGGTAATTCTTTAATCATAATGATTATTCAATGACAATGTTTAGATTATTTTAAAAAGTTGAAAAAGGGAAAAAAAAAAAAAAAAACAAACTCTTCAAATACAGTTTATTATTATTGATGATATATTGGTTTTACTTTAAATATAAAATTATTATGTTAAGAATAATTTCAAATGATTATAAGAAGAACAACAAAGGTAATAGTATGTTGTTTATTATATATTAAAGATTTGAAGTTGAAAAATAATGTCAAAATATATTTATATTTGATTTTTAGGTTATGTTAAAACAATTTCTTTTTAGTAATTTCATTTATTAAATTTTTATATTACTCATTTGTGTGTAATTTTTTTGTATGGACTATTTTTACCTAATTGTTTACTTAATGGAATGTTTTTTTTCCTTAGGTAAAAAAAAAAAAATTTTTTTTTTCTTTTTTCGCCGTTTCTAGTACATTCAACATTGCTATATCCGAAACACATATTATGCAATTAAATTAAAATTATACTTTGTTTATCGGATATTAAAATATGAGCAGTCACATGACTATTCTTTAATAGTCATGTGACCTGTATTGACAAAAATTAACAGAACGAAATTTTTCCAAAAAAAAAAAAAAAAAAATATTAAAAAAAATTTTGTTTACACATTTTGTTTTATTTTTATAAAAAATATTTTGAAAAAAAAAAAAAAAACAAACATTCCACAAAACATCATCAAAGAGATCAATAATATATTTATTAAACTTTTTAAAAATTTAAAAAATTTCTCGTATTATATCTGTCTTCTTCTTTTTTTTTTTTGTTCTGGTTTATTGGAACTATCACACTTTCTTTCTTTTTTCTTATTTTGAAAAAACCCGAATAACCTTGAAACATCCTTATTAAACATTGAAGACTTACATTCATACTCTCTTTTAATTTTATGATATAGTTATTAAATGAACAATTTTGAAAATATATGCTTTGATATAACATCTGATGTATCTAAATTATCACTTGAAGAAAAGGTAACAAAGCTTAATGAATTGAAAAAACATATAAAAAAGGATTTCATAAACATAAATTTTATTACCGAATATTTTAACTTAATCTTTACTATATTAAATCAAAAATCATTGAAATATGAACCATTTATTAATAATGCTTATTCAATTTTGTGTTATTTAATTAAGAGAATTTACATTCAAGACAAAACAAAGCTAATCTATGATTTCAAAAGTAAATATTTGAATGACTGTTTGATATGGCTTTCCATTAAATGTGACACTGACAATAACACTAAAAAAGCTTTGTATTGCTTATATTCTGTTCAACAAACAAACATATTTGTTGATATGTTATGTAAAAATGTAGATAATTTCATAAATATAGAAAATTTACTCAGGTTTTTATTTGAAAACATAATACAAAATTATCAAGGCAAAAAACGAGTGAAACTATCACATGAATTTGAGGCTTTTTTCAATCTTTTAGATTCAAAGAGTAAGAGCATTGTCAACAAATGGAAAGTTCAACTAGATATTTTTTCTTTACCAAAGAGGAATGATTTAATTAAGATTTTCCTAAGTTCAATGAAATCATCGGAATTGGAAAATCTTACGATAGATGACAAAGTTCTCAAAGAAAGACATTATAATAATACCCCCACACTTAATAGATACATGAAAAATACCTTCCCAAAGGAGTTATTTGAAAGCAAAGAATCCGAAATGAACTGGAAGCTAAGGCTAAATTACCTAACAAGTTTGATTATCAACATTCAAAAGTTTAAGAATGAGTTCATCATAACTGATGATATTCTGATGAATGTTTTAAAATGTTCTACATCCTTAAGAACATCTTTAACTTTACATGCATTGAAGTTCATGAGCTTAGTGTTTGATAGTGATAATGTCACAATACCTGAAACGACATTAATAAGAATATTGATGCAAATGTATCAATTGATTCAAACAAATAAAAAAATTCTATTTAACGCCGAAAACGAGGTCTTTTGCAAATGTATCAAGTTTTATGTCAAGTCAAGATACAATTGTATGAAATTGTACAAAATTATCAATACTTTATCAT
Source organism: Hanseniaspora guilliermondii (assembly GCA_036287555.1). NCBI lineage: Eukaryota > Fungi > Ascomycota > Saccharomycetes > Saccharomycodales > Saccharomycodaceae > Hanseniaspora > Hanseniaspora guilliermondii. The sequence goes on along the minus strand of CP143015.1, from coordinate 501,951 downwards.
GTGAAAAGAATGTTTTATGTGTGTGCTGTGCAGTTGATTACTTGACCTTGATTTATTTATGTATTGATAAGTACATAACAAATGGTAACTCAAGCACAAAGCGAGATTGTCTTTATTACGAAAAGTTGACTCAAGATGATATTGATAATTACCAAATTCTAATGAATGAAATGGAACTTGATAAAATTAATGTGCCCATTGGGGTTTATTTATTCAAAGAGTTATTAAGCAACTCATCGGGACAAGTGAAGGTTAAGCTTAGAAGAAATTTCTGGGAATATATGGATGAAGATTTAAGAAGCTCTTATCTCATGAGATACTTGGATAGACTTGATATGAAAAAAATTGCCATAGGATATGAACATAAATTGCTCAACATTGGCAAGACTAATGATTTCAATGAAAATTACAAAACACCTGCAGTCGTAAGCAAAGATGGCAGTATAATCAGTAATGGTCCAGCTACAACTTCCCAAAACTCAAATTTCATAGGTTCAAAGAACACAAGAAATGATGAAAATGATGTTTATATTGATGATCTAGAGCTTCTTGATGTTGATATTTTACCACAATATGAAATGACCATGATTCCTTTTAAGAAGAGAAAGCTCAATTTTGAAGAAGAAAATGAGGTACCAGACACAAGAGTATCGTCTGGTGAAACATACGTAAATAGCAAAAGTAGTGATATGAACTACAAATTGGACTGTACAGGAATAAACAACATAAACTCAGACGGATTCGATAACTTTCACAAGGAGTGCTTAGGGTTCTTACAGGGAAATGGATTGAACCTATCACAAGAAGAGCTCAATAAAAGGTGGTATTATTTTCTAGAAGAATCAGACATAAATCTATCCTTCAAGCTGTTAATATTGTTGAGTTTGAATAACAATCATAATAACCTTATTGAACAATTTATAAGAAAAAGCTTCCAAGTAATTGAAGAAAACACATCTAAACAAATGGACACCTTATCTGAATTGCTACTCATTGATAAACTATGTAAGAAAATAGGAATGAACCCATTAGATTACATTAGCGATCAACGTTTATATAAGATATTAGACATTTAAAGAAAACAGTGAAGATTGGCTTTTGGACTAAATATTGGTATATTTAAAACGCGTTACTTTTTTTTTGAAAATTCAAAAAAAAAATTTTTTTTCCCCCTTTGCCTTGCTTCGCGAACACGGTAAAAAAAAAAAAAACACGAAACATCTTATTTAACCAAAGCCTCTTGCATTTGGATAAACCTTTACAGTAAAGACCAAGACAAGAATCAGACAGAAAGAAAAGAAAAAAAAGCAATGAGCTTTACTGCAGAAGAAGTCTCAAGTAAAATTGGTGTTTCAGCCATAAAGATAGATAACAAAACTCTGGAAACTGTTAATGAAATATCCAACAAGTATCCTACCAAAATATTCAACTTGGACATGTTAGATGCCAAATGGAAGACATTTACATTCAGAAACAAAATTAAGAACATGAACAACATCACACCAAGCCATTTAATTAACTTCTTTAAACAGATTGATGAACAATGCAAACAACAACAAATTACAATGATCATAGATGATGATACTTCATTAGCAAACTCCTTCGTCGAAAGTAAACAAGAGGAAATTGGCGACAAAAGATCCATGGAAACCAGCACAGCTACTGAGGAAAATGAACTGAAAAAAATCAAGACTGAAGACACAAACACAGATATCAATCAATATCAAGGGGGAAAGATAAAGGAGGAAGCAGTTGAACGAATAGGAGATGATTCTGTCACATTCAATGCTAACTTCAAGAATAAATTAAAGGAAATAGTCAAAGGTGAAGATTCCTTGACCAATGAGGAAAAAGTCTTGAAGCATTTAAGTTACAAAATAAAAAAATCTTCCACAAGCTCAAAAGATGTTGTAATTGTAAATGATAAATCAACTAGAGAGAATTTCAAAATCTTTAGGGAATCTACATCATCCCTATCTAAGATCTTGGATGCTCAATTATCAACTAAAGAGCACATTCATGAAAAATTGGAGTTATCTGATCCAACTGTACAATCACAATCAGCTATTTTCTGTGTTGGAAGAATTGTTAATGATTCAGTTACTGAATTGGAACCAACATTTGAAAGAAGTAATTTGGCACTTGAAACATCAAGAAAGACAGGTATTGGAAGAAGAATCAAAATTGATGTGAACAATTTGAAGTATGGTGATTTGTATTTAGGACAGGTTGTTTTATGTAAAGGTAGAAATGTTACTGGTGAGGAATTTATTATTGATGAGATAGTCAAAAGTGAAAAAGCTATAAATGACGAGGCAATGGAAGATGAAGAGGAAGAATTTGAAAACTTCAAAATATGCACAATCAATGGGCCTTTGTGCAGTGATAGCTCATTGGATTATACTCTTTTTGCAAACTTTGTTGAGAAATTAAATAAAACTATAAAGCCAGATTATTTAATTATTAATGGTCCTTTGTTAGATATAACTAACAAGTGCATTAGTTCTGGAATGATTCCACCTATAATAACTACATTAGCAGATGGGAGTGAGATAATTGAAAACGTGGAAACTCTAGATGATATCTTCAACAAGTTGGTCTTTCCACTTCTTTTAAAAATATCCACGAGCACAAAGATCATACTAACCCCACATGCAACAGATACTCTTTCAGTATATTCTTCATACCCCCAACCATCTTATGAAGCAAGATTGTTTGAAAAGATGACCAATGTTTATTTGCTACCAAACCCTGGCTTTATCAGCTTAAATGGCGTTAATTTTGCTATAAATAACATAGACATCTTCAAAAATATGAAGACGATTGATTTATCGAATGACACTAAGAAAAACAAGTTCAAGTTGATAAGTGATATAATGGTTGAAAATAAAAATGCTTATCCTTTATACCCGACAATCCCTTCTTTAAATGAAGACTTGGGAAGTAGCAAAAGATTTAAGGACATGTTTGACATACCAGATACTAAGTTTGATGACATAACAAAAGAAGGTGTGATTAGATTGTTGGGTTGCACCAAACAGAAGTTGAACAAAAATATCAACACTCATGTTTCTACAAGTATTCCTGAAGATTTCCTTGATGGTATCCACATGATCATTCATAACTCAGGATTTGTTCCACACTTGGAACTTCTTAACCAACAAGGATGTACAATAAACACAAATGGATTTTATAATGGAGATAAACTTGGCTATTATGGTGAGGTACATGTATCAAACACAAACATTGATGTGAAAATCGTAAAGCTGTGATTATAAAGACTTATATATATATATAAATTTATTCATATATGTTGAATATACTTTCAAAATCTTAAATTTTCAAACCAAAGATTTTCTTCTTTTTCTTTTTATCTTTGATCTTACTGAAGATACTTTCATCGGAATGTTTCTTTCTTAATGATTTTGCAGGGTCTTGCTTCATGACCTTACTGCTTATAACATTATTTTCATATTGTTTTGGTTGTTCAGTACCTAAATTCTTTTCTGTATGGTTATGCTGACGAACTGTTGTTTGTGTTGTGTGCTTCAAGGCAGCATCAGCAGCCATTGCTGGTGATACTTCAGGAACGTCATTTTTCAGTACAGGATGCTTATGGTCATTATCCTTGTGTATTGGCGACACTTTTGGCTTTTCAGATGATGATATGGTTGGCTGCTTTGTAGGCAAGCTTGTTTTTTTAGCAGTTTCAGATATTGGTAAGACATCCGGCAAAGTTGCACCATTGGATAAATCAGCATCATCACCAGTTACATCTGCTAAAATATCACCAGGAATTACATTATCATATTTTATAGGTTGTACAGGCTTGTTGTTATTTGTTTGGGTTGTGACAGGTTTAGATTCTTCATTAGCGCTAACAACAGGACTCTTCTCAGGAACAGGTTCCTTGACTTCAACTTCAGGTTCCTCTTCAACAGTAGTTTCAGGTTCCCTTGGCTTATAAGATGTTGTCATTGCTGAATCATCTGAAGCTTGATGTTGTACTTTATCTTCAACCTCCACTGGCTTGGTATTTGTAGTCTTTGAGAGCTTTGTTATACTTAGCTTCTTGATAACTTTATCTAAACCAAAGCACAAATGCTCGATACCAAAAGCTACAGCAATAATCAAACTATAATCCATGTTAACAGGAGAAGATTTGAACCAATTGCTAGAATCATTGTTAGCTAAGCCTACACCTGGAATCTTAGAATATCTGTACATTAAAATCAATGCTGGTTGAACTATAGAAGACAACACAGTGAACAAGGTTACAATTTGATACATTGTTTTCACCAAGGAATTGAAATCATTGCTATGAATGTTGTTAATCTTACCCTTATTGATTTTAATTCCATCAATGTAAAAGTTTACTAGGATGAACAACATGGAAATAAGCGGACTTAATGACCAAATATTGGAAAAGACAACTATGAAGCCAAAGTTCATTATGTACTTCAAATATCCTAGGTTTAAATCCAAAGGTTCGATGTAGTTGAAGTTCTTGTTTAATACTTTAGGCAATATGTTTTCTAAAGCCAATGAAACTACTTGATTAGTGATAATAAAGTACTTGTATTGATCTATAAATCTTTGTTGATTTATTTTGAAATCATTAGTGATGATTTTCATGTTGTTGTTATATAAGTATGATCTTTGAACTCTATCTTGAATACTTAATAAATGGTTGTTAAAGTTTAACTTGTAGCCAAGAGGTAAGTAGACAAATAAAGTCAATAGCAAGGGAGTGAATGAGGTCCATATTGTTATAATATAGTTGATCTTTGGATCTATAGTTTTATCAAAGATGAATGTGGTCAACTTAACCAAGAGGGTAGTTAAAATGGTAGGTACTAAAGAGATGATTGTTTTCAAGACAAAGCTGTCAATTTGAATAACTTGGGTTAAGACAACTTCTAAAAGCAATGTAAAGACTTGACCAACAAGTAATGCCACAAGAATAATTGGAGTAATAATAATATTCTTGAAGAATACTCTCTTGTTGGTAATCTTCCTAGGGTTGTGATCAACTTGAGTAATTGAGGGTAATTTAAAATTGAACCAATAGTTCTTAACTAGAATACCCCAAAGTATCAAGTATAGTGTATAGAATATACTAAATTGATCGTTGAATGAATACAATCCAAATAATGATAATGGTACCAAGGCAATGCAATAGTTCGTGATGAACTGTGTATATATTTTTACTTGATCAGTCATGTTGATTTTTGGTTGATAATAAACTATATTCTCTGATTTAAATGTTAGGTATAACTTAAACCAATAATTTTCACAAGCAATAGAACTATGTTGTATTTTATAATCAAAGAAATTTATTTGTCGATTGTTATTCGGATACTCTAAGGATGTTGAATTTTAAGGATTTTGAAAAAAAAACAAGGGTGAAAAAAATAAAATACAAAATTTATGAGCTTTGTAGTGCTGAATTAAGTAGGTTTTTTTTTCATTTTTTATTAAGGGCAAATAATCCATGTATTTAACAAGTGCGATTACCTTTTACGGTAACACACAATACTTTGTGTTGGGTAAGTAACTTGTAATTTTTTTTTGAAATTGATGATAACAGAAAATATTTGGTTTCTTTCACTTAGAATAATCTTTTGTAAGAAAGCAACAATTTAAGGAATGATAACTATACAGAAAGAAGAGAAAACGTTTGAAGAAGTCACACTTAAACATTATTATATTTGAAGAAGGTTTATTGTGTAATGTCTATATATACTAGATCTGAATAACAACTAAAATTGCTTGCTAGTGTATTTTAGCAAATAGGTTGATACAAAACTTATTTAAGAATCATTTTTTTTTTTTTAAAGACCAAGATTCTTTCTCCTTATAAAAGAACCTAATATTTACTGATGAAAAACTATACAATATCAACACAAACTGATAAGATATATATTTGAGTTACCTATTTAGGAAAAAAATAAGTTCAAAGCTATGAAAATGAAAAGAAGACGCTACCAAAGCATTATTCAAAAAGGAAAAAAGTATAAATATTCAATATTTTCACAGTTATGAGGGGAAAAGAAAAATTATCACAATTCTTGGAAAAACAAAAAAACATAGGCATTTTAAATCGTTGTTTACATATTGTAGGTTTAAAATTTAAATACAACCCAAAAGAAGAAGAAATCATAGATCCATACAATATATTTTAATGTCATCATCAATCATTAATAATTATAATAGAATATTGGGAAAAATTAACAATCCGAATGTTCTTTTGTTACCAGTATCTAAGTTTAAACCATCATCTGATATTTTAATTCTTTACAACACTGGTGTTAAACAATTTGGTGAAAATTATGTTCAAGAATTAGTTCAAAAGCAAGAAGAATTGCCTAAGGATATCAAATGGTTCTTCATTGGACAATTACAATCAAATAAGTGTAAAGACTTGGCATATTTAAGCAATTTGAACACTATTGAAAGTATAAATACATTAAAGCAATTGAAAAAAATAGAACAACATAGAAGTGATTATTATAACACAAATAAGGATTTATTTAATGAATCTGTAGAAAATGCAATAATCAATATAAAAATACAAATCAATACTTCAAAAGAAGCTCAAAAGGGTGGATTGAGTTCATTTGAGGAAATTGTCCCATTGATTGACTATTTAACTAAAGAGTCCAAATTCTTGAAATTTGATGGATTAATGACCATTGGATCCTTCGCAAACTCCACCAATGAAGATGAAATCAATGAAGATTTTGAAATTTTAGGTCAGTATAAATTGAAAGTTCATGAAGCTTACAACATACCATTGGAAAACATCAAATTATCAATGGGAATGAGCCACGACTTTGAAAAGGCTATTAAACAAGGTAGTAATGAAATTAGAATAGGAACAGATATTTTTGGAGCTAGATAAGTTAAGCAAAAATATAAATCATCATGTAAACAATCCCTTATTATTATCACTTTTTCTTTTTTGTTTATATATAAAGAAATAACTCCATGAATGTTTCATTCACTATTTCATTATTTCTCAAATCTTCAGTATTGTTACAAACCATTACATCCCATTTTAAATGATTATTTAATATTAAAGTACAAAAAATGTCAACTGTTTTTAGCTCAATTGTTTGTAAAGAAGCTTTGATGTAAAAGCAATCATTTACATTGTTTAATACTTGAAGATAATATTTCTTCAACTTCCCTAAATGTATGACAAGTTTATCATAAGTAACGTCTATTGTTTGAAATAATTTATTAGAGGCAATGTTCCAATTAGCCTCAAATTCGTCTTTATTAATATCTGATGTTGCTATGAATAATTTATTTAAATATAGACGAAATTCGGCATCAAAGATATACTTTTTCCCACTATCCATTAACACTTTGAATCGTAAAATTGACACTTCATTTTTAAACTTTGACCAATTTTGTACTCTTAAGATCTTCAAAGTGTTTACATTCATGACATGCAATAAACCTGAAGTATCCAAACATTCAAAGTCCAGCATGTTTATAGTATCATCATTGAGCTTGTATTTCAAAATAAAAGTGATTGATTTAGTCTTGTCATTAATCAAATATTTTATATCAAAGAGATTTGAGCTTAGTAAAATCCCCATGTTATGTACTATTAATCTCTTTCTCACATCTTTATTCAAATTAAATGTCTTGACATCAATGGAATGTGACTTTGAGGATATATGCTTATTGAATTTCTTGAAGATGTAATGATCAAATTTATCCTGCGCCTGTTGAACGACATTAGTTGTTATGTTTGTATTGTTCCGAGCCCACTGAATGAATTCATTATCATCAGTTGTGTCAAGTTTTTTTAATATTTCATCCTCCCATAATGGTGACCACAAGTTATAATCCGGTTCAATGTAATCTGAATCAATATGGAAATTTGAATTGCTATTTTGTTCTCTTTCAATAGTTGATACTTCACTAACAATGAAGCTGGCCAATTTAAAAAGACTCGTCTTTTCTAGATCACTATGAACGTTAATATAACTTTCCAGGGAATTCCTTAAAAGAAGCAATACATTGACAATATTGTTTTCATACATTTCATTTTCGTTGATGAATATAAGAATTTCGAATAAAACATTCAATTTCTTAAAGTTTATTACCTTTATTAAGTTATTATTGAACCAAATAATGTGATTCAATAACCTATTTTCCATTGTGCTATTTTTTATAATATCTTGATAAATATTATTCTGAAGGCACTTCTTCATGAAAATAAATACATTCATATTAAATTCTGACTCATCTATTTCAAAAACAGCGTGTTTTACAAAATCTTTCAAATAATGGTCTTCATTTCTAGATTCAAAAATAATTTTCAATGCAACATCAATTTGATTCTTCTTCATTAATGATTTTATGAATTTGTTTAAGATACTCTTATTCAGCAATACTTGATCCATTAAGTCACTGTCACAGTCATCATCTAATACAAGGATCTTGGCGTTCATTGATATACACTTATATGCAATGACATTCAATGTATCAATTTCAGCAATTCTCGTTATAATTTTCAGATATGTGTTAATGTCTTTGTAATAATCAAAGTCCTTCTCATCTGTGACATACTTCTTTATTAAATTTGAATTGAACACCTTGAACATAAGATTACATTCTGAATATGAAAATGTGTGTTTCTTTGTCTTAGCTAGTAAGTTCCCAGAAGAGTTATTGTTCAGTTTATACATACTACTCCTGGTGGTAGTTTTATCATCAATAACATCATCAGTCTCTATAATTACATTGAACAAAGTAATTAACTGTTGTAAAATCTCATTATATTGATAAAAATTAGAAGACACTTGATCGTATGTATCCAGTTGAAATAAAATCTTATTAATATTTGTATAAGGCTTCTTGCTCACACTTGGTACTTGGTTGATATGTTTTTTCAGTGACTTCATTAGATCATTTCTTAGTAGGGGTATAGTCTTCAGTGTCTTAATATAGTCATCTTTCAAAGATGATTGAAATCCTTCAATGAACTTTGTATCTGACATTCAAATATATTTGTTAGTAATGATTGGTTAAGTGTGTGCTTTATTTTTCTTTTTTGGTTGAATTTAAATACATTTCTTCAATCTAATTATAACTTATTAGAAAAAAAAAAAATTTTTTTCTTTTTCTTTATTAATGATTACCATTTTTGTTTTTTTTTTTTTTTTGGACCGTTTTGTTTCGATTAACGCGTCCTTAGATGAACTTAATGAATATTCATAGCTTTTTCTTTAAATATATATATTTGAATTGAAATCTACAGATAAAAAGCACTAAACCATAGAGAGAAAACATCTTTGTATAACCTGTAATAACAAAAATTTTTTATAATGTCATATTTGTGGGTAGATAAGTACAGACCTAAGAGTCTAAATGAATTAAATCATACACCTGAGCTAACCACTAAGTTAAGTAACTTGTCAGCAGATCAAAACATTAACAACATTCCGAATATATTGATTTATGGACCAAATGGTTCAGGTAAAAAAACCAGAGTGATGGCATTATTAAATAGAATATATTGCAATGATTCCAATCATGTCTTCAAGCTAAAGATAGATGTCAGAGAGTTCAAGGTCAACTCTAGGAACTTAGAAATCAATGTAGTTTCATCACCATATCATATAGAGATCACACCTTCTGATTTGGGTTACAGCTATGATAAAATAGCCATTCAACAAATTATCAAGGAATTGGGGTCAGTGGCTCATCAATTCGTGGTAAATAACAAGAGTACAGTCAAGTTCAAAACCATTGTCATAAACGATGCCAATAAGTTATCGAAGGATGCACAACATGCATTAAGAAGAACCATAGAGAAGTATTCTAAGAACATTAGAATCATAATGGTTTGTGAAACATTATCAAATATAATAGACCCAATCAGATCAAGAATGTTGAATATAAGACTATCATCTCCATCAAGAGAGGAGTTTGATGAAATAGTTATTAATGTATGTCAAAAAGAAAATATTTTGTACAGTGACAAGTTTTTGAGTAAGTTGGACAATGTTTGTAAAAAAAACATAAGATTAGGATTGTTGACGTTAGAAAACATGGCAGTATTGAAGAACTTTGATCTATCTGGTAATGATATCAATGTCATGAAACCTGATTGGTTGATGTGCATAGATAAAATATGCTTATTAGCTGTTAAAAATAGTACAGTTGAAACAATTTTAACTATAAGAGGTATCTTTTATGATTTAATAGCACATTGTATACCAGCAGATTTAATATTACAAAGAATAATAATGTGGGTGTTAGAAAATGGAGAATTCATGAACATTAAACCAAACGCTATTATTAAGATTATTGAATATGGAAGTATTTATGATGAGAGAATGAAATTAGGTTCTAAAGATATCTTCCATTTGGAAGGTTTCATAACTAAGATGATTTTAGAAACCAGTAACTAATATAGTATAGTATGTATAATTTTATATTAAGAGTTTTTTTCAAAGAGAAGTAAAATAGATATGATTTTAAAATTCGATTCATTATTTCCTTTATTTTGATTGATTTTTTTTTTTTTTTAACAACTTATATACATGATCAAAAGTTATATAATTTCATCTACGAGTTTGGAAAATACTGTAGAAACTAGTTTCAGCAAGTTTTCTACATTCATATTTTCTCCAAGTTTTATTATTAACTATTTTTTTAATATCAATTTCTTCTGGTTTTAACTTGAATGATTCAGGCAAACCAGCAGGAGCTTTTTGACCAGGAATCTGCTTTGTTAAAACCTCAGTTGTTGAAATTCTTGGAAGATATTTACCCTTTTCAATGATTTCCCAATTTCCAGGCAATATGTGATTTATATGAGTAAGGTATTTTTCGGCAGTGATGGCATGAGCATTTTTGATTTCCAATAAGACTCTACCTGTAGGAACTCTCACCATCCAATGTGAAAAGTTACCCTTACCTTTACCCATTCTTATATGATTACCCTTATGATAAACAGGAATGTTGGTCTTCATTCTGTAGATTGTATCAATACTATTAAGTCTCTTATATCTCAAGATAAGTTTGTCAATAGTCTTGAAATGCTTGTCTTCTAATCTTAAACCTTGAGATTTAAGTCTTAAACCAAATTCACCTTCGATTAAAGTAGACCCAATAATGGAACCACCGTGTCTTAAAGGAACTCTACCCTTTTGAGCTTTATCTTTGTTACCATGTTTTTTATCATATCTACCCATGAATCTATACGAGTTGATAGAAGTGAATATGTTGTTTTTGAACAATCCAGTTCTAGAGATTAATGAGTTCATTATCTTTGTTATAATTCTATGGGTATATTTTATTTATATTTGATAATGTTTTATAATCGATTTAATGAAATAGTATCATATTTCTATATATATTTAAAACATTTGAAATTTTTCTTTCTTCCAATTGTAACATTTTGGATGAAGTAAAGTTTGAAAAAGAAAAAAAAATTTTTTTTCTCTTATCGGATATAACAATCTATATTATCCAAACTTAAACCAAACTACTACACTCATTAAAAGAAGGTTAGATTGAAAAGATTGGTAAGATCATAAATATGTTATATTATAATATAGTACAGAATTTTACTTTAAAAAAAAAATAAAAACATATCTATGGTTTTTTTCATTCAAAATAAACATCAAAGCTATCTTGTTCATTCGATTAGTTATGCTTCCTATATTTGATTTCTTTGGTAGCGGATTGTTTAGAAAAAAAAAAATTTTTTTTATCAGGTAGATTTGTATTCAACCTATCATAAACGTATAATCGTTATGTATGATAATGATTATCATTAATATAATTAAACTTTAACCAACAACATCTTTATCATTCACATGAAATCAATCATCAAAAACATTGTTAATAGTAACACACATACGACTATCCTTAACAAACATTATCCTAAATCTAGTATAACAAATGTTACTCCCAATATCATCAAACATATAGGATTGAACTTACACAACAACAAGAATAGCCCCATATACACCATTAGACAACTCATTGAAGACACTTTTGATGCTTCATCATACAGAAAATTTGACAAGTATAACAACTTTGGCCCCATAGTCACTGTTAAGAAAAACTTTGATGATTTAGGCTTTCCTAAAGATCATGTAGGGAGAAGTAAAACTGATACTTACTACATAAACGATGAGTTGTTATTAAGAACCCATACATCGGCACATGAGGTTGAATGCTTCAAGAATCTATCTAAATCCAAGGATCATAATAACAAGAGCTTATCTAGCTTGGTTAATGGCCATGGATATTTGATTTCAGCTGATGTTTATAGACGTGATGAAATTGATAAGACTCATTATCCAGTCTTCCATCAAATGGAGGGAACAAAAACTTGGAATAGATTTACCCATAATGAAGTTATTGAATCTGAAATTAACAAAATGGATCAGTTGATGAAGAAGAACTTCCCATCATTGACTGTGGAGGATGTTGATTACATCAAAGATGATGCCACTCACCAAAACTCCAAACAAGATTACATGACTGATTTGGAAACAGAACTTGTTGTCAAACATATGAAAAAATCTTTGGAACTTGTTGTTGCCACCCTCTTGAAGCATAGATATGATCATGATGCTTCCAAGGATAAAAATTTTAAGAACCCAGACATAAAAATGAGATGGATAGAGGCATATTTCCCATGGACAAGACCTTCATTTGAATTAGAAATTTATTACAACAATGAATGGCTAGAAGTATTGGGTTGTGGTGTTACTAAGAACTCTGTGTTTACCAATGCTGACATGGCCTCTGAAAGTCAAGTTGGTTGGGCATTTGGTATTGGACTTGATAGACTTGCCATGCTGTTGTATAACATCAAGGATATCAGATTGTTATGGTCTCAAGACAATAGATTCACATCTCAATTTGAAGGCAAAGAGGGTACAATATTTGAATTCAAGCCATTTAGTACATATGGTATTACTTCCAGAGATATTTCCTTCTTCTTAACCAAGGAATTGAATCCAAATGATGTCATGGAAATCGTTAGAGATGAGGCCCAATCATGGTGTTATTCTTGTACTCTAGTGGATGAATTCTTTAATAAGAAAATGAACAAGAAATCACAAACTTACAGAATCTCCTATCAAAACTTAGAAAGAAACATCACAACAGCTGAAATAAATGAGATTAATGATAAAGTTGTTGATAGATTGATCAAGGAATTTGAAATTCAACCTAGAAATTAGAAGCAATCCCGTGTATATAGTTTTATGACTAAAATATTTTTTTTTTTTTTAGAATTTTCAAAAAAACATCATGGTGTATTATTTTAAGTTCTTTGCCTTCTTTTTTTTTTTTTCTTCAATATTGTTTATATCAAACACATCCAAATCAACTATCACCTATCTTTATTGCAAAACTACCTAATTAAATGGTAGACACTCTTTTGCTCTACGGGTCTGAGTCTGGAATGACTGAAGACATTGCTGACCAAGTATCTTACAAGCTTCTTCATAACAAAATTGATCATGTTATATCCTCATTTGATGATATTGATATTGAAAAGTATGCACCACTGTTTAAAAGCGAGGTATATAAAAATATTATCATTATATCTAGTACTGCTGGTCAGGGAGAACTACCTTTAAACATTAGAACTTCTGAACTTTGGAATTTTTTCAAGACCAATGAATTAAACTTCTCAAACACAAGTTTCTATTTTTTAGGTGTTGGTGATTCTTTATATTTAAAGTTTCAACATGCTATCAGATTGTTGAAATTAAGAATATGTGATAGATTTAACGGTAATTTCAAGCTTAAAATGGAAATTGATGTCACAGGTATGAAGGGAGATGGAAGTACTGATCAAGTGTTACCAGTATTCATCAAACAATTGGTAAATCAATTATCAGATACTGAAGAATATATTAATGATAAAGTCTTTATTTCAAGAGGTATCTTACTCAAGCCTAGTGACTCAACGGAAGCAAATTTTCAAGCTTCATTCAATAAGAAAAATCCTCATTGGTTTGAAAGTGAAGTTTTAATGAATAATAGATTGACCAATGAAGATTACCACACAGATATTAGACAAGTTGTACTGAACAATAAATTCAAATATCAGTTTTCACCAGGAGACACCATATCAATAAGACCTCAGAATGATCACGCATGCATCAATAAATTCTTTGAGTTGCAACCACATTTGAAACAATATAGATTCACAAATGTACTCATGCAAGATGATGAACAAAAAACTTATCAAACATTGGAAGATATTCTAAGATATGAAGTTGACTTGAAGAGTGTACCAAAGAGAAACTTTTTCATGAGGATTTGGAATTTTCAATCAATGAAGACACAAAATGTCAATGTTGAGGTGATACATGACATGGATTCATACAAACCCACCAACATAGTCTTAGATAATGATTTCGAAGACAAAGAAGAGCTGGAAACATTGAACTCACACAAAAGAAAACTCTTTGAATTTGGTCATTCATTGGATCCTTATGACTACATTGAGTATGTGGTTCAGCCACGGAGAACTATTCTTGAAATTTTATTTGACTTTGAATACATCAAAATACCATTTGCTTATATGTTACAAATCCTACCAAAAATCAAAGAACGTCAATACTCTATATCATCCAGTGATCTTTCCTCACAGAACTTTGAAATTACTGCCAAAGTAGTGGAGTATGAAACATTGCTGTTAGAGAAGAGAAAGGGGTTGTGTACAAACTACATCAAGAGACTAACTCCAGGAAACAAAATTAAAATCAAATTAAATTCTTTGAACCTGTGGGATAAACTGGAGGAACCTATCATGCAAGGGGCAGAGTCAATAATCCTGATTGGTCCAGGGGTTGGGATTGCCCCAATAAAGAGTTTTTGTGACAACGATGATTACACCATGTTCAACAAATATGTGTACTTTGGGAATAGAAACAAAGACATGGATTACATTTACGAGTCGTTCTGGGAAAATCCGAAAAGATCAGATATCATTGTGAGAAAATGCTTTTCAAGAGATAGTGGGGAGGAAAGGTATGTTCAAGACATGTTGTGGAATGACAAGGCCTTGATCTTTGACCTTGTGGTTAATCAAAATGCTATTGTCTACATATGTGGCTCATCAGGACAAATGCCAACGCAAGTGAAGTTAACATTTATTGAAATCATTAAGACCATTGGAAATGATGAAAATGCAGAGCAATATGTTAATGAAATGATCAAATTCAATAGATATATTCAAGAAACATGGTAAGACTGCTTATATATATACTTCTCAAGCACTATCTTCTAAATGCTTTATATGCTTTTTCAATTGTTTGTTTTCCTTTGTGTACTTCTTGGCCAATTCTTCAACATCACCAAATCTCTTCACAATACTTTCAATGAACAAATCTCTGAATGCATCTTCAAAATCCAGCATATAAGACAGATTTTCAAATCCATTTAAATTGTCTATATCCGCCTTTAATGACAACTCTTCGTTTTTAGGTAATAACACAGTTGAGGTCATCATATTTGATTGTTGATTTTTAAGCCCTTTCACTCTATTAATTTGCATATTGTTAACATCCAAAAGCAATCCTATTTTTTCCAACATAGAAATGTCCTTAAATAGCAAGTTTTTCATTCTATCATGCATGTTCTTGTTTTCTTCTTCCATTTTTGATAACCTTTCCACCAAGTTTTTATTTTCTGTGACTAGTTCTGAATTCATCTTGCTAGCTATATGAAAATCCTGCTTGAAAGTCATAATTGTTTCATTCAATTTATTTTCCATGAAAACATTCTTTTCCGTTGATGCTTTCAATTGTTCATTCAACAACTCTATAGTTTTGTTGTTTTCTTTCCCTGAATCAAATGAATGTTCAATTTTTTTTTCATCCTTTATAGTGTGAGTGGACATATCCAAAGGCCAATCATCATCTTCAATTAAATCCTGAAGCATCAACTTGATCTTCAAATCTTCAACTTTTTCTTCAAGCTTTTCTACCTTTGTTTGATTCAAGTGAAAGTCATGGGAGTTGTTCAACAACTCTCCCTTCATATCCTCAAAGCTGGAGATCAACTCCTGAGCCAAGCCCGAATAATCATTGTTTTCCAAGTAGTCGCAGTATGACAGGAATTTTCTGCTTTCCAAATCCAATTCCTCATCTTTCATGTCATTGTTGTCATTTTCACCAAGTGTGATATATTTTTGTAGTTTTTTCAAATCTGAAAATGTATTCTTAATTTGAAACTTGTTGTTGAATACTTTTTTATTCAAAAAAGATAAACTTTCTAAATGACTAAGATTGCTCAGGTAATTGTTTCTGATGACATATTCATCTTTCAAATCATCTTCTAGCCATTCATGGTTATTGACAATCAAGGATGTGAATTTTATGTAATACTTTGTCCTGAAAATTATCTTTCTTCTAACATTTTCTAAAAGGTTCATTCCATACAGAAGTGGCAAATCCAACTGTACATATTGAAGAGTGTTGAATCGTTCAATCAATACATTCATGTTTTCATTGAAGTCCGAATCGATGTTCTTCCTCAAGCTTATCATTTTTTTGATGATCATATTGTAATCTATGTTTAATATTTCCTTTTGTATGTTTCTTTTCATAATTAATATTTCTGTGCTTTTGATAAACAAACTATTTGAAATTGTGTATAAATTATCAATCTGAGAGGAAAATAAGTTTCCCGATTTGTGCTCGATAAGAGTGCTAAATTTTTCAAACATTAACAAGTCAATATCAAAATCAAAATTTTTATCAAAGGCATCATCTAATTTGCTTATCATTTGATCAATGAAATCTTCAAATTTGCTTAATGCATTCAATATCTTCTCGTAATCATTAATGATGATGTTATCTTTATAAGTTTCAATTTTTTTCTTCAAGTCCTTAAATCTAAAGTAATATTCCTCAAACAAACCATAATCAATTATATCAATTAAAGAATGATTATCATCTATTAAAATGTTCTTGAAGTTGGTCTTAACTTTGTGTATATCAAACTGATACTCATTTAGGTTATTCTCGTTGATTATCTTATCGCTTATCAGTTGTTCTTTACAATATGATAATAAGAAATTTTTCAAGCTTCGAAGACCATGTTTATATACATCAAACTCAAAATCATGGAAGTTTTTGATTATGGAAAAGTATGCTTGAACATCCATTTCTAAGGCTATTGCCCAACTTTCCATTAAAACCTTTGAATTCAATGAAGGTTTAACTGGTTTGATCAAGGTAGGCAATGGATCCACTACGTGGTTGAGATAGTCATCAATATTCAAATTACCCTTGTCATTAAGAAGAACGGACTTGTTGAATGCATAGAACTTGATGTTGACCATTCTTGAATCATCATGGAAATAAGAATTTGTGAGTAATCTTCCATTCTCATCCATCACAAGCATGTCTGTTTGATAAAAAGGGTCATCACCCGTTGACAGATAGAGAAAATCCTTATTGAGGCTTGTTCGTTTGCTGAAGCAATTTTCATGTCTATATAGATAATCTATCAATGCATCTATGGAAGGAAAGTCTTGAATATTTTTATATATAACCTTCCCAGAGATAGGATTAAATAGTGGTGTTTGATTATTAGACATAGGTTTATTTTTCTTATGCTTATATTTTGTTAATATTTTTTATTGAAAAATTGAGCTTATTAATTACTATGTTAGTTATCTTTTTTATATATGAGAATTCAATCATTAATAATACAACAAAATGGTGAGTTCTTATATTATTTCTTTTCAAACAGCCATAATTTGATCTAACAGAAAAAGAAACACAAGCTACTATACACAAATAATTATTTATTTTTTGTTTTGTTTTTAGGTTAATTTATTTATTATTTAAAGCTTCTGTTTCTTCATTTCTTTTATTACATTAATAAAGATGATAAATGTAATACATTCTAATGTGATGATATTTAATTGAACTGATAAAAAAAAAAGTAGTAAGATCTAAAGTGATGTATGAAATGGTGGGAGTTTCTCTATTTTTATTTTTTTTTTTTTTTTTGGTGCACACACAACTTCGGAGATAATACATTTCCATGAGGTGACCAAAAAAAATGAAAATATTGCACACGCAACAAGTCAACTTTTCATCACTTCTCAACCAATGAAGCTAATTTAATTGATTAATCATGATTTGATGTAACAAAAATTATAAACACCTGACAAGGACGTCTATTCCCTTAATTTTATATTATATTCACTGTCAAAGATGCTATCTGTACTAGCCAATAAACAAATCAACACTATAGAAGAGAAATACACAACACATAACTTAAAGACCACATTGACAAATTCAAGTGCTGGCTTTATCCAAGATAAAAAGAACATCATCAAGCTCATAGACAATAACCTTTCGGAGCCTTACTCATCATATGTGTACATATACTTTCTAAACAACTTTCCTGAACTTTGTTATTACATTAAGGAAGGTGAGGACATTGTAGGTTGTATCATAGGAAAGTGTGATACTCACAAATCCAGCAGATTGCGTGGTTACATAGGAATGCTGGTGGTATGTAAGAAAAAAAGAGGAGAGCAACTGGGTAAGTACTTGATAATGAAAGAACTTGAGCACTTCAAAAATCAATCTAAATGTGACGAGGTTGTTTTGGAAACACAATGTAACAACACAGTGGCACTGAATCTGTATAAGAAATTTGGATTTATATGCTTGAAGAGATACAAACACTTTTACAATGAAAACCAAGATGGTAAGGATGCATTCATGTTGATACTTGGGTTCACTGAAAAATGTGGTCAAAGAGGTGTGTTCCTTCAACAAAGTATCATGGAGTCATTGAGTATATAAATTGAAAAAGAAGAAGAAAAATTTATTAGATCTATATATACTCAGTATTAGAATTAGTTTTATATATTGCAAATTACCTGCTTTTACATGTTTTCATCTTCGTCATCGTATTTAGGAGCTAAGTAGAATCCAACACCACCACCTTTTTCCATTTTGAATTCAAACAATGCAGGAGTATCATCAGAAAACTTCAAGAAAATTTTATTGGAAATGGATGCGGCTTTGATAATATCTAATAGGTATTTACTGGCAAATGATAAGTCAATGGTTTTGCTCATGGATATGGAAAGATTGTTTGATTCATCTGCAAGATCTTCTCTTGGTTGTAACAAGACTTTACCTTGCGCAGTATCACCTTGAACAGAAAAGACAATACCATCTTTTGTAACAGAAACAGTGAATGAATCAGATAATTGAGTTAGGTCTCTAACGGTTTTAGTGAACTCAACAGAAGACATTTCAACAGTGACATCACTCTTCATGTCAGAATCAACTTCTAACATATCAGCAGTGATATCAACTAGTTTCAATTTATATTCCATAGACTTTTGGTTTTTAGGTTCTTCAAATAACAATAGTAATTCATCAGGTTTATCAGCAACATATAGAGTTAGAGAAGAGTTTGTGTTAGCAGATTTCAACAGCTTTGCTAAGGAAGCTAAATACACACCAATAGTTGTAGGTCTATCACATCTGTAAGATTCAAAACAACTTGGAGGAATAGATACAGTTACCAACAAAACTCTAGAATCATCAATAGCTTGGGCTTCAATACCACTTTCAGAACAAACAAAGTTGATTTGAGTGACAGAATCTTTGAATGAGTCAATGATTTTTTTGAATATAGTAGAATCGTCAAATTTAGCTTCTAAAACCATTTTCTTTTTTTTTTTTAAGAAGAATTTTATATAAATATATTAGTAGTCTGATTTATAAATGATCAATGGTTTCTATAAGATATATTTTGTTTGATAAAAAATTTTACAATATTATATAAGTATATATAAATGTTAAATGTAATAAACATATTTTCAAATAATAATAAAAAAAACACGAAAAAGAGAACCAAAAAAAAAAAAAAAAAATGATTAAAATTTTTGGTTAAACTAAGCTTAATTGGGAACCTTCATTTCAAAATTCACTAGCCAATATTCAGTAAATGGTGTAGCTTTTTTTTTTTTTTTTTGGGGTTTTTACGCGGTTCCTTCCTAAAAAGGAAACCAAATACGTGTTTCAAATTTTTTACTTTCTAAGTGAGAAAGAATCCAAAAAAAAAAAAAAACATTGTTACCCCAATATATAGCAGTCACGTGAGTGTCTTACATTTTTAAGATAAAAAAAAAAAACACATTTTGTTGCTCAAAGAAAATTGATACCTTTAAGATAATAACGAGATTAGCAATTACATTGAAAACTACAAATAAAAAACAAATGTTATAATTAGATAACATATATTAATATATTATCCAAATAGAAACTTATATAGTCAATATATTGTTATTATTTTTCTTTTAATTTTTTTTTTTTTCAAATCTAAATAACCTAATGAGAATAGTAATGATTTTCTTTATTTTTTTTTAAAATAAAAGAAAGAAGAAGAAGAAAAAAAAAGTATACAATATTTAAACAACCATTTAACTTTTTATGTTAAATATTCAATTAGTGTAAAGGTAACATATTTGAATATTGTTCAGAAATTCTTTCTTTGTTTTTTTTTTTCTCTCTTTCTCTGTTAAATCATAAAAAGCAATTTATTTGGTAGCCAAGTATAAAGCCTTTTCACTTTCGTATCTTTTCTTTTCAACTTCAGCTAAATCCTTATATTTTTGTTTTTGTTCTTCAGTTAAAGCCTTCCATTCTTCACCAAGCTTCTTACCAACTTGACCAAAGGTGATACCTTCGTTTTCAGCTCTAACTCTATCTCTGTTTTCGTTAGCGTAGATCATGTAAGCAGATAAACCTCTCTTTGGGGCATTTGGGTCTTTTTTCTTTTTTTGTTTTAATTTCTTAACTTTAACTGGTTGGGCAGTAGGAATTTGGTGGTCAGACATATTTGATATGTGTAATATGAAAAATTAATATGAATTGATATTGGTTTCTTTTTATATATATTATTTTTTTTTTTAATAATTATTGTACTTATATCTTTTATAAGTATTAATAAATATATATAATGAAATTGTTTATATATTATCAGTATAAATTAACGCGTTAAACAAAGTGAACTAAAATGCTTCATAATTCATTACATGTTTTTTTTCACCTAATTAAACTTGCTAATAAACGTATAATTGTTAATATTGAAATTAAGTAGTGATTAAAATAATGTAAAGAAAAAAAAAATAAAACTTAAAAGAAATTCTTAGTGTGTACACTTAACAAAACATGCTTAAATACCATAAGCCAAACAAAAAAAAATATATACAGACTTAAGCACTCCAACCATATGTTTTTTTTTTTCTTTGGAAAACTTGGTAAACAAACAAAAAAGAAAATCAAGCTTTGAAAGAGGAAAAAATATGTAAAAAATAAAGGGCGTAACAGAAAATCAAACAAAAAAAAGAAATTTACACTAATAAAAACTTCTACACTAAGTATTTTGCGTGTGTATCAGTTATTTTTTTTCTCCTTTTTTTTTTTTCAACACACACTCTGTTTATTAACATTTATTCACAATTTTATCCTATATAGGTAATTTTTGTATGCGTATATTACATCTATACTAATAAGAAAAATATTTAAAAAAAAAAAACTACATTTTACGTACACACTAAATTATTTTTTTTATACTTATTCATTTTACATACATTTTTTACCTAATTAGGCAAAAATATCACACTATTAAACAAACAAATCTATATATCTTTATTTAAAAAATTATACATTTTCAAGTTCTTTGCTTATCTATACAATCATCATAATGCTTTAGGATATTTTTAGGTGTGAATTGATAGTAGTACTTATCTCTCATGTATGCTCCTATGTACTTATTAACTGTCATGAACTTAGTGACACACCTACTGATGCATACATTTTCTCCCTTGGTTAAATCACCCTCGTTGTATTGTTCCCTGTTAATACACTTGTTATAACATTCATCCAAGATACTGTTGAACTGTACATTCAACACATCAAATTGTATGCTTGCTCGTTCTATCTTTACTGGGTCTATAGTTTCCGTACTAAATAAACTTTGTCCGTTGTTAATGAAAAATGACATTTAGAAAATAATCTCTATTTATGTATATGTAATTTACTCTTGTATAAGTCTTGTTAAAATATGTGTCTTAATTTAAATGAATATGAGCTTCGGTAATGTTTAATATCAACATAGAAATTAAGGGTGAAACATATCGTAATGATACTTAATTATTAAATTAATTGAAGATAACTTTCAGAATTCTTTTTTTTTTTTTAAATTTCATTCATTTTTTTTTTTTTCATTTTTTTTCTTGGTACAAATCTTGATGGGTTCAAAATTACTTAAATTGTTCGTGGCTTACTTTACATGTTTATCACGTGCTTTTCCAAAGAAAATTTACTTAAACATTAAAAAACGTTACCAGCCCAATAATATCTAGAGAAAAATTACATTATGTTTGAAGGTATAGCTTCAGATATCTACAAAAAAAAATACACACACAGTTGTCTAAATACAATTATATGTATTTATAGATGATAAAGATATATACCAACTCATCACTTTGTTATAAAATTCAAAAGTTTCATTAACATCAAATATTACACTAATTTTGTTGTATAAAACTATTTAATTCATGTTCAAAAAAAAAAAAAAAGTGTGTCGCTACCAAATTTATAATCTTTTTTTGAATTTTTTTTCTTTTTGTTTTCCTTTTTTGGCTTTATTTAAGATTTCTTTAAACCTGTTAAAAAATATCTTTGAAAGATTTTATAATGTGTATAACCCTTGACAAGTCAACCATATTAATCATCGGTGTACAAAAACCTATCCCCCAAAAGATTATAAACTTATAGGTACATTTTTTACACTTATAGAATTTTTTAAGAATATATCATGACTATAGTGATTACCAATGACGATGGTCCATTGGACAGTGTTCATTCCCAATATATTTCACCATTCATTAATCATTACTTATCCAATTATTCACCAAACTCAACTTATTACTCTGAAAAGTTATTACTGAGTGTTCCCTCAGAACAGAAATCATGGATATCAAAGGCTCATTTTGCCAGCAAGGATGTCACAATCAAGTTCTTGTACTCAAGCTCACAAACTCCCTATGACAATGAAAATAAAATTGGACCCTTTTCAAAGCCATTGCCTATAAATCTTCATCAAGGTTTGAAAAGAACTAAATTTTCACCTTATGATGATGATGAGTATCAAGAGATTTTTGAATCCAACAATCCTCATCACTTGAATTCTTCTGAGTTCAAGCAATATTATGATATTGAATGGGTATTGGTTTCAGGTACTCCTGCCACTGCAACAGACATAGGAATTCATCACTTGGTGGAAAATTCAGATGTTACCAAATTGGTCAGTGGACCAAATGTCGGTAGAAATGTTTCTCGTCCATATATAACATCATCAGGAACAATAGGTGCCACAATGGAAAGTTACATCACCTCAGGAGGAAAAATCAATGGTATAGGTTTATCTTGGGCATACTTTGACAACATGAAGAATGTTAACAAGGCTGGTCTTGACAGTACAAGTATGTGGAGTTGGAAGGTCATTTTCCAATTGAACAAAAATACCATCAATGCAGAGTGCTTTTCAGTGAACGTGCCAATTCTCAATGATGGTCTTAATAATGATACAAGAGTTGTGTTGGCTCCAATTCAAAACAATACATGGAAGAGTTTATATGAGGGACAACATGATTCAACAAGTGATTATATAACATTCAAGTGGAATCCGGATTTTGATTACAACAGAAGAAACATGATCAAGGGGATGAATGAAAATCAACAAAATGATGGGAGTTTAATAGAAGGTAAAAATATCACTATCACTCCCTTATTGGCTTCCTTTGCTGTGAAATTGAATGAAGATGAATACGGAAATGAAATTCAATTAGCAAATGATATCAAACAATTACACATCAAGGAGCAAAATTGTAAGGCTGCTGTTATCCTTAACAATGAGGTCCCTTATGTCAATGATTTATGGGCAACATTGCTCTCTGAGTACAACAAAAAAGTTGATATTTATAGATCCCTAAATGAATTAGAAGATTCAGGTAAAAATTATGAAAATGTGTTCCACATTGCAGAATATGAGGAATTATTGCATTCAAAGTCTTTAGCCAACACTCAAAACTACTACCAAAATAGTTTCACATTTAGAAAGTCACTCATTAGAAAGCACTATTTATTAAAGACAATCCAGTACTACATTGCTAAGCATCCTAATAGTATCTTGAAGACAAATTTCCCCGAATCTTTCCATTTAGATTTGGATTATGCAGAATTCTTGGATGAGGCTCTGGATGATAATTGGGACTTGCGTCAAGAATTGGAAGCTTCTGTAGATACACCACAATGGTGGATCATGAAACCATCGATGTCTGACAAGGGACAAGGAATAAGATTGTTTAAGACCATTGATCAACTGCAGTCCATATTTGATTACTTTGATGAAGATGAAGATGGAGAGGGATACAATGGCATCATCATCAACCAATTACGACACTTCATCATTCAGAAGTTGTTGATGAACCCATTGATCATTGATAACAGAAAGTTCCACATAAGGTGCTATGTTGTTTGTGTTGGTGACCTTCAAGTTTATGTTTATGACAGAATGCTTTGTCTATTCTCCCAAGCCAAGTATGTTGCACCTTCAGGCAACGAAATTGATCTGAATGATCCTGAGTTCTTAAGTCAACATCTAACAAACACATGTCAACAATCATCAATTTCCACCAAGACAGTTAGAGAACTCAATCAAGTATTCAATGAAAGCCAAGGAAATATGATCACCTCAGGCATCCATCGTATTGTTAAAGATCTGTTTGAAGCTGCAAAGCAAGACAACTACAATTTCCAACCTCTTGAAAATGCCTATGAAATTTATGGATTGGACATTTTGGTGGATGAGGACTATCAACCACATCTATTGGAAGTTAACGCATATCCTGACTTCAAGCAAACTGGTGATGATCTAAGCGGGTTAATAAATGAACTTTTTAATGATGTACTGCATCTCTCTGTTTTACCTAACTTAATCAATGAGGGTGGTTTAAGAGAATCAAGTAACTTGAAAAAAGTTTTGGAAATCCAATATGAAAAGAAAAACTGGTAATACTCAAAAATTCTTTTCCTTTTTTGGAGAAAAAATAAATTGATATATCCATAATATATATACATGATCTTTTGAAAAGAAACAATGATTGTTGTTTTATTTTGATTACTACTTACTCTTAAGTGAACTCTTACAAAAAAAAAAAAACAATTTAATTCATTAACTCTTATCATTCCTCTTCATCAACTTCATCTCCACTTTCTCCAAACCCTTCCTGTCCTTGTCCTGAAATACTTGTTCTATTCGTGCTAGCACTGATCAATCCTCTCTTGACTGCAGTTAAGACATTTGGAACCTCCACATCTTCTTCGGGGATACCAGAGTACTCATGTCCCCACTTAACTAACCTCTCTCTAATTCTTTCAATCTTGAAGAAGTGTTGTCTGATGGCAACCATGTTCTTGATGAACTCTTGGTTTCTTTGTAAAAGAATTTGAGTGAGTTGACGTGAAAAAGCTATCTGTTGAGTCGTATCTGGGTCGTATTCAGCAAGATCAAACAATCTCTGGTTCATGGTGGTCTTCTCATACCCAGGCAATCCAAAGAATGGGTCATATTCATCTTCATCATCAGAGTTGACAGTAGATTTTAAGGATTTGTTGACATCATTGATCATTGGTTTAGGGGCTTCATCAATTTTATCATCAGCATTATGTGATTGCTTCTCATCATTATCATCACCTTCTTCAATAGATCTGCCTTCAATGGTAGCTTGTTCGAGATTTTCAATTGGTTTGGAAAACTCATTTTCACCTTTTAATTCAACATCAGCAGTACCTATTAATGAGGGTTTGTCTTCTATGGACTTTAGACTTACTATATCGTCAGACTTCTCAATAACAACATGCATATCGTTACTATCAGATTTATTGCTATCAACCTTTTCAACTATGGGTTCTTTGTTTTCTTTAATCTTTGGAATGACATTGGTACCTTCAGACTCAACAGGTTTCTCATCTATAATCTCTGGGGGTTGAATGTTTTGTGTTTCTGTTGAAACATCTTCTTGTACGTGCACATTTACATCAGAGCTATTTCTTATCTGAGCATTCAATTGATTGATTCCATCTTCCATTTCCTTATTCTCGGGTTCTTCTACTTCTTCTTCCTCGCTTAAAGCTATGTCTTTTCCATTTTCTCTTAACACATCCTCCAAATCCAAGTATATTTTGTCATTGAAATCATTCTTTTCAAAATTTATATGATGGTCGTATTCTGGTAATTGCATTTTATCTTCCAAGTAAGCAGTAGGATCATCACCCAAGAACACACTAACGTAATCATTCAAAGTTTCAGATTCGATTTTAGCCTTTTCTATCATCAATGCCGTTTGTGTTTCCAAGTCATTAAAAACTCTCACATTCATGAAAGTTTTTTTTATTGTTGGATGAGTGACAATGTCCTTCAATGACGAAATTGGCTTCAAGATATCTTCCGCGTTTGTCAATACATTCAAATCAAAATCTGTATCATATATCTTTTGTTTTTTATTCACATGGCCATCATATGCATTGAATTTGCTCTTCTTTCTACTCAACAGCTTATGTTCAACACCATTGTAAAAGACCCTGTTTTCATATAGCATGTTGTTCATTTTGTTCCTACTTACCCACTCAGCACCCTGCAACAGTTTTTTATTACGATTTGTGTTTTCATTGGAACTTATGACATCATAGATCACCGATTGACTTTCCTGTTTGGAGTCATATTTTCTCTTCAAATCAGGAAAGTTACCTGATCTTTGCTTGATTATATGTCTTAGAAAGTTAGACTCTATTTCAGACTCGTTGAGCTTTGATTCATCATCCTTTGGATCTGCCAAGTCTGACATGGGTTTAATTTCACTGTGGTTGGTTGTCTTGTCGGCCTTGGTTCCTAAACTTTCAGAGTTTTCTTCATCGTCACTTAAAACAGCTGATTCCAAGTTTGGATGTTCTTTTTCTACTTGAGCTTCAATTTGGTAATTAAGTAAAGCAGGTTGGTTTTGTTCTGTTGGTTCCGCAACATTTGACACTTGATTTTCATCCATCTTATATGAGTGTATTAGATTATGTTTGTATATTATATTTATTGGAGTGGTTTAATGGATTGATAGAAATATTTTGTATATGTTTTATAATAAATTAATCAGTTTTGGTTAATAGTTCAGGATATAAGTTTTAAACTCAAATAAATAAACAGCAGATCAATTGATATATAAGTGTATGGTTCTAATTTTTGGGTTAACAATTGCTTTTCATAAAAAAATTTGAAGTTTTTTGTTTATTTTAGTTTTTTTTTTTTTTGGGTAAGGTTAAAAAAAACAAATAGAAAAAATTCTGAGTTAAGTGAACTAATGGAGGGGAATTCTCGGCGAACGTGCGGGTAATGAATTTCTTCAACTTTTTATCTATATAATTATCAAATATTTATAATCCTTTCATATATATAATTCTAAGCTCTTAACCAAAACAATGAATGGTTAAAATTAACTTAATATATTGGTGTTTGTCTTTTGACTTTTTTTTATTTTTTTATACATAAATATTAGCTTTCATTTTCTTAAACTCTTCAACTTCTTTAAATAACAACTTTGTTAAATCATTCATGTCAGTCACATGTTGCTCGTATTCAAAGTCAAATGCCCCATATGGACACACACTTTCTTCTTTTTCGTTTCTAACATCCTTGAAAAACCCGTGGTTTAATACCTGATCACAGTCAAGTCTTTGATCAGGATCCCATTTCAACATTTTTTCTATTAAATCCAACCCTTTATCACATGCAAATGGATATATTGTTTTCCATGGCATTTTTCCATACTGAGGTTTAGGTATGCTAAAGATTTCAACAGCTACGGATGATCCATACTTCATTATGGTTTCTGACTTAGGAGTTCCTAACACTTTTAATATTTCAACTATTTGATGCATTTGATCATTGCCCATGAATATTGGCTTTCTACCATAAAACTCAGCTAAAATACACCCACAGGCCCATATGTCAACTGCTTTATTGTATTTTTTTCTACATAACATCAACTCTGGAGCTCTATACCATCTGGTAGCAACATAAGATGTGATGTGAGATTGTTTCCCAGTCTCTGATCTGATTTTCTCGAACAAATCCTCATTGATCCCTCTTGCCAAGCCGAAATCACATATTTTTAATGTTCCCTGAATGGAACATAAAATGTTACCTGGCTTCAAGTCTCGATGGATAACATCTGCTGAATGTATGTATTTCAACCCACACATTATTTGATAAAAGAAGCTTTGAATGTGAAACTCAGATAGTTGAACAGAAGAATGAATGACTCTTGCAAGATCATAATCAATCATCTCTTGATAGCAATACAATCCATCATATGTTTTATCAAATACTATTTCTAGATCCAATAAATTAACAATGTTCTTGTGCCCTTTGAAGTATCTCATGAACTTCAACTCTCTTATTGCTCTTTTTAGTAATATATCTCTGGTAAATATATTAGTCACCTTTTTGATGGCCACTTGAGCGCCATAACTTGTCTCAACTGCTGCCGCTACAGTACCATATGATCCTTTGCCTATAACCTCTTTGATGGTATAATTTGGAGACACTTTGAACCCATACTTTGGATATAACTTCATTTCTTTTTTCTTATTTAAACTGTTTCTTTTACTTGCAGAATCATTCATTGACTTGTTTAAAACATAGTCTAAGTTGTTCTCATCGTCTTGGTAAGCCATATCACTGGTGATGACCTTTTTTTTCTTGGAATTCAGTGTTGAACTAGATTTCTTGTGCTTTGGTATAGATGCCTTGATATCAACGTTTATGCTGTCATTCTTTTGAAACACATTGGACATAATGTTGCTGTTATAAGTTGCCATTCTTGTTGCTTTATATTTTTTCTCTGGTTTGTAATAACAGCACTACGAATGTTAATTAGATCTTTTATATATATTGTTTCCTAGTAGATCTTTAATACATACAGTAAATATTGGAAAATTATCATTTATTTATATTTATAGTTAATTTATAAACAAATATATTAATTTTTTTTCAAAATATATATATATTAGTTTGATTGTCTTTTCAGAGGAATGGTTGAGGTAATTAATATATTAATTTTAGATTAATTAAACCTTTTGTAAATTATTAGAGTCATTCACGTGATTGAGTCAAAGTAATTTTCTTCATATCATCACGTTTTTTATCTGTTTTAAATTTTGGAGAAATAATTCACGCCTTTAAGTTAATTTTTCATTATAGGGGAACAAAAAAGTAAAATCATTAAGATAGACTCTTATCATTGAATAGAACAGAAAGAAATATCACATAACACCATAAAAATTACTTATTTCAAATTTTACTATATAAGAATTTACTCCTTAGCTTTTGGGGCACAATATTTTGCTATATTTTGTTTTTTTGAGCACCTACTAAATTAAGAGTTTAATCAAATCATGGGTCAAAAACTATCTATATTGGCTCAAACAACACCATACATAGATATCTCTTCTTACATTGATATATTTGAGGATATTCAATTTATTAAAAACTTGAATAATAATTCTAAATTTATTTCTACCAATCAATGTATAACCTTGGATGAGGACCTACTTATTACCAAAGTGTTTATTAAGCCTAATTTAATTATAAATGAATCCAACACTGCACAATACGTAAACTCCATTAATGATGACACTAGCATTGACATTAATTTTTCATTGATCCAGAAAAATCTAAATATTGAAATTTCTAAGCTTGAGAATGTTCCAAACACAATTCCTTACCTCTATATATTGGATACATCCAATGCAGCCTATTTATTTAGGCCTTACATTCATGAATCCTTGAAGGAAAATCTAAGTGAAAACAAGCATTATGGATTTGAAACCTCTAGAATATTAATACTGTTTAAAATTTTCCAAATGCTGAAAATACTTGAGAATGTTCATGAACAGAACATCATACATGGTAATATTAACATGAACAACTTTTTAGTGGACTCTCTGGACATCATCAAGTTGACAGATTTCAGCATGAATCTAAAGCCATATTACCTGAGAGAAGACATGCCCAATGAAATTGATTTCTATTTTGGAAAGAATAATCACACTGTGGTGAAACCAAATTCCACAGTCCTTTCAAAAGTTACCACTGTTGGGGCTGATATGAATAGACAGAAATATAAAAGACAAGGGTTTTATCTTGCACCTGAAAGATTAAACACACAAAAGAGAAACTTCAAAGTTGATAAGATTACTGATGAAACTAAAAAAAGCGATGTTTTCAGCTTAGGCTGTGTCTTTTATGAAATGTTCATGAATCTATCTCAGCAGAGTATCGGCAGAAACATGAGTCTTTTTAGTATTCAGGACGTATTCAATTTTAAAAACGGTGACTACTCAGAATACGAAAAAAATATGGAGATTATAGATGAAATCTTTGGAAAGGAGAACAGTTTAGAAAGTCAATTAATTAGAGACTGTACCAATCCTGATGTTACAAAGAGACTCACAGTAAAAGACATTTTGGCTAAGTATGGCAAAAATGGCTTGTTCCCTCATTTGGCTTTCAATTCCATGTATGAAAATATCTGTCTGCAATTAAATGATATAGATATGGTTGATTTCAAGTTTCCTGCTTTTGCAAATAACATTATGGATGTATGCCTTAGTGTAGGGTATGAATTGGAAACTTTGAATAATATGTCTTCTGAAGAGAATAAAGTTTATGAGTTGAACGAAATTATAGGCATGCCCAATAAGCTTAACATTTTTGAATCCCATGTGTTTAAATATCTGACTTATTCTGAACTACTGGATAAATACGATTCTGTTACTCTAAAAGAAAACTTGGGTATTTCATATATCCATGTAATTGGAAAACTGATGTCAACATCATTAACTAATGTAAAAGATATTATTCTTTGTATCAATAGCATTACTTTATTATCTCAGTTTTGCGAAGACGCTCTTAAGTTAGATATTTGTATACCCTATCTCTTTAATTTTTTCAATGAGTGTAAAAACAAACAATGTAAAAGACACTTACTAGAAAAAATCACATTGATATTGAAGAGTATTTGCGGAAGTAATGACAAAACAACCTTAGAAAACTTACATGATACAGTTAACTACTACATTTTTCCGACCATTAAAAAGAACTTAAAGCTCTATGATCATGAAACTATAGAAATCATATTGAAAGGAATACCAAATCTGTTGACATTGACAAAAAATTCAAAGTATTTGAAAAAGGCATTGGTTTCCATCATATCATATGTCCTAACAACACAAGAAGGAAATACTGTAGCTCTAAGGATAGAGTTACTTAAGCAGATTCCAAAATTTTTGAATGTTGTTGGTGAACAAGTAATCAATGATTTAATCATTGTGCATACTATAACATACTTAAATGAAGATTCGCCGTTGCTTAAAATTGAATTGATCAATTGTCTGTGTAGAATTGGAGAATACGAAGGAGAGGTAATTTTCAAAGAAATTATATACCCTCTTTTAGTTCAGAATTTGTATTTGTACAAAGATAATGAGAGTGTTATGCTAGTTGTATTACGAAACTTGAAACAAATCATAAAAATTTTTATAGATCAGGAGACAATAGTTTTGGATAATGATTCTAAGCCTAGAGGTGTTGATCACTCAAAGACAAATAAGAAAATGAGACTGATGGACAAACATAGTTTATTGGAGTTGATAGAAAATCACTTACTCAACTTTTTGTTGCTTCCTTATAAATCTTGCAAGGTTGAAGTTATATCTATTTTAAAACTTGTACTTTTGAATAACATTGACTTGAGTGAGTTATATTGTTTATATTATCCATTGATTAAACCCTATTACCACATGAACATGGAGATTAACAAGGAGCTTCTTGAATGTTCATGTAGAGGTAGTATATCTGTTGATCAATTTGATTATTTGTTGATGTGGTACATGAAAGTCGACAGTACACTATTCTGGAAAGAGAAAAAAATAAGCGGTGATAAGTACGAATTTGAATATAGTGATTATTTTGACAAGAATAACTTAGATGAGAATTTATCGATGGAAGACAAGATATATTTCAATAACTTAAAGAAACATTTTAATTTGGATCCCAAACATTTGTGGAAATTATCTAAATTAAGAAGATATATCAAAAGAGTGGCTGTGGGGTTACCTAGCGGATTCAAAGCTAATTTTTTTAAAAGAGTGGAAAAGAGTACTTTTGCAGCTAAACAAGAATTAAATATAATTGATTGTCAAAAGAAACATGACATGATATATCTCAAAAACATAAAATCTGATACTTTACAATATCAAATTATCTTCAAAGATGATCTTGTAACAGGTAAAAAGAGAACATCAAGTGGATACAACTCACGCCGAAACAGCAAGTTGATTCCACAAAGACTTTTGAATGATGCTCTTAAAAGTATAAATAATGAATCGGCTATATCCGTTAAAGAAGCTGATACATTAAAGTTTGAAAGTGATCAAATATTATTAATAGATTACAAAAAAAGTGAATACACAGTCAACAAAGGTATAAAGGATGCGAATATTAAGGATAAAAACGTTTTAGAATACATAGAAAATCTAAAAGTTGTTCCTGAACTCAATGATTTAACTGAGCTGGAGGAAGAAGATAAGACTCTATTAGACGTTGTGATTGCAACTGACAAGCAATATAAGGCCAATCTCTCAAACTATACTAAACTAAATTTTGATTTTGGAAGAAAGATAAAATTTGTGGAATCGAATGATAAATATCTTATTGTCGTGAATGATGAAATGATGCTAGAAAACAATAATAAACTTGAGATTATCATTGTTGATCTAATCAAGTTTGACAACTCTAGCATTCTGGATAACTCCAAGTTTATTAAAAAGTTTGATCTTTGTTTGCTGTTGGGTGATAATGATGGTGTCTCTGTAACTAACTTGAAATTTTGGATAAATGATATTTTGCTTGTTAGTTTCTCCAATGGTCAAAATATTATCTTGAAACTACATCATACTGAATCTTTATCTATTTCGAAATTAAAATCATTTAACATATCCAGTCCAGAGTTCATAATGAATCTCAAGTTTGCCAATGGTTTGGTTTATGGAATGAGCAATTATGGTTCAATATATGCGTATGATTATGTCACTAATGAATTGAAAAAAATATACGAGTACCAATCAAAGGTCATGGAAGAAATGTATGATAATTTGAATGCTCCCAACTTTGACTTTGACTACGAAGTGTGTAAAGACTTTGCAATATACGACAATCATTTGTTTATAATCACTACAATGAATAATCTGTATGTGATTAATATGGATTTCAAGATTGTCAAGGATGTTTACACTTTGTATCATAAGAAAAATTCATCAAAAAGAAATGATGATAGTATCATGACACCCTTTGATACTATAAATGCACATCAAAATGGCAAGTTGGTTCTTACTGGGGGTTACTCCTTAAGCTTAATGATGTTGTTCAATATATCAGATTTTATTGAGGTTTCTGAAAATAATCTGGTTATAAGTAAAGAGGTTATAATGATGAACTCGATGAGTTATTATAGTGATGACCTTTATGATAAGTTTATATTGAGAAAGGTATTACAAAAGGATGAATTCTTGAAGATGAAAAACATAGATGGTGATATCAATATGGTAAAGTACGATTGGATAGATGATAAAAAAATTACATTCATCAACAATGAATGTAATGATATAGTATTGATGGATATTGAAAGTGGAGTCAATAGTGTAATATTTGATAACCATAACAACAACGATAACTATAAAAAATACAACATGAACAATCAATTAAAGTTATATTACAGAAACGTGAATAGTGTTAAGAAGAAGTATCACTTGAAGTACTTCAAGTACATTCAGGTTGACAATGAGAGTATTATATTGGTAGTGTTGGATGTTGATAGTAACTTGTTCATTTATAATATATAACAATCATAAATAATATGTTGATTACATATCTTTATCTATAAGACGAATCTTAAAATGTAAACATTTGAAATTTCCAACTTTTTTTGTTTTGATTGGCAAATCCGTTAGACTGTCCCATAGCACAATGCATTTTGGCTTTTAGGTCATGTGCATCTAACATGAAAAAAAAAATTTGAAAGAGAAAAAAAACAAAAAAAATAAACAATTTTTTAAAGACACCTAATATAAGAATATTCATAATCAATTAACTTTTGAACCAAATATATACCTTTTAAAAGAAAACCCACAGCACTATACACGTTAATAATATTGTATTAAGAGAAATGGAAGATTTATATAGTCAACTGGATAATTACAAGGATCAGTTTAAAATTACCACCAACAGCAATCCTATTCCTTTATCTTTGAAGCTGTTGGATACATCTTCAATAGGATTAAACCATAGTTTGAATGATATATTACAACAAAACAATGCCATAAATGAACTGTTTAAGGAGCATATTTTGGAAAATGAGGACAACATACTGGAGTTAAATGACAATCTGAATGATTATATGAAAATTTTCATTAAGCATATTAACACCAAAAACGTTGATTTTGTAGAGAGTGAGAGTGGATCATTCAATACCAACAATTTAAAGACTTTGAATAATAAAATAAACAAAAATGCTCATGTTTTAAAACTCTTAAGTCTAATAGAAATGATCATAAACAAACAAAGAGAATTAGAAGAAAAAATTAACCAAATGAATACAAACATTGAAAACCTTGAACTAAATCTCTTGAAATCATTCATCAAGCAATATTCATATCTAGATGATTTAACCAATAATAATAAGCTATATTTACTTAAGGACTACAACATAGTTAATAAGAACGTGAAAATAAAATCCAAAATCAACGCTTTGATTGAAGTGTTCATAATTAAAATTATTTTTGATAAAAATAGTATCTACACTGAGAATGAATTGAAGGCTATCTTTTTGGAATTAATTGAGCTGCTAGACAACAGCGAAATGATCCATAACATAATAACAAACATTAATACAAACAACACATTTGAGAAAATGTTAATTAAGGAAATTAATTATTTAAAGTACGAGAATATGCAAAAATATGAAGTAATTAAAAAGTACAAATTCAAAACATTGAAAGATATTTTGAATGACAACAATGAAGCAAACATTAATGAAATCATTAAAAAAAATGAATATGACATTATTGTTTATGAATTCTTTGAATCATTCTTTACAAACTTGGAAGCTAAGTTCCAAAGACTTTTAACTTTATCTAAGTTAGTTGATTCTGGCTCAGGAGACAACGCCAATACAGATTTAATAATCAACCAATTGGAAACATTCATATTGAAAATCATGAAGTTTTATTTAATACCTTCATTTAACATTAAGTCCAATCATACCATCAAGCCTCATAACACTAAAATTTTCAACATTGACAGATCTTTGATAACAGGGAGCAGCGTGAGTGTTGTGACCGATAACAATAATGATTTATTGTTAGTACCAGCAAATGTGCTAAACTTGAAGTTTATTTTACCAAACTTGATACCAATATTGAAATTATCATCTAACAACAACTACTTGAATGTGTTCTTAAACCATCAATATCTTAATGAGGTGATTTTGAACTTCAATACATTCACGATATTGAAAAACAATAACATATCCTCGGTTCACAAAATGATATCCAATTTCATAATTTTCCATAATAAGATTTTCACACTATTCAAAGGGTTGGAGTTTCAATACAATCACAATTTGTTGACAAAGATTGTGAACAACATAGAAAAATTTGTGAATGAGTTAATGGAGTATATAGTGAGTTACTTCAAACAGTATGAAATCAATAACAGAAGTGAAAAGAAGTTTGATATTAATAACCTGGACATTGTTAAGAAGGAAATTAATCATTGGTTAATTAATGACGTTGATATTGACATGGTGATGTCATGCTTCAACATGCTTGATCAATTGAAAGACTTGGCTCATTGGTTTGAAAACAACATAATATTCAATGTCATTGATGAAGATAAGGATGATAACATCATTGAAAAATGGATCATTAATGATGAAGAAATTATAAACAACAATGAATCTGTTTTTAGTGATTTACAATATCTTCCAAACATTAATGGAGTCCAAATTTTGGCAGATTTGAACCTTCATATTGATTCATTCATGAAGGACAAATATGATAAAGCATTTATAAAGGACTATTATTACACAAAGGCCAAATATTACAGTTTATATTTGGTTAATAAGTGTATTGGAAACATTTTGTTAAATAACGACTCCAACAACAACTTGTACTTAAGGGAGGACTTAAACACTAATGAAAATATCACTAAAATTAATACTATTGTTAAAAGGCTTTCAGGCGAGAATGATTTTATGAATGAATTCATCAATTTCAGTATAATTCACAACTTTATGAAGTTAAAGAGTTTCAACAACCTAAAGTACATAATAATGAACTTGTTGAAGTTGAATGATATTGATTGTAATAGTACAATCAACATTTTGAAATTGTATCAATTGAATGTTAATGATATTATAGACATCTATAGCAACAATAACGTTGATGCTGATGTTGATGTTATCAAACATTTGGTGAGAATGAAGATTGTAGAGGAAAGTGATGGAAATCAAAGCATTTTGAACATTAGATTGAATGAGTTGTATAAGAAGATGGGTGAATGATGTACATATTATTTAAATTATGTACTTTGATTTTTTATTTTTTTTTAAACCGTTAAATGAGTACTACGCGTTTTTTTTTTCTGATTTGAACATTTTTTTATTGATTTTTTTTTTTAGGTTTGTTTGTTTAAAGAGTATACTAAAACATTTGGTAATCCTCCACCAAAACTAAATATCAATCTAAAGAGCAATAAAAACAGTAACTCTGTCTATTCCTAAAGAAAGACTGTACTAATTATTATGGTGATAGTTTTGTCTGATACAAGTGATATAGAGATATTGAACCCACATCCTGATGATCCTTCTTTGTCAAACAATAATGCACCTCAAGACGACGTAGCTATAATAGAGTTAAGTATCACTGATGATTCTAGTGATGCTATTGAGTCTAAGGAGAACAATGAAGTGAAATACAACGAAAGCGGCTTTTTGAGTGATCATGAAACATATCGCACACCATCATCTAAAAGAAAATTGAAAAATGTTATTAATAATACACCAGAATTGTTTTTGAAGAGTTCTGAAGAGCATATTCCAAAACTTAGTATAAAAGATAAGGAAAGATTGTTTCTTGATAGTAACAATGAAATATCTGAAGACAACAAAGAGATACATGAAAATAATTCTATTGAACCTGATCTTAATAAACAGGTAGAATTCTCCAATAAGAATATTGATTTAAGACTTAGTGATGATAGTGTATTTGGAGACAACATTGCATCACCAATTAAAAAAATAAAGAAGTCAAATGCGGAAGAAGTCGTTGTTGTAGAGTTATCTGATTCATCTGATGAAGAAATTACTGCATCAAACAAGATCACCAATGCAAAAGTTAACAACAAGAATGAACCATCAAACAACGCCAACAACGCCAGTAACTTAGTTGATGATTTCTTTGACGATGTGGGTATATCTCAAGGAAATCAAACGGAAAATTCAATTATGTTGAAGGTACTGGAAGTAATATCCGATGTTGAGGATGTTGCTGATGACAATAATGTTTTAGCCTCGGAAAATGTTTCTGCTAATAATAAGATAAGTGATTGGGAGATCAAGCCACATGTGGACTATTTAGCAACAATACAAATAACAGCAAGTGACTTAGATCTTCAGCTAAGAGAAATACATAAAAGTAAATTAGCAAAGCAGAGATTTACTCATGCCAATAAGGTGAATAGATTATTCAAACAGGATATTGTGGAAAATGAGTTGATGATGATAAGTAACATGGATCTAACCATGAAAAATAACCAACAGGACTGTTTCTACATACAAAACGGAGACTTGCTGATAAGAAAACGAGAAGAGAGTTATTTGAAGAGGGATATAAAGGAATTATCAAAATTAATACCTGATTTGAAATATGCTACGTTCACTAGAAGATTGACATCTGTTTATGAACTGAATTCAGATATGTTTATACCCATAAAAGATTTAATAAAAATCAACAATAAGTTAAACAACAATGAAAACAAGATTGACTTTGTTGATGTGGATATGTCTGAAAGTTTGTTCTTACTCAATATTCAAAGATTGTATGAAATATTTCATTTCAAGGAATACAGCAATGTAAAGAAAAAATTTGAGACGTATTTATTAAACAACAAAAAAATCAGCTTGATATTGATTGGGTTCAATAAGTTCAAAATGAAGTTAGTCAAATGGGAAAACTCTCAACAGTTACAACAATATCAAAGCCTACATAATACAACAACAAGAAAGTCCAAGAAAACCTTGATACCTGAGGAATATCAGAATTGCTCATTGAAGGATGTGAATGAATTCATTTTACGTTTACAAATGACGTACCCTACACACTTGCATTGCAAGATAATTGAAACAGAGGTAATTTTCATAAATGACTGGATGTTGAATTACTTAAAGACAATATTACGTAGACGATATGCAGAAAAGAAGGAAAAGTTATTGTACAAGAGTAGAACAACAACATCCAGCAACAATCCATTTGAGAATTTCTTGTTAAGTTTGTCAGGAATCACACAAAACAATGTATCTCAAATATCAGCATCACTAGGTGGAAGTTATCAAAATTTGGAGAGAAACATAGATGATATGAGAGGGTCTAATCAATACAAAGGAACGGAAAAGAAAATTATTAATTTGCTAGATAAGTTTATTAAAAGTAAAAATAGGGATGATTTACTGTGATAAATAAGTCATTAATGTATTGTAGTCATTTTGGTTAAGTCTGTCCCAGCATGTTGGGGTTTGTTTCAAGTGAGATAATTGATTGATTAAAGATACTTTATAGTCCGGTAAAATATCAGTGATGAATTTTTTTTCAATAAGAATGTTCAATAATCTTATAGAGTTATCCAAAACATATATTTTATTATTTTTCTCATCAAACTTCAATAATTTCAAAATGTTGGTAGGTAAATCCATGTCCAACCAGAATTTCAAAATAGAATCTTCCTTTACATCACTAACAGTTAACAAGGATTGCAATAAGGAGCTCAATTTCAACTTGACTGAGGAGTTTAATTCATCAATAATCATGAATAGTTGTTTGATGATGTGTATGGATTTAGGATTGGTAAAAAACATAGCTCCCCATTGAACATTATGTCTTATTAAGTTAGACAACCCATACAAGGTCTTGCTAATAAGTAATTGAGTTTCGTCTAAGTTATTACCTGAGTTTAGAAGTTCCAATAAATTTGAGATGACTTCAATCATTAAATCACAAACATTAACCTTTTTATCTTTTTCATCAGTGGTAACAAATTTCATGAAATCAGATTGTAAAGGTTCATTATTTTGACAAGATGAACCAACAATCTCCACGATATTTGCCATGAATTGCCAGTTACCAAACTCTAATTCTTGTTTGAAATTTTTCAAGATGGCCAAAATCTCATCAATCAATTTCATGTAACTTAAAACCGAACTGTTATCAACGTTTTCAATCAAAAACAAAAAGTTTTCAGATGCTTGTATTCTGTTTTGAAATGCTTCTTCTGAAACTTCATCTTTGTTGATGGTCATGGCCATGATCTGCATGTTCATTTTCATAAGAGTAGGATCATCATAAGTTTGTTCATTGTGTTCTTTCAAAAGCATTTGTTTCAAAAGAATTTGTTGTTCATAAGTTAATGAGGACATATCAACATCTTCCCCATTGGCTATTTTAGTACTCCAAGCAAGTAATTTATCCATTTTTTTGTTCTATTTAATAAATCTTGGTCTTTTTTTGTTGTTGTTTTTTTGGATTATAATAATTTATATATTACAATTTATATTATTTGATTATTATTGTGATGTTAAAAGTGTCTTCATTTTCATTGATCTTCATGAACATGAGTTAATGGAAATAAGATGAGGGTTTCTAGTATGTTCTTTTTTTTTTAAGTAGAAAAAAAAGAAAAAAAAAATTTTTTTTTTTTTTTATTCTTTGGTTGAAGAAATGCACGTGCATTTTTCACAAAAAAACAAAATATATCAGAGACAGCATTAGTTTAAGTATATATATATATTCCAGAATGTTCTACTCATACCCCATGGCTGTGATCGTTATCATAACGAAAATCATCCAAGATGAAGTAATAATTTAAGTTGAACATCTTATTATAATCATCAAAGTACATTGCTATGGCATCATCATACTTTTTCTTGTCTACATCGTTACCATACTTGTTAATTAATTCATCAATAAGAATACTTTGTACAAACTTCTTCAATTGTATATCATCATTATGTCCAAATATGTCAAAGTATAGCTTCATGACTTGTTTCAAGTATTCCAATATCATCAATACTTGTTGTATACCCATGGATGGTGTATAGTTTTTCAATATGATCATATCATCATATTTCTTTCTTCTGTTGCTAAAGAAGATATATTCAATATCAAGGGATGAATCTATATTTTTTAATTGATCTATTGAGTGTCTAATTTGCAAATCATTACCCATTTCATTCAATATCAAATCCTTCAATAACATCTCATATTTATTTCTCAAGACATCATCATGCATGTTATCTCTCACTAAATCATAAATTTCATCATATTGTTTTCTTTGTAATAACAGTTGATATTGTTGATTGATGTTTCTATCTGAAATTTCCAAGCTTGTCTTTCTACTGTTTTGTTTAAATGAGTTTTGAAATTGTTGATCCCATATGTCAGGTGATGAAGAGGCAGAATTCAATCTGGGTGTTGATGGTTGTGATATTGTTCCGATAAATGATGTGACTCTAGGTTTATTATAACTACTCAATCTTCTGTTGTTATTTTGAGAAGTATTAATAGTTGATATGGATAATTTCTTTGAATGGTTGACTTGAGGTTTATTTGATAAGAACTTGCTTAATGATTGAATCTTTTTATCCAATTTGTTTATATCTTGTTCCAATATTTTGTTTTCTTTCAACACAAGATTTATATGATTTAGTAGATTTCTCAAGATATTATCATTAAGTTCAGTGTTCAATGATTTGTTTTCTTCCTTTATCTTTCTTGATAGTTGATCTATTATAGTTGTAAAAATACTTAAAGTTTCTGTTTTTGATCTATTTTTGTTCAACAAGAGTTTGTTCAATATTTTGTTGTAATCAAAGTCATCTGTATCAAGATAAGACATCACCAATGAATCATTCAATACAATGTTGTCTTGAGGAATATTAAATTCAGGTAAAGCATGATTGTCTAAGTTTTTCAGTGTTTGTTCTAATGTTTGATTGTTGTTGTGATGAAAAGATAATCTTCTTTTCATCTTAACATTAGTTTTATGAGTTCTTTGTGAATCATCCATTATTCGTGGTGGTTTCTATGGTTGTTTATAATTGAAACAATAAATGATAATCAAAACAAATATAATGGTGATTAATTATTAAGATTAAATAATTGATAAAGATTTAATAAATATATCAAAAAAAAAAAAACAAAATGTTTATTAAACAAAGTAAGAGTCCCCCCCTTTTTTTTTTTTTCTTTATTTAAGAGGAATCATTTTGATATAATTTTTAAGAGTGTTTACCCTACCATAAGCATATTCCAAAATAGGAAATAACACTTATAAAATATATATATATATATATTGGTAAAAAGAAAAACAATTCCCAAAAAAAAAAACAAAATTTAACTTTTTAAAAAAATACCCCTTTTTCTCTGTTAAAAAAAAAAAAAAAAAATTTTTTTTATATATATATTTGGAAATGTTTTTCATTTTACTTAGTGTAGCACTTTACATCCTACAATAAAAAATAATAATAAATTAAATAATTCAATCCTGAATATATTATTTGATCTATAAAAAAAATAATATATAATCAAATAACCATAAACAAAATTATTGTATATACAACATCTGTATCTTTTATTATTATTGTATATTATACACTAACACTTCTTTCATATATCTCTCTTTGAAGAAAAGAAAAAAAAAAAAAAATGAGCATTAATTCATTAGAAGTTAATAATTTAATACTTCAATACTTAAAGGAAAACAATCTATTACTTAGTTACAATGCTATTAAGTATGAACTCAATGAAAAATATAACATTAATATCAACCACAACAATGTTCCTTATGGAATGCTTATCAATTTAATACAAAAGGGTATATTCTACTCACAATTAGAATCCTTAAAGACAAATTCAAACACTAGATTCATAGATGACAACATATACACATTGCAACAACTTTATGAAGACAATAAGGACAAACTTTTATATGCCAACAAGACCAATAACAAGAATAACAAAAAGAGAAAGTATAATGAAGATGAAGATCATGAATCCATCATGACCTCTAATGAAAGTAAAAATGTAACTTATGATGAAATTGAATTAGAATATAAACAAAGATTTTCAAAGGCATTTGAAATATATGAACAAAAGTGTTTGCAATCTGATTTGAATCCAAAAAATGATAACTCAATAAAACAAGGTAACATTGAGAATATTGAACCCATTGTAAAATACAACACCAGTTGCTATGCTGCATTATCCAATGATTCATTAATATCAACAATCAAGGAACCTTCAAGAGAAAGAGGATTTTTAACGTCCATAAATTTGAATAACTTGATAAACTTTCATGAGGATGAGCATGTTGATAGTATTAAGATGAGTAAAGTGATTAAGAAGAAAATGCAAACAATTGATGAACAAAAAGACACACAAGGTTCAAATTCCATATCTCTCTCAGCTTTGAGTAATAAGGACTTGTTGTATTATCATTTGCAAAACAGTAACAATACAAGCATTGTAGATAATGATACAATAAAGGAGGAGGAAGTTGTCTTATTCAACCAACCAAGCTCGAATTTGATTCAATTCAACAAGGACAAGACATTGTTCAGTGTAGGGTTGAATGATGGTACAATACTTCTCTACAAATCTCCTGAAAATAAACTATTAACAAAATTGACAATGCATCATAATACAATTCTTCATATGAACTTCAATGATGACAATACCTTGTTGATTTCAATTGATACAAAAGGAAGTATCATTGTATGGAACTTGAAAAACTTTGAAATCATTAAAATAATAGAAAACTTAAAGATTCCTGGATTTGAGAGTCTCTTCATAACAAACTTTAAGTTCATGGTTCCATTGAAGGAAGACAACAAGACATACATAGGGATATATGAAGTATCTGATGATTTAATGAAAATCAAGCAATTAGGTAGACTTAAGAATTCATCCTCTGCTATTTTGAATATGAAGATGTTTTCCAAGTACAATTTGTTGTTGACCTTGAATGATGATAACATGGTACGTATCTATAAGGGTAAGAACACATCAACACCAACATTCACCACATTGCTCACGAATGAAAACGACAACATTCTGGATGTGTACATTAATGAAATCAATGAAAATGTATATTTAATCAGTGGTGTCACTATCAAGGCAAAGCTGACAAACTTGCTCATAAACATATCACATGACAATTGCAACATAACTCAATTAAATACAAATACCTCCATGTTAATGGATGTTGATGAAATACCTGTCATCTCTACAGATCTGTTTAAGAAAAAGTACTTAGTACTAGGTCAAGTTAATGGGAATGTGCATATTTTTGATGTTTCTAAGCTATTTAACAATACAGATGAGAGTGATGAAAGAATATTCTTGAAGTATCAAT
Source organism: Hanseniaspora guilliermondii (assembly GCA_036287555.1). NCBI lineage: Eukaryota > Fungi > Ascomycota > Saccharomycetes > Saccharomycodales > Saccharomycodaceae > Hanseniaspora > Hanseniaspora guilliermondii. Next base: position 458,046 of record CP143015.1, on the reverse strand, counting down.
ATTTAGAAAAAGAAGAAAATACTCATCTAACGTATATGAATGTGTTTGATAAAGAAGAAAAGATTTATGTTAATGTTGGATTTGATAAAGGATGTAGTAAGATATTTAATATTTAAAGATATGTTAAAAAAGGACTATATATGGGGTTTTGTTTGATTGATAAAAATATTTTATACCCATTTTTTTTTTTTTCATTTCCTTACAGTTTATAATCTTTAATGGGGGAAAAAAAAAAAATAAAAACAAAAAAAATTGAATACACACAGAAAACTCTTTAACAAACAAAATAAAATAAAAGAATATATATATATTTCAAATTGTAGACATATTAAATTAAGAAAACCATTATAACATACCCATACATCTATTAAATGGATAATATTATAGACAACAGAAATATATACAGTCTTAACTCGGATATCAACACATTAAACAATGATAAACTTTTACTCCATGATGATAATTCATCCTTACTGATACTAATAATAGACTTGCAGAACTTCTTATTGTTTGAAAGTGATATATCAAAGATACTCAAGAATGTCATTATATTCATCAATGCACACTTAGCATACTCCTCAAGTAACAAGGTTTGTTGTATAGTCAATGATGAAAAGGAAGGCACACAATTTTTGTATCCAAATGATGATGATATCAGTGAACAAAAGGAATACATGAATGAAGACACATATCAAGAGTTCAAGAAAATTGATGAGAGTATTTTGAACAAGTTGAATAAGATCATCAAGAATAACAAGCCAAGTTTGCTCACAAGACAAAGATCCAACATAGCAGGATCCATGAGTTGTGGATTGACATACATACACAGAGTCTTGAAGGAATCCATATCATTGAAGGCACGTATGCTTGTCATCACAGGTGAATCCAAAAACAGCAACATTGTACAAAGCCATCAATACATACCAATAATGAATTGTATCTTCACATCACAAAAGTTGAAGTGTCCCATTGATGTGCTGAAAATAAATGATACGAATTTGGGGAACAAGGAAACATCTAATTCATTTTTACAACAAGCCACAGATGCCACCAATGGGATATATCTAGAAGTTAATGAGGTCAATGGGATGATCCAATACTTGACAACTGTGTTTTACTTGAACACCATAATCACATCAACATCCATAGACACAAACTTGAAGATCAACAACTCCTTGGATAATCTTGATAAAGATGTTGAGGACACAGATGTGCTCGTGAAGACACATGATGATATATTGGTGAAACCCTCAACAACACAAGTTGATTTCAGAACATCATGTTTCCTCACAGGTAAGATTGTTGCTGTTGGGTTTGTTTGTAATGTTTGCTTAGTGGTGATTTCATACATACCAAGTTCATTGAAGGATTGTCCATGTTGTGGATCAACTTTTGATGTTAAGAGTTTGAAGAAATTGAAGTATTGGCAAATGCAACAGAACAGTAACAAGAAAAAGGGATTTATAAAAAGAGCTAATAAGATTAATCAATCACAAGGTAATCAAGGCTCCCCAGACAAAACCTATTGAATTGTGATACTACACTGTACAATGTTCATGAAACTATGTTTAGTAAGTAATTTGATTATTTGATAATGGTATCTTTGTTATTAATGAAGACATATATATATATTTTTCAAAAAAAATTTTTTTTCTTTATTCATTATAGTGTTTGGAAAATATTTCGCGAAAATATTCTATAATTTTTTTTTTTTTATTATTTAATTTTATTTTTCAAAATTTTCTTCATTGAAATAAAAAAAAAACTAAAGTTAACAATTGATATACAAAACCATTAGCTAGGAACTTAAAATAAATAAAATAAAAAATGTCTGATGAATTGATTGCAACTCAATTGATTGATAACCCAACTGAACCATCTCCAATCATTTCCATTTTATCTGGATGTTTTGGAGGTATAGCACAAGTCATCACTGGACAACCTTTTGATTGTGTTAAGGTTCGTTTACAAACAGCTCCTTTAGGAACAAGTCCATCTTTACCATCCATTGTGAAGGAGATTATAAGCAAGGAAGGATACACAGCGTTTTACAAGGGAACCACAACCCCACTGTTGGGGATAGGTGCATGCGTTAGTGTTCAATTTGGATGCAATGAATACATGAAGAATTACTTCAACAAGAACAATGGTTCAGAAATGCAATTAAGCCAATATTTCCAATCTGGTGTGGTTGCAGGTATAGCGAATGCCCCATTGGCAGCTGTCATTGAACATGTGAGAATTAGACAACAAATTAATAAGTCTAAAGTGGCACCCGGTGCTTTGGAAATCTTCAAGACCATTTACAAGAACAATGCCATGGGGAGAGGGGTGTTCACAACCGCCATAAGAGATGGGTTTGGATTGGGTTGTTATTTCTCATTCTATGAATTGTTGATTAACAACCAATTAAAGAAAAACAAGCATTATGGAAACAATAGAAAAAACATTGAGTCTTGGAAGTTGTGTACATTTGGAGGATTATCTGGTATAGTTCTTTGGTTGTTTATTTATCCAGTTGATATTGTCAAATCCATCAAGCAAACTGGACCTATAGAAAAGAAACCAGATGGCATTGTTCACATCTTCAAAGGATTGTACAAAGTCGGGGGAATATCTGGATTTTTCAAGGGTATAGGCCCAGCTTTGATAAGATCATTCCCTGTAAATGCAGCAACATTCTTAGCCTTTGAAGCTTCCATGAGAGCATTAACTTAAATTTATTAATTTTTTAATTATTGCAAAAGACAAGAAACAAAAGGAAAAATAAAAGAAAAATCTCCGATATCGCTTGTTATTATCTATTTATTATGTTCTTTAACAATTAAATAAGTTTTCATTATATATTTACTTTATTTAAATTTCTCTAAAATAAAACAAAATAAAAAAAAATATTGAATTATTTTAAAGATTGAGTTATACATATCCAAAAAAGAAAAAAAAAAAATTTTTTTTTTTTTTTTTAGGTTAAAATGTTTTTCTTAGTGAACGTATTTTTTTCAAGAGAGATTTCAATTTAAAGAAATATTTAGTTGTAACGGGAGGGGAAAAAAAAGGTGAAAAAGATTTTACAAAATGATTAATTGGTGTTGCATGTATAATTTCTTATCTTTGGTTGTATAAAAAATCAATATTATAAGAATAATAATGTTTAGCTCTAAAGAAAGAAAGCTTATTTGTTATTAATGAATAATAATAATCAATATATATATATATAAACCATCAACAAATTGATGATGAACTTCTTAAAACCAGAATCAGTTTATAAACTTGAAAACATTAGAAATGAGTTAGTTCAAATGGAGGATTTCATTATCTTCCAATTGATCAAGAGATCTGAATATCCTATTTCATCTATATTATATTCAGCTGATGAAAAAACTAGACCACAATTACCTGATGAAGAGTTCAATGGATCCTTCATGGATTACATGCATAGAGAACTTGAAATTTTACAATCCAAGTTAAGAAGATTTGATAGTCCAGATGAAATGCCATTTTTCCCTAATGATATACAACCAAGTTTGTTAGAGAAGATCCAATATCCTAAGTTGTTGGCCAACAAGCATGAGATCAACTATAACAACAAAATCAGAGACTTGTATGTGAACAAGCTATTGGACTTGATAGCAGATCAAACACCAGATACAGAATACATCAATCAACAATTGGGATCAATAACGGTTATAGACATTGAATTGTTACAGAACCTAAGTAGAAGAATTCACTTTGGATTGTTTGTGGCTGAAAGTAAGTTTAGAAGCGATGTGGAAGGATTCACAAAGTTAATCACAAACAAGGATTATGATGGGATATATGAAGCCATAACCAATAATGAAGTTGAGGAAAGAATCTTGAAGAGATTGGAAGATAAGGGGGATTCATATATTTATAAATCATTTAAGAACAAAAAAATCACTTCAAAGTATTTGGTGACTATATATAAGGAGTTCATCATCCCCATGACAAAGGAAGTAGAAGTTGAATATTTGATGAACAGATTGAAGGATGATATTGATGTCACAGGAATGTGTCCAATAAAATAAACTATATATTATTAATATTCTTTAAGAAAAATGTGATTCCAAGGGCATTATTATATCTATGTAACATGCCAATAACCCAACAGAACATGATAATAAGTCAATCATTGCACTGTCACCATTATTACTAGCAGAGTCTTGTTCCTGTAGGAATAGATACCAGTAGATAACCAAAGATGCCCATGCAATGACCTTGTTTCTTAGAAATAATGAGATCATTGGGAGTAGTTTTGTGATAGGACCTCTATATGATTGGTTATTAAGTGAAAGATGTTTATTAGGAATTGATCTGTGGATATATTTAACAGCTAATGATTCATCTCTTAATGGATTAAATTGTGGTTTATTAGACATTTTAATATGTTTTCAATATATATATGTATTATTGTAAATAATGAATTATTAGTGTATAAGAGATATCTTTTGTTTTTTTTTTTTTTTTTTTGGTTTTCTCCTTAATAAAGAAATATATATTGTAACTAAAAAAAAAAAAAGGGGAGTAAAATATATAAATTTGTAACCGTTGTATTATAAAGTTTTAAAGGTGGGAGGTAAAGTGATCTGTTATTACACTTATATAGTTTTCATTATCCATTAAAAGAGATTATTCTTTATAAAAGAAAGAATTTAAAGCTTTTTATTAGAGAAACAGAAAAATTTTTTATTTTTTTTTTTTTTTTGTTCTCTCCTCTAAGGAGGGGAAAGGGGGTTTTTTGTATATATATATATGTTTTTTTTTCTCTTTAAATGCTCTTATCTCCATTAAAAGTCTCTTTAAAATTGTAGTACAACCCATTTTTTGTTAATACTTTTAAAAGAAGTTCTGTTTTTTTTTTTTAAAAAAAAAATATAAAATTGAAAACAAAACAAAAAAAAAATTTTTATATATATATATATTTATTTATTTGTTTTTTGAAAAGAATGTCTTTTGTTCATTACATCATATCCTTTGTTTATTGTATTATTTTAAATTTTTCTTTTTTCTTTTTTTATTTTTTTTTAAAAATAAATAAAGAGTAAGATTTCATATAATAATAGTTGTTTAATATTATTAAAAAAAAAAAAAAATTTAATAATAATAGATTTAAATAATAACAATATCAATTTTTTATTACAAATTCTTAAATTTTTTTAAAAAATATATAATCATTTTATTGTTAAAAATTTTAAATAAATTTATATTTATATTTTATAACAATATCCTTAATATATCACCAAACAAACATATAATAAATATATTAATAGACAATAACATCTTATTGTTTTTATTCTTCTTATTATTATTAGAATAAGAAACTTAATTATACTCTTTAAAGTTAGAAATAATATGGATAATAATAATCTTAATGAAAATTCTAATAAGAATGATTCCTTCAAAGCTAACATTATTAGAGCCACTCCTGATATGAAGGTTCCAGATGTTCCTGATGCTGAAGATATCAAAATACCCAAGAGATTAGAATCTAAGAACTCCAATGGTAAGGTTAGAAGACCTCGTAATGCCTTTATTATCTTTAGATCTCATCAACACAAGGTGTTTGTTGATTCATTCATCAAGGATAACAAGCCTATCCCCCACAACTCAGAAATCAGTAAGATGATTGGTGCTCAATGGAAGTCATTGGATCCAAAGGAGAGACAAGTTTGGGTTGATGCTGCTGAAAAGGAAAAGGCTGATCATTTGAAGAAGTATCCTGATTACAAGTATCAGCCAGTTAGAAGAAAGGCCAAGAAGGAATTGAAAGAAAAGGAAAAAGTGTTGAAGAAGAACAAGTTGAAAGTTTATAATGCCATTGAAAATCAAAATAAACAAATTGAAAGTAAGGTCACTCATGAAGGTAATGATTTCCAATATCAAACATCTAATAAAGCTGATCAAGTTGAACACAAGGAAGACATAATCAATAAGGGACTCAATAACCTATATGAAATGAATCAACCGCATCATCCTATCAACTTGAAGGATAAAAATCCACCTGTCAATTACATGCAACATGCAACAAGTTCAACCAACATGGCCATAGATAGATTCCAAATGGAACAATATCAGCAATTGAAGCAAATTGAACAATTGAAACAAATGGAACAGATCAGGTACTTGCAACAGCAACAATACATGATGATGCAACAACAAATGCTTTCACAACAAAACCAAGAACCAACATTAATAAGCAACACAAAGAACAACTCAAACAATGATATCATTGAACAACCACCAATTCCGGAGTACTACCCACGTGTTCCTCCCCAACCTTATGCTGTTGTTGACAGAAGAACAAATGAAGATGATCATAATCAAATGGATGAGGGACAGCAACCTATGAGAAATGGATACATGCCTCAGCAGTATTACATGTACTTGCAAGATCAACAGAACAAGAAGAATTACATGCAAGATGTTGGGTATGAATATTATTATCCACAAAACGAAAATGTCCAACCATATGGGAACTTTGTGGGGTACCAGAACTATCAACAACAAGATGGAACTCCACCAAAACAACAGCAACAAAGTGGACAATACATTCAACCGCAATATAACCAGTTTTACAACGGAAACATTCAGCAACAAGGATATTATTATGGAAATGATTATCCACAAGGTGATATGCAACAGTTGTAACATTAAAATCATTGAGATATATAGTTAAAACTTTTATTTGTATTTTTTTTTTTTATATATAGAACCATTATATGAGCTAGTCATGTGATCAGATCTTGGTCCTTAAGGAAAAAAAAAAAAAAAAAACAAACAAACAAAAAATTTTTTTCTATTTATTTTTATTTTGTCTCGTGTTTCTTCCCTGCTGTTTCCTAATATTTTCAAAGCGGCTCTCATCAAAAAATTAAAAAAAAACTACACACACACATATACAATTTCCATATAGGAGTTAAAAGCCCATGAAAAATTTTCTGGTGTTGAAACTTTTCAATTTTTTTTTTTTTTTTGTGAATGGTGGGTTACGTTAATGAAATGAAATACTAATATGATACTATAATCTTATCAAATGAATATATACTTTTAAAATATATTTACAAAAGTTTCTATTATAAAAAAAAAAAAAAAAAAACAAACACCATACTCATATATACATATCATAATTTTAATAAAAGATGAATCCCTTAGTTTCTAATATAGGTGTTATGCTACTGTCCAATTATATCTGTAAAAGATTGGACATGACTGATCCAAAGATCATTGATTACTTAAGAATCTTCTATGTTTCTATGAATCTATTAACATACTTGATCTACACCTACATCAAGGTTCAAATCAAAAAGCAAAACAACTTAACCACCATCAAGTACAAGAACCAAAAGTCTCCTATGGAATTGTTGTTCAAGGGTGGTAAGGAAGATGACAATGCTGAAGTTGAAATTGTCAAGTCTGTTGTTGATTACGACTTGGAACAAGTTGATGCCTTGTTGAAGGGTTTCTACACCTCATGGTTGATGATGGCTGGTATGCACTTATACATGAAGTACACCCAGCCTTTAGTTCAACAAGGTATCTCTCCTATCAAGGCCTGTGTTGAACATGACTTGTTCAAGGCCTACATCTTAGGTCAAGAAGTTCAAAGACCATTTGGTCAAATTGCTCAACCTAAGGAAGAAAAACCAAAGAAAAAATTGCCAGCTGCCAAGAAGGATTAAAATTTGCTTTGTTTTTTCTATTTCTCTTTCTCTCTGTTTTTTTATTCAATTATGAGTTTGATTTTTTTTTTTATATATATATATACTAAGAATATATATGTTAAATATTGATTATTTAATGAAATCAAACTATTATCAAGAGTTACTTTAATGTTGTAATGTATATATTTGTTCAATAAAGTTGAATGAATTTGTTGATATATATGTTTATACTTTTGTAGTGTTTGATGGTCACGTTTTTTTTATAGATGTTCAATTTCAAATATCCAACAAAAATCATATATATCAAATATTCCATACCAATTTTTTTTTATTTTCAATTATTAATTTTTTTTTTTTTTATTATTAATTTTGGGATAAGATATAACGTAATAATACCAAAAATAGAAAAATTAAGAATAAATATACTTCCATATCATATTTATAAAAGAAAAAATAAAAAAAAATAACTGTAATCAATGTTTTTAAAGAACAATATATTCAAAAGATTCAACACTCAGCTTATCAAGCCATTGAGTGTTTTACCACAATCAAAGCATTCCATTTCATTCACTGAACCTGCTATCAAAAAACTATCAGCATTAGCCCAAATTGGAGACTCTTTAAGAATCAAGGTATCCTCTGGTGGCTGTCATGGGTATCAGTATGATCTTTTGTTGATGAAGCTTTCTGAACAACTACACAGTCTCAAACATCCGGAATCTCAAGAAGAACCTCTTGTCTTCTTCACTCTCCCCTTCATGGACCCCTCTGAGGATGATATGAAATCATTGGCTAGATCATTCAAGGATGTTAACACACCTTCCCCCACAGTACCATTTGATTCCAACAATGTCCCAGATGTTCTTGTCAGTATTGATGAGTTATCCCTTGAACTGTTGAATAACACCACTCTTGACTACAAAAAGGAACTTATTGGGTCTCAATTCAAAATCGTTGGTGGAAGCATGAAAAGCAGTTGTGGATGTGGTTCCAGTTTTGATATTTAACATTAAATCTCTTGTACATAAAATAAATATTTATATATATATATATATATTCCTTTGTTCTTTTTTTTTTTTTTTTTGAAATCGCAATGGTTTATTAATTTTAATTTTTCCTCCTTTTTTTTTTTTTATTTATATTTTACACTTGTCTTGCTACTTGATTAAACTGCTGCATTCGGATTGTACCTTTCAAACGGATTATCATCAGTCTTCTCAGAAATCTTTGAAGCCATCAAACTCTTTGGCTTTTTAGGTTTAGGTGGGGCCACCAAGGCTTGTGGCTTTGGTGGTTTTGGTGGTGGTTGTGAAATTATCCTTTGAGGCTTTTGAGGCTTTGGTGGTGGTTGTGAAATTATCCTTTGAGGCTTTTGAGGCTTTGGTGGTGGTTGTGAAATTATCTTTTGTGGCTCTTGAGGCGACTGTGGTTGGGAATGTGGTGTTTCCTCTGGTTGTAAAATTTGTAACTTCCGTCTATCCCCACCATCCACATGTCTGTCTTGTTCCTGCAGAAAACGCATGTTCTTGTCCGAAGTGATTCTTGATCTTTCCATCTTTTGTGTGATGAACTCCATGTCCCTTTCAGACCTCTTTGCTGATGGTGGTGGTGCAAACAGTATAGGCTTGTTATAATCATAACTCCCCAACACCTTTGCTGTTTCTTTCTTTTCCTGTGGGGGTTGCACCTTTGCTGTGGGTGGCTTTCTGTTAGCTGTTGGTTTATTTATAGGAATGTTATGACTCTGGGTGTTTGTTCTTGATGGTGGTGGTGGGGGACTTCTAGTAGAAGTGCTCTTAACAGGTGCATGTCTCTTACTCTCAGATTCTTCCTTCATTTGTGCCAATCTTGCTGATGGTAATACAACTCCCTCAGGTACGTTTGCCCTTGGAGGCGGTTGGAAATCAAGCTTCTTTTCATAATCATATTTACCTAAAACAGCAGGGCTCTTGAATTCTTCAACTTCCTCTGCTTTAACACCACTTCCTTCTGTTTCACTACTGTTGTTTGTGTTATTTGCAATGATCACCTTAGTAGCTTTTTTGTCTTGAGAATCCTCTGGTGTAATTGAAGAACTACTCTTTATCTTTTCATCTACTAACTCACTGAACTTCTTCTCAATCTTTTGTCCACGACCATTGTGTATTGGCGGTGGTGCTATTTTATTGACATCAATTTTGTTATCAATCACCAACTTTGTACTCTTCTCTCTCTCCTCTGGTGATATGTACTTATATGGGGTCACCTCAAAGTTCTTAGTCCCATCACTAATTCCAGAATCATTGGTTGCATTACTTAGAACATTATCAACAGGCACGGGGACAGGTCCTCGAGAACGAATTGGGACTGGTGGGACATCTCTACTTAAATTATTTGTCGAGCTTCTAGGTGCTATTGGTGGAGGGGTACCCACACCTGGTCTTGGTCCGACTTGGGGTGGTTCATTAGATGATCCTTGCTTTGGGACATACCCGATTATTTGTCCCTCAGCATTGTACAATGGTTGTAATGAGTCTGGTGATATTATGGACATGTTGTTCACACTGGGGGATGGATTCACTGGTGAGGGGTCTTTGGCAGACACACTCACATAAGAAGCCTGTCTAGCCAATGGCTGTTCACCAGCAGCAACTGTATTGCCTCCCTTTTGGTATTGCATTTGCCCAGGCTTCAGTGGGGGTGGGCCAAATGCATCCACTGGCTTCAAAGACTCAATGGGTGTGAATGACTGACTTTCCTCCTTCGGCTCCTCTTCCTTCCTTCCATTTTGGTTTTTGTAGTGTGTTTTACCTGCTGAGTAAGCTGACTTACCAACATATTTACCGGCTTTGTAAGTTGTTGATAGTGCAGTTCCGGTAGCACTCATAATTCCAGGTCCGTTCTTGGCCCAGAAACCACTTCCTTCAGATGTACTAGAGTTCTTTCTTGCACTCATGTTAATGGATATAGTTCCTTTTTGTTTTTTTTTTGGATATCAAATTGTATCTTTCCAAGATATATGTTTATGTTTTTTATTTTATTATTTATTAGAATATGACACGAATTGCAAAATTTTTTTTTTCATTGATGTTTACTAATGACATATTTTTACCTTTAGTAGATTTTTGAAGTAGAAAACAAAAGGAAAAATAGGCTAATATTTAATGCTCTTAAGATTTTTAAGCAAATCAATTTGTTTTTTTTTTTTTTCCCTCCTCTTCCCCTTTGGGGGTTTTTTACCTATGATACAAGCTAAAGTCCGCATAGCATCAAATGGATCTATTAACGTTACAACTGTTATCATCAGCAAGCATAATCGTTATAGTATGTTATGATAGTTGAATAAAATTTCTTCTTTAAAGAGAAGTAATAATGGATCAGAATATGAGAGTGATAACAACATAATCAAGTTTATATCAATAACATATATATATATATATATCTGAAAAAAAGAAAACGATCAAGAAAAATAAACTATTTACTTAATGTATAACATCTTTGATACACATATATGTTTATTTCATGAGTTCTTTGATCTCTTTTATTTTTCTTTATATTTTTATTATTATTATTATTAATCTTATATATATAGAAGAATATACATCTATTTACTTAAGATTTCAGCAAATTGTTCAATATTAATTTGTCCTTGACCATCGGCAACTTCCTTTAAAATTTCATCAACTTCAGCATCAGAAAGCTTTTCACCAATGGAAGTCAATACATGTTTCAATTCAGCAGAGCTTATGTATCCATCACCATTCTTATCGAAGACTTTAAAGGCTTCCAAAAGTTCCATTTCAGAATCATTTTGCTTCAATTGTCTGCTCATTAATGTTAAGAACTCTGAGAATTCTATGCTCTTGTTACCATTCAAGTCAATTTCATTCATTAAATCAGTAACTTCTTGTTCACTAGGAGATAAACCTAAAGATCTCATCACAGTGGATAATTCTTGCTTAGAAATGGTACCATTGTTGTCCTTGTCAAATAAGGTAAAGGCTTCTTTAAATTCTTGAATTTGTTCTTCAGTTAAGTTATTAGACATTGTTGTTTATACTATTATGATTTCTGGGTTAATGGATGTAACGATTACTTGGTTTGAATAGTATATATGAATATATGAATTAGTGTTGATATTAAAAACATATATATTCTTAAATCAAAAATTAAGTATAAAAATAAAAAAATAAAAAAAAACACACTTCAAAGGTTTTTTTTTTTTTGTTTTCCTCTCTCTCTCTTCATAACAAAATTCAAACATTAGAGTATATTATATCCGAAACAAACAAAAACACCTAATGATATACGTTTAATATGTAAATTAATTTTTTTTTTTTAAAAATTTTAATTTATTTATATACTTTTGGTTTAAACACGACTGTTTTATGAATGGTAAATATAAAAATTATTATTAAAGTATATATATTTGCAGATATACCAAAAGATTGAAACTAACAACTAAATCTTTAATTAATTCTTAATAAAGAATAATGAGAACCGGAGATTATGTATTGATTGTTTCATCAATCATCGTAGCTTTCATACCCATCTTTTTCTATTATGTGCTTCCATTTATCAAAGATACTAAAAACATGAATGCTTTCAAGAAAAAGGCTTGTGTCATTGTTATAGGACCATTAGTGAGATCACCAAGAATGATGAATCATATTAAGGCTCTTCTAATCAATGGATTTGATGTGGAGGTCATCAGTCAGGCTACACCAAGTGAATTAATTGAATTGAAGAACAAATTCATGAACATTATCAACAACATCCATAAATGTGATGATCAGGAGGTTTCTCATGATGTACCCACAATCAATTTCCACTTATTAGAAAGTGAAAAGTATAAAAAACAATCATACATAATGAAGGCAATGTCACAAATGTTCACATTGTTACAGATGATTTGGTCGGTGAGATCATGTGACTACGCATTGGTACAAAACCCACCATCAATACCCATACTTCCAATATTGATAACATCCAAGTTGATTTTCAATTGGAAGGTTATTGTGGATTGGCATAACTTTGGTTATTCTATATTTTTGATGAAGGGAAACAGTGGCAAGATCAAGATGTTGGGTAATCTTTATTTCAAAATTGAGCTTTATTTTGGAAGATTGGCAGATCATCACCTTGTAGTAACCAAGATGATGGCTGATGTGTTAATAAAGACATGGAAATGGGACACCAAGTATCCTAAAGTGAAGGAAGATGGATTCAAGATCAATGAAAAAATCACTGTTTGTTATGATTATCCAGATGTCCAATTCCAACCATACTTGAACAAGACTCAGGACAGATTGAAGTTGATTAATGAAATTCCTGACATTGCTGATATCAAGAATGTTGACATAACAAAGTATACAATAGGTGTGACATCAACTTCATTCACTCCTGATGAGGATTTACAACTGTTATTAGATAGCTTGAAGGATTTGGATTCCATCTTGAAGAATAAAAACAAGAGATTCATGTTGATTATAACTGGGAAGGGCCCCTTGAAGGAACATTTCATCAAGTTTTTTGAAGCACAAAGCTTCCACAACATTCAATATAGATTCTATTACTTGAAATTGGAGGATTACCCTAAGATTTTACAACTCTCTGATTTTGGTATTTCCTTGCATAGCTCCTCTTCAGGCTGGGATCTTCCTATGAAAGTCTGGGATATGATTGGATGTGGGTTGCCTTGTGTGGCATATTCCTTCCCAGCATTGGATAAGGAATTAGTTCATGTGAACAAAACAGGATTGTTGTTCAAGGATAAACGTGAATTAGTTCATTGTTTGGAGGAAATGTTGACCAATGATGATTTGATCCATACGCTAACAAGAAACTCCTTGGGTAATTTGAATGAAATGGATAGATGGGTTGAAAGTTGGAATAAAAGTGTTAGAAAGTATTTACAACCTGGTATTTGATTAAACTAGTTTTGTATTAATAAAAAGAAAATAGTATTGAGTACGCGTATATATTCAAAATATAAAAAAAAAATTTTTTTTTTTTTTCTTAGGGTTAATGATACTCTAATGATATTTATACTTAGATTTAAAATGGTAAACATGGAAAATATAAAATTATATATAACTGATCATTACTAACATATTTCATTTATAATACCCCGTAAACAAATGTCAAAAACATTAAAGTTTGATGAGACTTTAGAAAGGGCTATATCCTTCCTACTTGATTACAAGCCGGACTATGTACATCCTGTAACAAACATAAGCAATCTATGCAAGCTCTTGTACCTAGACTTTTTCCAGGATACCATCCAAGACAACAGCACTGAAGATAGCAATTCATTATATCAAAGATTATCAATTGCTGGAAAGATATTGGTGTTGGACATTGACTATAAGACAGACTTAGAAACTAAACAAGATCTCATAACAAATGTGATGTTGGTCTTAGCATCCAACTTTGATCAATTCAACTATAAGAACCATTTGAATGAAAATATCTTCTTGAACAACTTAACTAAGGAACAAACCTTGAGCAAATTTTACCACAATCTCAAGATCATGAAGAGCATGGATGATTGTACTGATATTGATGAGGGGTCAACTGATTGTTTTCAATATTACAACACAACAGTCAAGAATTTCTTCAATTATTTTGTAACAAAGTTGAACATCAACTCAGATCATATAAGCATCAACAAAGACGATGAATTGAACATGGTCTTGAGTATAGGAAACAGTGATGTTTTGAGGATTATGCCCATGTTCAAGGAATCAACAACAGATGATCCTATCAAGCTCTTGGAGTATAGCAACGAAACATGGGAAGAAAGAGAAAACAAATCCACAAGGTTCTTGTGCTTCAAGGTGCATTTCCCTATAGATATACAGTTCAATGAAAGAATGTCATCGTTGCTGGGTCCAGACAACTTCCAAAACAATAAGTCATTGAATTTTTATGATTTGAAGGTTGATGGGTTGAAGCTTGATGCTGAGTTGTTGAACAAATATTTTGAGATTCTATGGAAGTGGGTTTATTGGTACACCATGATTCTTGAAAAGAGTACAAGTTTAACTGATGATGGAGAAAGTATCATGAAAAATGGACAACTTTTGAAGTTTGAAAATGAAATAGGAACATGGACATTTTAAGAGAAGTAAAAGTGTAGTCATTTATATTTTATATATATCTATATAAAAGCAGTGATGTTTTTTTTTTTTTTTTTTTTTTTAATCACATTTCCAATCCATCATTAGTTGACTGTTGACAACAAACCCATCAATGATGCCTCCAACTCTTGCATCGAGAGCATATCCTTGATTGGATAAGCTTTCTACGGTCTTTTCCAACTCAGAAAGTTCAACATCAAACATTTCAATGAACTCTCCATCATCCAGGTTTGGCTTGACGTTTTGGTTTTCGGGCTTGCTCAAGTCAACTTCACAGGTCAACACGACAGAAGTTGCATCTGTGATGCCGGGGTCCGCATACATGACTGGGCTTTGTTTGATAAGTTTTGTGATTGTGTATCCAGTTTCCTCTTTCATTTCTCTTTCCGCAGCCTTTAACAATGATTCATCGCTCTCATCAACCAAGCCCGCTGGAAACTCAATACAAACCTTCCCGCATGCTGGTCTGAACTGCTTCAAGAGCAAAATTCTTGTTGGCAAGTTAGGTGTTTTTAACAAAGGGACAATTGTGACAGCATCAACACCATTTTTTTTGGATGTGGTCATACGAGTGACCTTTTCATAAGGTCTTACCTTTCCCAAAGGATCAGAGTACTCCAACTTTTGTAAGGTGATCCACTTGAAGTTTTCAATAGGCTCCTTGTTAACAGATATGATTTTGGATAGTTCAGGTGAGTTCTTGGACATTTCGTGTAAAGGTTTAATGAATCTACTCATGTATGGTGTTTATAATAGATTTTATGTTTTTATTGTGTGTATTAGCAAAAGAACTTAGTGTTCACCCCTTCAAATGTTAATATATACATTTTTTTTTTTTTTTTTTGATACCTAATTTTTTTTTTTTTTATGTTTTTTTTCTGTCTTTTTTCCTTTTGAAGTGAATTACATCATAAATTAATAATATTCACATACTTAAACACCCCACAAACACATCATGAACACTAACATCCCTAACGAAATCAATAACATTCTTGCAGACACCCACACTTACGAAGTCATCGAGAACAAAGTCTACAACAAACTTCTCACAGACTCATCAGTCATCCAAACCCTCAACAAAACCATCACAGACAAGTTGATCAAGGAACCCCAAAGCATAAACACACTGGTGAATGCTCTTGATATCAACAACATAGACTCGTTGCTTGGCTTGGATCCAAACACTGACACACATGCTCTCAAACAAGCTCTGAGAGATGTCATTGTGAAAGAACTTGAAAGTATCTTGTATTAATGAATAGCTATGGCAATTGGGGAGGAGGAAAAAAAAATTACTTAATAAGATAAAAATTATAATAAAATAATTGTATTCTTTTTTTTTTAATTAATATAAAACATTTTTGCCCTTTTTTTTACCTTTTCTTTTGATATTAAAGATAGGTCTTCATTTTATATATATACATTTATTATTATTAATTTGTATGAGAGTTTTTTTCTTTTTTCTTTTTTTTTTTTTTTTTTTTTGTTCTCAAATTTTAATCATCATAATTATCATCTCCATCCATGTTCCTCATCACTACATGCACACTTGCTTGTATTTGGTTGGGTAGCTCTTTAACTTCCTCTTCTTCAGGTGTCTTCTCATCTGTTGTCAATGGCTTCTCAACAACTGTCTTATCTTCAGTTATACTTGGAGAAACATTCTTCCCTTCTTCAGGACTTTCTTTCACTGTCCCTTCCTGATTGTTATCCTTGATTGGTTCAGCACCTTTATCATTGTCGTGATGCTTTGGTTCTGATTTGGGTTCTTCATTGCCTTCAACCTTGTTGCTGTTCTCCACAGCATTCACTAGATTTAACAATGGGTTCGCCAACTTTTCCTTTTGTCTTTGTTGTTGTTCAGAAACAGCAGCCAAGTCAGCCAAGTTAATCTTGATACCCTTGGCACCATTGTTCACCTTTGGTGGCTTGCTGATGCCCCCATTTGAAGCAGGCTGCACTTGCTTGTTGCTAACGGAATTGAAAACAGGTAATCTATCCTTCCCACTTGGTGGGACATTTGAGTCCGTCTTCAATGTGTTGATGCTAACAGTGGGGGAGTTCATGGTGAATCTGGTGGCTGAATTACCAATCAAGGGGTTGACAGATGTCTTAATGCTGTCCCTTGATGGATTTGTTTGTAGTAAACCATTATTGATGACTTCGCTCTTTGTTACATTGGTCTTGTTCTTTCTCCCCAATGGTCTTCCTCTCTTCTTAATACCAGCTTGTGGTTGAACACTAGATTCATCACTACTAACAGAACCATTCAATGAATCTCTTGCCACTCCATTAGGGTTCTTTGGCTTTCTACCTCTCTTCTTAGGCCCACTCACAACATTCTTCTCTGAATTACTTTGCACCATCTTATCATCTGAATTGGCTGTTGGGTGACTCATGGCAGCAGCTGCAACTAAGGATTCTAAACCCTTGTTAACACTTGGTTGCATGTTATAATCTTGCTTATTTAAATTCTCAGGATTCATGTTGTTCAACTTCATGTCTCCAATTTCAGATACCATACCATTTGGTTGTTGGAATGGTAATTCAGGTTCAATCCATTTAGGTAGAGATACACTTTGAGGTTGCTTGCTGTTTAACACCTTCAACTTCATTTCAATGGCATGATGACCAGGTTTCAATCTATCAGCTTGGGTGAATGCATCAATGGCATCCTTCAATTGTTGTTCATCATCACCACAGGCCTCATATAGAATACCCAAGTCATACCAAACTTCCCACAAATACGGATTCAATCTGATGGCTCTTGAATAAGCATCAAGGGCATCATGGTATTGACCAATGGCATAATACAAGATACCGATGGAACACCAAAAGACACCATTGTTGGGGTCCTTGTTAATACAGTTTTGATAGTACTCATAAGATGTTTGATAATCCCTCAATAGCAGGTATGCTCTACCAGAGAAATACCAAGACATCAAGTCCCCAGCATCAATGTTTGAATGATTGTTCAAGCATTGTAAGGCCATGGTTGTATCCTCATAGAACAAGTCCTTGTTCTTTTGAATTTCAACATTGATGTCAACATTTTGTTCAAGTAACTTGTTGATCTTTCTCTCTTGGAAAATTAAATAAATGACAGCTAAACAACTCCATGCCTTATGGTGATTGTTGTTCAACAAGCAACATTCAGTGTAGGCAAGCTTGGCATTTTCATAATCCTTCATCAATTCACAAACTTGTCCCAATTGGAACCATATATCGCATTCCTTTAAAGGAGCAGGAGGGTTATAAATGATGAATCTAAAGCATTCCAATGATTGATGATACTTCAATTGATGCTTATAAATGATCCCCAATCTGAAGTATATTTCATTTTGATCTTCCTTGAGTGATGTGTCTTGATAATTTTCTATTTCTAAGACTTTTGCAAATGCCTCTTCAGCATAGTCTAAGGATCCATATCTATCATAAAGAATACCAATACCCTTCCAAAGCTTGCTACACTTGACATTAGGTAGGATGTAGAGAGCCTTTTGGTATGTTATGTACGCATTAGGAAGATCCTCTATCATTAAGTAGCAATGGCCCAATGATGCCCATACTTCTGAGATGATCAAGTCATCCTGATCTTGGTCATCTGAGTCTAGTTGTATGAGTTGAAGATCATGGAGAGAGATGTCTTGTTTGATGAATTCATCAAATGGATCTTCATATTTGATTTTTGATTCATTGTTGTCTAAGTATTCCTTTAGTAAGTTACAGGCTAGATGGTAAAGGTCCTTTTGTTGGTATATTTTACTTAAGTTCCAAATAACTTGGAATGGTTTATAGTTTAAGTTGTTGATGAGGTATAGATAATTGTTGATTAATATGTCTGTTGAGACAACTGAGTTGTATTGTTGTATTTTCAAGTGTGACTTACAAAGTTGTAGAATGGTTAATATTTCATGTTTTTTGTTTAATTGTGTAATCATTTTTAATTGATTGTTGTTTTGTGTATCATCATTAGATATTCTTGAAAGCATTATCCATATATATATTTATGAAACTTTTTAAAAATAAAAAATGAAAAAAAAAAAGAGTATATATATATATATATATAAAACAAATGTGGATGTATATTAATATTTTTTTATTGAATATAATGTTAAAATATTAATGAATGTTAAACATTACTTTCTCTTTATTTTTTTTTTTATTAAAAAAAAAATTATTATGGGTATTTATTTAAAAGAGAAGAAGAAAAACAGCTTTAATACATTGAAACTTTAGTAATACTTTGTTACTCCTTTTTTTGTGTACAGCATTAAAAAACAAAAAAAAAAAACAAATCAAAAAAAAAAAAAAAAAAAAATAAATAAATAAATAAAAAATTTAAAATAAATAAAAAAAATTTTTTTTTTTTTTTCTCACTTCAAAAAAAAAAAAAAAATAAAAAATAAAAAATTTAAAAAAAAAAAAAAAAATTTTTTTTATTTATTTTTAAATTTTTTATTGGAAAATAATTGATTTTGATGGTAAAAATATGTATAATAACGTTTCAATTTGTTTCATGAATCTTTATTAAATCTTGTTGAAAACAATTAATATATATAATTACATTATTGGTTTTACTTTTTTACCCTTTTTTTTTTTTTCTCTTTTTTTTTTCTTAAAAAACAAAAGAAAAAAACCCCCCCCCCTTCCTTCTTTTAAATTTATATATATATATATATATATTCATTCATCTTTTGGGTATATTATGTTTAACAGTATGTGGTTTATTTATTATTTTATTATTTAAAAAGATTAAACCTTTTTCCTTATCTATACTAACCTTTTTATTATTATTATTAGTATTATCACTATTAGTAGTGGTAGTATTATTCTTAGTAGTATTATCACTATTACTAGTAGACATTGTTATTTTTTATGGTTATTATTTATTAATTTAAATTTGATTTTCTTTTTACAATATGTACTCTTTCTTCTAACCCTTAATCTTTATTGTAAATACTTTTGTTAAATATTTACAAAATTAAAAATTTATTAAAGGATATTACATAACAGAAAAAAAAAAAAGAAAAAAATAATAATGAATACTAGTTCTTGTAATATATTTGATTTTTAATATACGTTATCAATTTTATTTAACAAATAAAAAATAAATCCAAAAAAAAAAAAAAAAAAAAAAAAAAAAAAAAGGGGGCGGAAGAAAAAAATAAACATCATTTATACGTTAAACTTCGTCTGGGGGGGGAAAGAAACAAACAACAATCTTGAATCACTTTAAAACCCTTTTATTAAAGTCAAATTCACACATGTTCAATAATTCTTCTTTATATTCATCATCAATCATTCCAAACATGTAACTCTTTAAAAAATTAATTCGTCTTTCATCACTTCTATAATATACTTGTTCTGGTTCATCATTGTTATTATACATGTATACCCATGCCATTGATTTCTCACCCATGGGGAATTGTCTCTTCAATGGACATCCAAATATATCATGTATACTTGACAACAACCCGATATCAGATCCCTCACACAACTCCAACTTCCCCTTATTTTCAATCAAATACCCACCATCATCTATCAATGCTGGTATAGTTTGTAATTTTTTATTCATGTCATATTTTTTATGTACTCTTTCCTTACTTCCATTGTACTTGTCACACACTCTCTTTATCCATTCATCTACACCATCCTCCTCATTCCCCATGTAATAATGAGGCTTCAATGCATACCCACATTGGAATGGAACACTTAATTGATGCATTATGACCATCAATGACCACATATCCACCTTGCAGTTGTAATCCTTGATGCCTATCAACACTTCCAATGGCTTGTATATGTATGTTCCAACATCCAAGATCCCATCCGGCTTCAGGAGTTCATTTGGATTATCTCTTGTTCCTGTTGATATTCCAAAGTCTATAACAACAAACATATCTCGTTGTTCATCATACATGACATTTTCCGGTTTCAAGTCCCTATGCATGATATCATGCTTGTGTAGATATTTCAATGCGGATGTCAAATTCTCCCATACTTTGATCATCAACTTCTTTGGGGTTTTGTTGATTAAGAAATGTTTCCTTTCTAAAGAGATCTTCTTCAAGTCTTGTTCAGAATCTTCAGATTTCATCCCCAAGGTGAACAATCCACTCAAATAACTCCTGCGTTGTACATCGGTCTTTTCTGTTGTTGGTACGTACCATTGCCAATATCTCAACATGATTTGCTTTAAATCTTGTCTATAATATGGGAATACAATGTTGATATTCTCCACATCCTTCCAATCTTGCATGTATTGGATGATATTATCATGGGGGTATTCCTTGAAGAGCTTTAATATCTCAATCTCTCTCATTGGAGAATGTGGTTTTGGTGGGTTTCTAATAACAACCTTCAAACATAAATTATCTTGAGTCAAGGGGTTATTAAGTAGAATTATTTCAGAGACTAAAGTATTGTGTATAACTTCAACTTTTTTATATTCTTTCAAATCATGAATTGTCATTACAACTAAAATTGTATTTATTACTATGATGATGATTGGTTTATATGATTGTTCTTGATATTGTTAAAAAAAAAAATGTATTTATTATGATAAAATTATTACAAAAATATATAAAATATAAAAAGGAAAATCTCACAAGGAATGTAAACATTGGTATTTTACAATAATTTTCTTTTTTTTTTTTTTTTTCTTGGTCATATTTGGTTTTTATTTTTTTTTTTTTTTTTACCAATACTTATATATAAATTACATATATATGTATAATTCATTACATTTAATTCTTCTTAGATTTAATAGTATACTTTTCTTCAGTTCCATATACTCTGTCATCATCATCACCTTCAACAACTTTCTTGATAGCTTCCATTTTTAGGACTTGTTCTTCCCAAGTCTTAGTACTCTTTTTCAAAGACTTGTTGAACAATTCCAAATCAGGTTCTCTGTAAGTACCACCTAATCTATCCCACAATGTGGTGAATTGACCGTAGTTATAGTTGAAGTACAAGTGATGGACAGTGTGGCAAGCAGCACCATTGACAACAGGATCATTGGCTAAGTACTCACCATCATGGATCATAACAGTCCATATATTAACAAATGTGAACAACAACAGGTATGATATCTTGTGCAATGGGAACAACACTGGGTATATGTGGTAAGGTAAGGATTGGATGTATCCATCAACAGGATGGAATGAGTGGGAGGCATATGGGGTTGTTACCAACCACTTGTGGTGTGGCTTGTGCAACAACTTGTAAACAGATGGCCAGTGTAACCATCTGTGAGCCAAGTAAATCCCACAATCAGTGAACATTATGAAATAGGCATACTCCATGAAAAAGTCTCTAATACCATGGCCAGAAAAGTCTATCTTGGAGTACAAGGATGACCACCCATGTAATTCCAACAAAAACCATGGCACAGTGAATACTACCATCAATGGGATGGCAGATACAGCCAATGAGATTTCTAAAGACATTTGATTCTTTAAGTATCTTGGGTGATTGAAGACAGCCTTATCAAAGATGAAAGTGTAAGAGAAGGTAGCTATGGCAAAGTATAAGACCCAACCAAAGATGGTGGTGATGACAGTCAATGATAAAAATTGTCTTAATACATTGTTTCTCAACAATAAGGAGTTGAAGGTGTTTTCACCAAAGTCAAACAAAAATGCTTCCCTCCCATAATAATCACTGTTGGTGTCCAACAAGTACTTGATCTTGTCCCACAAGTTCATGCTATTGAACAGACTCAAATCAGTGTTCTTTAACTTGTTCAATGCTGAAAGTCCTGAATTGATTGTGGCATTGTTCTTCAATCCATCAACTAGGACATTATCTGAAGCTAAGGAAAGAGTGTTCAATCCCAATTTCTTGACTAAAGATGGAGATACACTGTCCTTCATGGAGACAGGTAATACCTTAGCATATAAATCATCTAGTAAGTATGCATCAGCAACTTCTAAAACTAAATCCATTGTGATATGAAATATACAATTTAATATTTGATAATGTTGTAATGGTTTTCTTTCTTTTTTTTTTTTCTTTGCTTTCAATTAAAAAGAATAATATTAGATGTATAGAATAAGTTAATATAAACTGATAACGTTCTTTAAATAATATTCCAATAATTGTTTATCAATAATTGAATTTCTATAAGAGTAGATAACTAATGAAAAAAAAATAAATGATTTATATTAAAATGAGGTGAGTTTTTTTTTTTATAATAAAAAAAAAGTTTAATAACTTTTAGAAGAGAAAATACAAGTTAATTTATTTAAATTTATTAATAATTTTTTCTTTCTTATACGTTATTCAAGCGATTTGTCCGTTGTTTTGAATAGTAAGAAAAATATTTTTTTTTTTTTAATTTTTGAAGTATCTCGTTTATAAAAAATCATTAAGTACACTCATAAAAGCTGTCATTAAGTATTTTTTTTTTTACCCTTTTGAGACAAAGAACGACAAAAATATACTGAAAAAGAAGAAAAAAAAAGAAATGATTGTAAATCATATATCGTACTTTTTTTTGATATAACTCCACAGATGTAATATTCACAAGCATTTGTATTGTTAACTATCTAAATGATTGGTGATACATATATCATTATCAACCGTTAATCCCATTTGCTTTTTATTTATTTATTCGGTCTTACCTGTTCTTTTTTTTTACAAGAAAAAAAAAAAGGTAAAATTGTTTAATTCCTTATTAAAATACATTATTTTATAAAAGAAACATGTTAATATTATAAACGATATCAATAACTTATGGAGAACTCCTTTTTTTAAATTAAAAAATTGAATAAATAACTTATATCGGGTGTAATGAAAATCATATGTAATATATTATCTTTTAACCATCCCATAGATTAAAGGAATCATTAATATACTACAAGAAATAAATAAATTCATATTTAAAAAAAGCATTCATTTGTATTATTCTCTTCAACCATATATTTCATGAATTACAAAAAAAAAAAAAAAAAAGAATGTAACTTCCCTTAAAGTATTATCTTCTTTTTTTAATAAATCACTTGGTAGCTAGGGATTATTACTCTCATTAGCTTTAGAAATCAAAAAAAAAAAAAAAATTATCGGAATTAATCATGTGATTAATATCGGACATTACAATCATTCCATAGAACAGAAATAATAGAGAAACACGAATGATAAAAATATATCATTTTATAAGTTCTCCCCTTAAAAAAAAAATAAAAATTAAAAAATCTATGAATATCTGTTCAATAATGACATCTCAAGTTTAAAAAAAAAAAAAAGGATAAATTAAGGATATATTTCGTCATCATTATACATATATTCGTCATTTGAATCAATGGACTTGTTGTTCATTTCATCAATATATAAATACAATCTAAACTGTTCAAAAAAATAAATATATATTTATAATGTTAGTAATATATATAAAGCATTATTATATCATTTTATGAAAGTGCAAAATAACTTAACAAAATCACCATAAACAAATATAAAAACATAAATAATAATAACAATGGCCTTAACTTGTTCTGATATTTTCAAATTCATTGGTGCTGTCATATTCCCACCTTTAGGTGTATTCATGGAAACAGGTTGTGGTACTTCACTATTAATCTGTTGTTTATTAACTCTACTAGGTTTCATTCCAGGTATTATATATGCTATATACATCATCACAAGATATTAAACTTAACTCTAAAAGAAAACTCTTTGAAATATATTCCCTTAATTTTTCTATTTTCAAAGTTTAATTATTAATCTAGAAATTTTTTTTTTTTTTTTATTCATTAAAAAAATTATATATGCTCATTATATCTCATTTATAATAAAATACTCCTGATTATTCTTTCTTCTTTTCATCAATTTCCCTTCTTTTCAAATAAATACTATTTAAAGTTTCATTTGGACACTCATTAATACCAAATCTCTTGAAGTCTTTTAATGTATTAATAAATGCTAATTCATCTTGACTATTCATTATGGAAACCATGGTCTTAAAGACTTCTTGATAATAAGCCTCAGATAATACAAATTTGTTTTCCTTTTCTAAGACATCAAATGTATTAGTTGTGAATCTAACTTCCAAATTGGAATCAAATCCTTCTCCCTTCTTCAAAGCTACATATTCACCCTTCATATATGGGAAATAACCTGTTTTGTAAGCCTTGACTTGATCATTATCAGCCTTCTTTAACCAGTAGCTATAAACATAGTTCTTGTATTGATCAATGTTGAATCTCTTGATCCCATTCATACCCAATGAGGCCATGTAATGATTCAATGCCAATTGACTCTTCTTTTGTGTTTCTCCTTCCTTGAAATATTTGAAGTAATAAAACAATGGATTGAATGATGGTGGGTTAATCAAACCTACTTTCAAGAAAAATGTAATAACAACAACTTTTAAAATGTGAAGGAAATAAATCCCCCATAACAGAATTAAGGATGAATCATTGTTTAAGCTGTTCACTTCAATCATATCCTTTTCTATAAGATCAGCTAAATAATCAACTTCCAAATATTTAAACACTTTGAAAAAGAACAAATTCAACAAGTGAGTTAAATTCTTGTTTTTCCATGGATTGATGTATTGTGGAATATCTGATATCAACCAAACAGTCATTAGAGTTATGTAAGTGAAAATGGAAAAGTAATCCAATTCCCATTTCGGTAGTATCAATTGATGAGGCCACAATTGGTCCTCAACAGACTTTTGCAAATCCAAGGGCTTTAGATGTTCTGATTCATCAGCATCATAATCATAGATGATGGAAGAACCCTCTCTTATCAACAATCCAGGATGACATGATTTGTTGATGATGGATAATGTATTCTTATGGAAAACAGTAGGTTTCAAAACGATCTTGAACTCATTGATCAATCTGGAATGGTTTAAGTTTAGCAACTCCTTGGAAAATATCG
This sequence comes from Hanseniaspora guilliermondii, assembly GCA_036287555.1. Taxonomy (NCBI): domain Eukaryota; kingdom Fungi; phylum Ascomycota; class Saccharomycetes; order Saccharomycodales; family Saccharomycodaceae; genus Hanseniaspora; species Hanseniaspora guilliermondii. The sequence goes on along the minus strand of CP143015.1, from coordinate 432,353 downwards.
CAGTGTCTTTCAATGGTGTCTTTTTAGGTAAAGTAAGTAAATAATCCTTTTCATTGTCACCCTTCAATCTTAGATAAACTTCCATTGTATCAATAGAAGTTTCTTCAGATGTAGCATTCTCTTTTATATCACTCATTGTAAATAAGATGTAAGATTTTCTATGGTTTTATTGTATGGGATGTTATTTTGACTTTTTCTATATCAAAATTTATCTTTTTAAACTAAACATTGAATGTTTTTTAAAGCATTTAGTTTAAATACTTTGAAATATTTTGTAATTTGTTCAATTAGTGTAATTAACTTTAAGAAAAACCCACTTGTTTTTTTTTTAACGTATGATTTCCATTTACCCCATCTTTTTGTTTTTTGTTTTTTTCTTTGTATTTCCAAGTTATTACCATATCACACACACAAGTAACCCACCGAAACTTTACCTAAGAAGTTGAACTTTAAGAGAAAAAATTTTATTTAATTTTTCCCACTAAAATCTGTAGGAAAAAAACACACACACACATTCAATTGTGGAGAAACACCCTATTGAAAAACTTATTGAAGTATACATTATCATCCCTACTGATATTTTATTTTGTTAGAGTTTAAGCACGTGATGCGCACTTGAAGGATTGACAAACAGGGATTACATTAGCTAACATTTGAAGAATAACAATCAATTAATCATGCATATATATATATAAATACAATAACAAAATCCTCTATAATTAACTATCAAAGATTTTACTGAGGTTTTTTTTTTTTTTTTGTAACCTAATTGAAGTTTCATCTAAAATATAATACCAACTAGAAATTTAAAGAAGAAAAAGATCACTCATATTCCTTGAATATATATTTGGTTACTTTTTATTGATTTATTCTTTCTTTTCATTCTTTAAGGCATCTTCTAAAGCTTCATTGGCAGTGGTTACATTCTTCAACTCAGCCTTACTAGCATATCTGTAATTATCAAAGTCAGCTTCAACAGCTTTAATTTTTTCCTTCAAGTTCTTGATGTATCCACAAGCAGCATTTAAGATTTCTGACTTTGAAAAATGAATGTGTCCAGTGGCACTATGTGGGAATCCGGATTTGTTCACTTGAATCAAGTAATCACCACACAACTCCTTCAATTCATTGATGGCAACGTTGATTGTTTCTCTTCTTCTTCTTTCAACTTCTTTATGTGACTCCTTTCTTTGTGTTAGCTTAGGTTCAACAATCTCTGTCTTCTCAGCTGGTGCTTCAATGACATCCTCCTTTTCATCAGCAGCCTCCTCAGTCTTTTGTTTCTTGGCTGGTGGTTCCTCCTTGGACTCGTTGTTATCAATTATGTCTTTGATCAAGGCTTGTTCAGCATCAGTCTTAGCTTCATCCTTGTTTTCCTTATCTTCTTTCTTTTCATCTTTCTTGACTTCATCCAACTTCTTCTTTTCTCCAGCCTTCTTATCAGAGGTTGCTTGTTCTTCTGTGGATTGCTTGGCAGCTTCAACTGCAGCATCTATTACATCAACAGCGTTTACAGATGATTGTAATTCTTCGTCTATGTTTGCGTCTTCAGTGGTCTTAGCAGTCATTGTTTTATTTCGTTAGAAAAAAAGTTAAAGTTGATAATGTTCTGGTTTTATTTATTTGCCTCTTTTTTTTTTTCTTTTTTTTTTTAATTAAACTTATTCAATTCTTAATAATGATTATTAAAAACGTGATTACCGTTGTTTATATATTATTTCAACAACGAAAAACATTAAAACATACATTTCTTTTTTTTTTAAAAAAAAAACAACAACAACAACGAATTGTCTTGATTGACCATGTGATTTCATAATTATTTAATTTTTTTTTTTCTTTTAACAAAAAAAAAACAAAATTTATAAAACGTGATTTTTTAATCCTTTTTTTTATGAGTACAAACAACCAATTTTCCTAATTAGGAAAAAATATCATAAAAATAACAATAACACCCAAAAAAAAAACATTTATAATTTAATGTTTACATTTTATACATTGGTATTGTTTTGTAAAGTTAACCAACTGAATAACATACAAAAATAAAACCTATTATAAAATTAAATGTAAAATATTATAAATGAATTACAAATTTTTTATTAAAGAGTTCATCATTACTTATATAATTTCTTCTAGTAACCACGAATTATTCAACAACTCTATACTGTTTGGTCTTCTTTGGAAATCCAACACTAAACATTTTGACAAAAATACTCTCCCCTTGTTGGACAAATCAGTGATTTTGTTATGTTTGTATCTACTAGCATGTACCTTTCTTTCATTTTCAAACTCTACTTGTGTTGGTAATTTTGGAACAACATTTGTTCCTATCTTGAAAAGGGCTTGCATCTGTGAATATTCAGGGAATGGATGCTTAGCAGTACACATTTCAATAATAACACAACCTATGGACCAAATGTCAGCCTTTGAGGTTATTGTTATTTGCTTCACAACCTCTGGAGCCATCCAATACACAGAGCCTTGTAATGATGCCTTACGTTCATTATCTTCAGCTTCATCTTGATTCTTTTTCATCCATTGGTTTCTTACCTTAGTGGAAAGCTTTGTTGATATACCAAAATCGGTTATCTTCACCACACCTTGGGTATCTATCAATATATTGGCACCCTTGATGTCTCGATGAATAACATTCTTTCTATGCAAATAAGATATACCAACCAATATCTGCTTCACAAATGATCTTACTAGAGACTCCTCCAAGGGCCCATAAGACGACAACATCTGTGATATTGACCCTCCGGGGACATACTCCAAGAATATATTCAAGAAGCCACCCTCATTTGAAGAGCCTAAATATTCAACAATGTTTTCATGCTTGAGCTTTTGTAACAATTCAATTTCCTTTTCAAGGGCCTCAACCATCTTGACCCCAATTCTCTTCTTGTCATTATTCTTCTTTTGTTTTTCTTCATCTGTAACATTTTCATCATCGTTTCCCTCATTGCTTTGAACTGGTTCTTGCTCAGGGAGATCTTGTATGTATGGGACTTGCTTAACAGCCATGAGTGTTCCATTCTTGCTGTTAAGACCCAAGAAGACATTCCCATAACTCCCCGCACCCAATTTGGATCCCTTTATCCAATTACCCCTGATGTCAGCATCCAAATTCTCTTCAGTGTATTCCTCCAACTCATCATCATCTATTCCGGTCAATGACGCACAAAGAGATTGTCTGGATAACGTGCTGTACTTGTCAAAGTCAGGATCCTTGAGAATTTCCTTTTCCATCTTTTCAGATTCATTCAAAAAGATTGATCCTATGTTTTGTAAGTTCTTCTGTTGTCCATTGTATTCCCTAGGATTATATAATGACTTTTGGTAAGATTGTTTCAATGAAGTGATCATGGTTGATTTCAACTTCTGTTGAGAGGTCTTTGGGAAATATGACTTCAAGTTGTTCGATATAAAGTTCTGGGCAGGTCTTTGATTAAGATCATTCAATGGCGATCTTATCATATCCCTGTTTCTTTCCTCCACGCTGTGCATGTATTTCTTCATTATTTTGATCAATTCCTTGTTGGTGATGCTTGCGTTTTCCAGGTTACTTATGGCTGACATGATTTTCTTACATCTCCAGATGGCACTCTTTGAAGGTGTCTCCCATTTAGGAACAAAAATCAATCTTTTCCTCATATATTTATCAGAAGAATGAGATATTGTTACCAGTTCAACATCATAGAGAAGCACCAATTTAAATTCTAAATCATTAGTATTGGATTCTAGGTAAAATACATCAAATTGAGAACTATCCAATGGGTACCCATACTTATCTTGATCAATGTTTTTTAGCAGTTGTAATTTAATTGAATCTGCTGTAAAACAATTTTGGATATTGACGGTGTTAACTGATCCATCATTCAAAATAAAATTTATTGTTGAATTATCTGTTAATTGATAGTTCTTATTGTTCGTATTACTAATAGAATTTTCCAACTCATCAATTATATTATGATCTGGGGCCTTTGCAGAGGATATATTTTTCAAAGCATTCAGAGTTTTTATTCTATCACCTATTTTGTTAATTCCTAAAAGCTTTAAGACCTCCTTATCTATAAAAGGAAATTTGTCCTTGCTTATTTGATTTAAATCATCCATACATTCATCATCAACAGTAATATTCAAAGAATTCACTAAACTTCCTAAATGTTCAATTTCATCTACCATCTATACAAAAAGGTATGTATATTAATTCTGTTGCTAAAGTTTGGTGTTGATAATTAATTTTATTTCCAAAGACGATTTAATAAGAAGGTATAGTAAATACTTGCTTTTTTAAATACAATCTTATCAAAATCTGACAAATGTGAAGTTTATTATTAGAACAGTGGAGCCTTCACCATCGTTACCATTTTGCTTTATCTCCGAAATTTTATGGTAGCTTTATTATTATTATTTTTTTTTTCCAATTTTCAAATTCTGGTAATCAACAAAATTCTCTTTAAATGAAAAAACAATTTAATCAAGTATATTGATTAACATATAACATTAACAACCCTATAACTTATTGTTAAAAACAACACCAATTAAATCCATATATAGTTGATTTGTAACTTATTATTGAATAGACAAGAACAAAAATTCAACCAATCGAAAGAAGAGAAACACCCCCTTCTTTTTTTAAAAACATTTGTACTACTACTTTAATAATTCATACTCTTTCCAGTAAGGACTTGAATATTAATATCAAAAAAAAAAAAAAAAGGAAAATTTTTAACTTTCTAAACATCTTGTTAATAAATATACAAAATACATGTCAACTGAAATTGATGAAAATAATCTACCCAATGACATATCCATCAACAACATAGATGATATGAGTTTAATTCAAGATGACAATATAGAGCCTGATGAAAACAAATCTAATGTAAGTGTAGAAAAGGAACCCATGTCACCTGACCAAGAAATCCATTTTCTACATACCTCATTGCTTCAAGCATCAATGATCACTGAAAGGTATAGTCTTACTCCCAAAATAGCCATAACCACATCAGGATCTGGAATCAACTCATTGTGTTTGACAAAGCATTACAAATATCTCTTCTTGGGAGGTGATGATGGCTTTCTGCGTAAGTACAACTTCATCAAGAGTTTGAAAGGTGAAGCTCCATTGACCATTCAACAAAAGCATTTTGTTGTTGATGGGGTGATGAATAATGGGTACATTTCATCATACACCCCAAATGAGATTCTACAAAAAAAATCCGATATCAAGTTCCCCAGTCAAACAAACCTGGAGGAGTATTATCCCATGAAGAGTAAAGTTTTAGGCATGGATGTCCATAGTGAATGTGATTTTTCTTTAGTTGGACAAGAAAATGGAGATGTGCTACTCCAAGGCTGTAGGTATAGAGAGGGGAAGTTATATCATTTGTTTAGAGAGAAGGACAATGTGGGTATGAACAATTTTATAAAGTTGAATGAAAATGAAGATTGTTTTTATTCTGTAGGTTTCTTTGATAAAAGATTGAGAAAGTATGATCTCAATACTGGTGAGCTAATAATGAATAAGGTTATTGGAGACTCACAACTGAGTAGTGTTGAGTTCAGACCATTGCATGGGGATCCCATCAATCAAGACCATCATGAGAGTGATATAGATATGTTGTTTGAGGACAATGAAGATGATGACAAACTTGAGCAAGGCGATCAAAAAATCTATGATGAGTACATCAACAAAAATACTTTAAGGATGCGCTTTGATGAAAATGTCATACTTACATCTCAGCTGAACGGGAAGGCATACATATATGATTCAAGAGTCAACAACAGTGCAACAATAAATCAACCTGTTTTATCTCTAATAAGAGGGAATGATACTCCCCCTTGGTCATTAAGTGCATGTTGGGATTATTCTGGTAATAAGGTATTCATTGGAAGAAGAAATGCAAGCTTTGAAATGTTTGATATAAGAAATCCAACAGTTCCAGAAAAGATAGTGAAACTACCCAAGAAATCAGGAGAGGTGACATGTATCAAATCAATGCCAAATAGTAAACAAGTTATTTGTGGATCTATAGACAACATAAGAATTTATGATCTTGAACAGGATAAGTTCAACATTATTCCTGGCCATCACGGTGGTTACATCTCTAACATTGTTATTGATCCTACTTCAAGATTCATGTTTACTACATCTGGTAATAGAGGGGTCCTTCAAAACCAAAATTACTCTACTGATTTAGCATTTGTTTATAATATAGATAACTTATAAATATATATCATCATCATAATAGAATTGCAAGAAAGACTACAAAAAAAAAAAAAAAAATTGAATCAATAATCTTCACTGTTACAATTTTACTGCTATTTTGTATCCCTCTCATGAGTCCAATACCGTATAAACTTTTGTATGTTATTTATCGTGAGAACAGTTCCTGCAAAAGTGTAAGGACTTGAAATGTCATGTTTCATTCTTTGTAGCATAACTATGTTAATAGCAACAAGCAAAGTATTCTTCAAAAAAACTTTTTCCTTGTTGAAGTTGAAATTGATTAACAAACCCTTGTTTTCCAAAGAGTATTTGAAGACATTTTGAATTCTCATAGTGTTCATATCCTTCAAAGTTTCCTTCAATATCTGTTCAAGTGTGTTCATATCAATATTGTCCAATTCTTCAGTGATTATTGTATTGATAAGAGTTTGAATTATCAAAGGATCCGTTTCACATTCTTCATCGGAAAATATCCGTTTTTCTATAAACGCTTTGTAATGATATACCAATTTTGCATAAAATATTAAAATGAAGGATATGTTTTCAGATCTGATCACATAAGTTATGATTGCAAGTCGAGATTCCATATTTTTAAGGTTCAAATTATGTGTGAATAATGTTATAATGTTTGCAATGGATCCGTAAAAGGGGCTATCATTAAAAACATTATGATTATAAACATTATATTTTTTTAGGATTTTTGGTATGAATTTCAAATAAACCATTGAATTGTTCAAGTTCTTAGACATAAAATCCCTAAGAAATTTTTCGGAAAAGGTGGTAATGTATGATATAAGAGTGTTGCTATCGCAATTCCTGTAATGAATTTCATTGTTCTTGATATAACAAAAGTAATAAATAAAAAACGAGACAATATCATGATATCCTTGATAGTAAAACCATTGTGGATTTCTTTCAAGGATGGTTTTGATGGTGGTTTTCAAAGTTTTTTTTAATAGTTCCTTTTCTTTTGAATTAGTAACAAAGTTGAATGATCTATCAACATCTAAATTAATTTGATTTAGAGTGCTTGGTGATAAAGCTTTAGTATTTTCATTGAGCACAGAAACTTCCTTTATAAGATCATTAAGAAATTTTTGTAATCGTTGAAAATCTTTGTCGTAATTCTCATGACTTGGCAAATCATTTTGATCCATTAGAAATGACTAGGAGCCCTTGGGTACGTTAATCGAATCATGAGTGAAAGAAAGATAAAAAAAAAAAATAAAATAAAGGACAGTGATAATCAGTGCAATCACTATCTCCGACACTTGTACATTTTTTGGTTTTCTTTCATTAGACGAGAGTTGTTCAATTGATATAGCTCTAAAGGGAAATTTCCATAAAATTTAATCAAATGATTATTTTCAAAAATACATTCAACGTTAAATTTCTTCAGCCAAAGCTTGGTTATTCTTTTTTTTAAAAAAAAGCAAAAAAAAAAAAAAAAAACAAGAAAGAAAGCAAAAATTTCAAGCAATAAAAGTATTGAGGTTTTGTCTTAATAAAATTAAAATAGAAAGTAGAAAATACAATTACAACAAAGGTCATTTTTCTTTTTTTTGTTTGCTTTTGAATATATATATATTTGGTATTAAAGACAAACAAGTTAAACTTATAGTTTTATTATTATTTCATATTTGTATATACTAATACTATTTATAAAATTAAAAGTTTAATAAAATCAAAAGAGTATATATATATTGCTTTGGTTAGTATATACACATACCGACTTAGTATTACAAGTATATAAAACCAAAGAGATTTAAAACTCCCCAGAAAAAACATCTATTAAGAAAATTTAAATGAGCTCCTCTAGTATGACCGAACAATTAGTTCCAGACTATTTTAATTCCACATTTAATCCTTCAGATATTATTTTAACTTATGAAAGTGCTTTTTCCTTAGAAACCACAATCTCCTTTGGTCAGTTGCAACAATGGGTAGAAAGCAAACTAAAATATGCTATTATCTATGGTACAAGAATTGGTGCTGCTGGTGTAGCCTTATTGATTTTACTAATTGTCACCAAAAACAAGAAGTCACCTATATTTGTAATTAATATCTTCTCATTACTCTTTATTATTCTTCATTCCGGAGTGTATTTGAGATATTTAAAATCAAATTATTCATCAACAACCTATTCTTTCACTTATTTTGAGCAAATTGTTAAAAGATCAGACATTTACACATCTGGAGCTGCCAACATGTTAGAAGTTTTCTTAGTATTTTTTGTTGAATTATCTTTAGTCTTTCAAGTTTACACCATTTTTAAGAGTACCAGTAACAAAAGATTGGGTCAAATATGGATAACATTATCATCTGGTATTGGACTGGCCACAGTTGCTCTATATTTTGCCTCTGCTATCAAAACAATGAGGGCCGTATACAGCAATAGTGCATACACTGGTGATACAAAAATTTATAATGCTGCCATTATTTGCTTAGCCTCATCTATCAACTTCATGACATTACTTTTGGTTTACAAGTTAGCTCATGCTATCAAATCAAGAAGATTTTTGGGACTAAAGCAATTTGATAGTTTTCATATTTTATTAATTATGTCATCTCAATCTTTGATCATTCCTTCTATTTTGTATATTTTGGCTTACGGACTACCTGCTAGTGATGGTACTCAATCTTTACAAGCAATTGCCACATTAATTGTTGTCCTATCTCTTCCATTATCATCCATGTGGGCAGGTGCTTCAAATTCACATACTGTTATAAATACCATGAACCCAAACTTCACAAATGCATCACAGTATGATCAACAATCATTTTACTCACAAGGATTAAGCTCAGCCATCCATTCAAGAAAGAATAACAACAGTAGAAAAGTTGGATTTGAGCAATTTGATGATGTGATGATTGATAAGGACCTTGCGGAATACGATCAAGAGTACTTCAATCAACCAATAGAGACACCTGTTGATGTAGTGAATAATCCAGCATTGGATTCAGCTGTTCCAACTGAAGATCAAAAAGATGAATTTATTCACTTGACTACTGGCCATGATGATGATTCCACATCAGATCAAATCTTACATACTACAACAATTTCCAAAAACAAAAACTAATTACAAAAAAATACAAAATAATTTAATACCAATTCTTTATATATAATATCTAAACTTTAAAAAAAAAATCTCCCCTCGTGTTCGCTATTATTTACAGCAACATCATAATTAAAGAACAAGACAATAAATTAAATATGTGATAAACAAAATAAGTGTTTCTTACCCCAAACATAAAGCTGAAAAATATCATATAACATAAAGTTACTATTGCAACTCTTGAAAATATTGATTTTTCTGGCCTTATCATCAATCCTGATTGCAGGGCAAACTCTAGACCTATGATAGGCAAAACAGCCAAAAAATTATGATGTGATCTGAATGGTGTCTTCCAATTGACAGCAAAGTTATGGAAAAACACTACAATAATAGGAACACTTATTGGTACAATCAACAACATCAGTAGCAAAATACTCTTATTGTATTCTAATCTAGGTGAGCCTGATTTCTCAGTGAAAATCAGCTTTAAAGTGTACAAAAGATGAGATATAACCAAAACCACATAAACCAAGTTATATGGAACATACATGACAACAGCTAAAATTAAAACCGTTAGCTTGATGATTCTCCCAATGGTGAGTAAGCCTTTAAAGGCTTGAACTTTGTTTTGAACTGCAATAGACGGTTTCTCATCAACAGAATCATAATTTGTCTTCATTGGAGACTTGAAATAATTAACCACATATTCAAAGCCATTAATCAAATTCACCAATAGAAGCACTATAGCCAATGACAACAACAAGATTATGTAATCAATGAACAAGACATCAAGACCTACACCAATATTACCAAAGAATTCATTTTTCTGTTTTGATGAATAAGCTTCATTAAACAAATTGTCATTAACCTTTATGCAATCTAACCAGTTTTCTAAAATGTATCTAATACCTGGGACAAAACTGAATAGTTCAATAACAAAACACATGGGAAATCCCAAATGAACAGTATACTTTATCAAACCGGCAAAGGTTTCATTCAATGGGGGATATTCTCCTGTCTCCAAAAATTGCATTGTTTGATATATGAACAGAATGGCAGCAAAACCAACTGGAATCGAAGCAAATGCTAACCTGTATGTCTTTATTAATAATTTGAATGTTAAGCCAAAATCTACAGACATGATCATTGATGTAATGATATGGTCAGAGTTATCTATTTTTAAGTCAAAACTGGTATGTTCACCTTTGTTGTCAATTCTTATTGGGATGAAAGTAGGATTATTTGCTGCCGTTAGAGAAATATAATTAGTCTTTAAGAATTGAAGCGAATACCATTTATTTTCATATGGTTGATTTAAGGATTGTTTAATGTATGAGCCTGATTTCAAATCCTCATTCGTCTTTTTAATTGAAACTTTCAATGCAATACTAGATGTGAGCTTAGATAGAAGAGTCAATCTTTGCAACTTAGTATTATGATTTATTTTCAAGCTTTGTCCAAAGAGAAGCTTTAGGAATGATAACTTTATAGATTTATTGTTAGAGAATCTATTAATTAAAATTTTGGATGCGTCATCATTAGCTTTAATTTTAATGTTTAATGTTTTGAAACTTTGTAATGTAGAGTGCTCCAGCTCAAGATTTTTATAATAAACCCCTTCTTTTGAAGTGAATACCGGTATTCTTTTGAATAAATTATTAATCATGAAGCATTCATCTTCAGAATTACATAGAAAAACATCGGCTATGTTCATAGTTTCTTCATCTATCTTAATATCTATATTGCTATCGTCATACTGTTTGAAAGTTCTTAAGCTAATACTATAAGTACCCTTTTTAGCAAAGGTATCCGGAAGAATACTATCGCCGGTGAATCTTACACTTGAAATAAAGTTATCAGCGTTTTCATCCATTGGATAACGTTCAGTCATGTTGTTATTAAGAGCATAATTCTCAAAGTGACTATTGTCCAAGTATATTCTCTTGAAGAAATTCATTCTATCTTTCAGGTTAATAGTCTTCGAAGGTGATGACTTATCAATGATACTTAGAATACTTTTGGCCACAACCTTTCTTAACTGATCACACCACACAACAGCCAAATGATCTATAGTTGTCCAAACATTTTCAATTCCAGAAGTATAGACTGTAAAGCCGTTATTCAATGGGGTTTTTGAATTCAGTACAGGTTCAATAAGAGTATAGTCAGAAGGTAGAACATCATCCACTATACCACCTGTGATCGAGATCAACGACACATTGTTGTAATAATACGAATTGGTGTCATTCATCTGCTTTATCCAAAAATCATTTATCATCTTGTATATTTTCAATAATTCACCATCAAAGGTCAATGGGGAAGTTCCATGTGGAGATGATAAAGTTATCAGAGTGTTTATAGAGTTTGGAACATAATTCTTCAAGATTGGAATTGTTCTACTTACTATCCCACCCATGGAATGACCCACAATTATTACAGATTCTGGAAGAGGGCCATATGCTTCATTGTTCTTCAGCGAAGGGTTCTGTTTATACAGTCCTAAAATGTATTCAATGCAGTCATTAACAAACTCTGCTTGGTCCAGTAATGTTTGACCATGAAATGCAGTAAAATCCTCATTGAAATCTAATGTGAAAAAGTCGATGTTTTTATATCTTAATTTAGAATCATCATTTTTTAAAAAAAAATCATACAAAGATCTCTTTTCAAGAATGGTTTTGTTTGAACTATCATACTGCATGTATTCATATTCATTATTCAAAGCGTCAAAATCAAAAAAGTCCTTTTGGTAAAAGTAGTTGGACAACTGTGCTGCTATGGATCTACCTTGCTTGTATGAGCCTGCATTCCCTGGAATAAACAAGACAGGAATTCCATCTATTTGGATTTCATTATCTTTGTTCATTGGATCCTTATCAAGACCTTGTTCCCTATAAAGATAAAGATGGTATTTGTCTGCAAATCTGGTTTCCTTGTACGAGTTGATACCATTTAGTTTTGCATATGATGGGTACATGTATATAGCATCACATTTTTGTACATCTGCATTTTCAAAGTTTATGAACATAAATGAATAGAGTAGATATGCAAGTACAAATAACACTAAAAACATAGACTTTGAAGACCCTGCTTTGAGGACAAGCCTTGATAGCTTATATCTTCTTAAAGACCTTACTATAAAGCTTATATTAAATCTCATAGTTATATATATATATGTTTTTTTTTTTTGATAGGCTAAGAATTAAATGAAATACATCTACTTTTCTTTGGTAATGGTAAGGTTGAATTTCATTATAACAATTAAGATTAAAATGTAAAAAATGTATAAAATGTGATTAATAAAGTATCTAATTTTCATTTTTTTTCATTTTCACCTGTCAAATGTTTTTTTTATGAGAATTTATTTTTTTTTAAAAAAAAAAAATAGTCAACAGAGAAAAAATTAACCTAAAAGTTTTAACTATATATTTTGATTTTTCAATCATATATATAGGTATATTCATTTTATTATGAAGCTTCTTGCTTTTTGGTTCTTGAAACCGAAGCTGTTGCTTGTTTGTCATTATTTTTTTTCGTAGACTTTGTCTTCTTTTTAACAGGAGTAGTGGTTTCCTCATTTCCTTCATTACCAGAAGATGCTTGCATAGCCTTCTGTTTCATTTGTAGTTGTAACATTTGCTTTTGTTTTTTCTTCATCTGCTCCACAAACTTGTGTCTCTTTAGTTGCTCTCTCTTCACTTTACTTACCAATTCCTTTCTATACTGATGTTGTGTTTCCTTCATCTTGTCATAAGATTTTGTTCCCAACATGGTGCTGAATCTTACAACTTGTGTTTCTTTGGAAATGTTGTTCAGTATGGACGAAGACTCTAAGAGTGTTGGTGCATGAATGTAATGATCTATATCAAATTTCCATCTATCTATCATTCTTAAATAGCTATCCTTTTCAGATTCATAGACATCAATGACCTCATTAACTTTAACATCTGAATTGGTCTTAACTACGGGAACAATAGCATTTTCTTGTCTTTCAATTTCCTTAAAGTCAAAGAACTCTTCCAAAACATCAGTTTGTTTGTTTTCCACTTGGTCCATATGATTGTAATGCTTATCAATAAAGATTTCATTGAACCTGTTTATTCTCTTTCTGTTCAAAAACGGCAGTTCCTTTGTGTATTGCTTATCAAAGGATCCGCTCCTTCCAGGTTGCTCTTGGAAAGAGCTAGGTTTCATTTCAGAATCCAATTGATATGTTTCTGGCATTATGTAATCATCAAAGTTATTGATTTTTTTACTATTTTCATTTTCCTTCAAAAAGTCTCCCAAATCATTGTCAAATAATGTCAACGATGAATTATTGCCAACCTTTGCTTCCCCTTTGATTATCTCCCCATCAGTGGTGATCACCTTCACATTACTCTTGATGGCCTCTTTGTTGTAATAACGAGATAATTCCGGAGTATAGGAGTTCCCAAAGTTTGGATCCTTAGCATAATCAAATATGGGGTTATAAGCCCAGTTGAATATATCAAAATCAGTGGTTGATAAACTTGATGATATAGCGGGACAACCAAACTCATTCATCATTTCGGAAGGAATATTGAAATCAAAGCTTGGATTCATTGTGCTGTTGGTGAAGTTAACAAATTTGTTATTGCTATCCTCCATGAATCTCTTTTGCATTGCATCTTCAAAGAATTTCTTGTTTTGTTGTTGTTTGGCATTCAATAAAGTATCCACATTTCTTAAATCATGTTCTGGAATTGTATTGTTTTTGGCCTCAGTGTACACTGAACTTTTCATTCTTTGTTGTTGAAGCATTTGCTGTTGTGACAAGCCTCCGGAATTCAAAGAATTTGGATCCAAATCTTTAAGAACTTTCGATTTACCATCTGTGACATAAGAACTTCCAGTACCAATAGCATTGCCCTTTCCAGTTTTTCTCTTTTTATTTTGTTTTTCTTCTTCTGCTTTGAGTTGTCTCTTTTTGGCTCTTTCTTGTTGAGCCTTCTTTTTCATGGCTTGGGCATGTATTTGCTTCTTTTCAATCTTCTTCTTTAATTCATCAATATTGTGATCCTTGATGAAACGTTTCTCTTCATTTTGTTTACTTAACAATTGTCTATTTTTGAAGGAAACACTACCCAGCAAACTATCACAAGGTTCACCAATACTATTTACATAAGTCTTTTTCTTTGTTTGAGAATTTAAATTAACTTCATCAATCATTAAATCCTTAGCTTTTTGAGGACTTAATTTAATACCTTGTTTTCTAATAATCTTTCTTTGCTGATATATTTTCTCCCAAGATTCCAAAGCTTCAAATTTTAAGACTTCTCTCTTGGTAACATCATTGATTATATCCTTGGTTCTTTTTAATTGTTCCAATAATATATGCAACTTTTGAGAGTTGATCTTGTCCATTTTTCTAGTCTTTCTAACCTGTCTAATCTCCCTTCTTCTGAAGCATATGTATGGATCATTGTCATTCTTTTCTCCGGTCTTTTCAAATCTTAAATGTGGTCTTATAGTATCCCCATGTCTTTCAAGTTTTCTGTTCTTCCAATGGTCATATATCTGTTCACCATGTTTTTTCCAAAGTTCAACAACTTCCAATTCCGATTCATTTGAAAGTGATTTCTTTGTTATATCTGATTCCCATATGAGTTTTATGTACTTTGGTATATTTAATTCCTTTATGATATTCTTTTTCAATACTATATTGATACCTTTCTCTTCATTGGTGGTAGTTGAGCACATGTTAGATTTAATCAACGGATAATGATCCTTAAGTTTGCTTTGAAAAATATTGTTACATTCATTAAAGTCTAAGATTGAGTTAGGTTCAACAGTTAGAAATGGCTGATGCTCATTAATAATTTCTTCAAATATTTGACAAATCAATTCAAAATGGTCATCAGATATTTCAGCATCAAGCTTGTTTATTTTCAAAAAATTCTCATCAACTTCATCCATCAAATACTCTATACCATAACAGTCCTCCAATGTGGCTGTACTTATAATGTAATGATCAGGACTTTCAAATGGAACCAATTTAACATCATCATAATTTTTCCATTTTTTGGAGGCATCTGGTGTAGGAATATATTCATGCTTTGTAGTGTTAGAATTTTGTAAAATTTTCTTTAAATGTTCTTCCTTTTCCTCGTGTTTTTCAACACCAGTTTCAACAGATAAAACATCTTTATGATCACCATTAACAGTTGGTTGTTCTATAACGGATTTTGGTGGTTGTTGACCAAATTCTTTTCCAAAAGAATTCTTCCATTGGATGGAAGTCATTATATTCATTTTGGTATTTATGGCAACTTTTTTTTGTCTTATAGACCTACTACCGATAGATTCCGCCAGCAGAGATTCTTGTTGATCTGGTATATTTTTGTTATTTGTGACATTAGTTGTGGTTGTTGATGTAGATGCTTTCTTCTTTCTGTTAGCACTTCTTTGTTTTCTAGTGGCAGCCATTTTTTTATATATATTAAAAAAAGAAGTATTATTCACCACTATTAATTATAAATAGAAAATAAGTAATCAATATGAGATTAAATTGTAAAAAAAAAAAAGAGAAAGATATTTCTATTAATTCAAATTGATTTAAATATTTAATTAATTAAATATTTGATTTGTTTTTTTTTTCTTTTTCCAAATTTGAGTAGTCACGTTAGTACAATTTTTAAGATAAAAGATGAATGCCAATTGTTAACTAATGGAAAATATACTAGTAAAACAAAGAGAGAGAAAAACAACCTACCTATATATTTTTTTGTAAAATCCGAGTGTTGGCGTCAAAAAAAAAAAAAAAAGGGGGCAAAAATGTGGTTGAATTTCTATTTTTTTTTTTCTAGGGTGAATTTGTCAAGAGATTCTTAACCTTCTTAAAAATGAACACCTGAAGAGTCAGATACACTTGTACTTAGGTGGATGGTACTAGCTTTACCTTTATAACCTGAGTTGTAATGAACTTAGTTATCTTTATATTGGTGTTTTAAAATTACCCTGTTAAATGTAAACACACAGCCTTAAAAAAAAAAAAGAAATGTTGGTCGAAGAAAATGGAATAAAAAACAACCATTAAAAAAAATTTTTTTTTTTTGCCACCGAATTTCACTGTTTTTTTTTTCTCCTATATGAGACTTTGTAAAAAGAAAAAAAAAAAACAGAAAACAAATGAAATTGTTAGTGTTTAGATTTACTAAAAATGGTGGACAGACAGAGAGAGAAACAAAAAACAAGGCAAAAGCATAATATTTTAAGATGTTTATTTTTTAAAGCGCATTAATTGAAATGATCTAACGGGTGGAAAAAAAAATTTTTTTCTTTTTCTTTTTCTTTTTTTATTTTTACTTTCTGTTTTGAGCGATATTTTGTATACAAATTTTAAATTAAAAAAAGTATGTCCATATAGGGTAATTATTTGCGCCATACATTTAATTCAAAGAGTATGTGGGTTCCAATGTATGGGTTTTTTTTCTTATTCATGTTATTTCCGATTAAGTCACATGACTATCCAATAAGATACATTGTCTAGCAACAAAATGAAGCATTACCTAAAAGAGTAATAAACATGTATAAACAAAGGTATTGATACTTATTTGTTTTTTTAAAAAAATAATATTATTTATGATACAAAAAGTTGTATACATATTGTAAGGTATTAGCAATAATATTCATTTAGTTCATGATATTATTGATGTTTTCAATGATCACTAAAGATTCTATAAAATATATGTCCAAATACTGTAATGTTTAAAATCATAACCAAAAGAAATGAGAAAGAGAGAGAAAAAAAAAAAATTTTTTTTTTTTCTTCTTCTACTTCTTCTTCCCAATTCTTCTCTTGGTATATGTTTACTGTCAAGAGAAATTCAACATGGGGGAAAAAATATAATGCTCTGTAATAGCATCCTTGATTATTTACATTTATATATAATTTTTATTTTTTTTCACATTAAATAATCCATATCTTATATGAATATATCATCACTTCCATATTATTCTAAAATCATATATTGATTAATATTTAATAACATTCTCAATAAGACTAATAGTATAACAAAGATAACATTTAACTCCTACGTAAACAAATATATTTTATTTATAAAAAATTTATAAGAATACTGCTATTTTATTAAAAAAATACTATCACTATACACATTACCAAAAAAAAAAAATAAAAGAAAAAAACAAACATATATACATTATGGATAATGATATTTTAAATTTCACAGAGTTGATGGAAAAGAGACAAAGAGATGGTATTGTAGAGAATATAAATGCTATCACCAAGACAACAGATGACTCAAAGTATCTTACTGAACAATATGAGCTATACAATGAATTAATTGAACAGTTGAAGTCTGAATTGGAATTATCAAATCAAAATGACTTTATTCATCCTAATTCAATACCTGATGATGACGTTATAGATGATGGTAGAGTTGTAGGTGAGTTTATTATTAGTGAGTCCTATATCTTTAGAAACATAGGTATGGATTTATTCATACCTATGGAAACAAGTCCTTGTATAGACTTTTTAAAGGATAGACTAGTTACTATGAAGGAGACTGAATTCATCTTGGAAAACAAACTCAATAATCTTGTTAGAAATTTAAAGATCTCATATTCCATATTGGATCCAGATCTAAAAGATTTGGCTGATGCTTGTATAGAACACAATAATTTACAAAAAATGTTTAATGAGGATATACTTATAGAAAAAAACTTACAAACTGGTGATTTAATGCCTGCTGGTATAATCACTGGTGATGACGATTATGTTTTTAATGATGAATATGGAATTGATAATAATGATCCAAACGGAATAATGGAAATTGTTGAAGAGTTGGACAATAATGGTAACACAATTGTCTCCAAAGTGTTGCAAGCCAATGACATCACAAAGATTAAGCAAAATGAAAGTAAACAAGGAAAGAACTATAAGAAAAATAAAAAGAAAAGAGATAGATTGAAGGCCAAGAAACAAAGAATCAAACAAGAACAACAGGCTCTTGATGCTCAGCTTAAGGAAGTTAAGGAAATGAATGAACAAATAAAAGATCAAAAGGAACCTGTTCATGAAGACTCTTCTACAAAGGATCAAAAGGAATCCATACCAGATATTCCAATAATTAAAGAGGTTGACTTGAAGGATATTAAAATTTTAGGACCTAAAAGAAATCTGGAAAGTGGCAATGTTGAAGTTCCTGAATATTTGAAGCATACTAACCCAAACAAACCTGCTATTGCAAAAGAAGATCTTTTGGATATGAATGACTTGGTTGCTGCCCTTGAAGACATGGAAGTTGTTGACGAAGAATTAATTAAGGAAGAAGAAGAAGATTTAGTTACGGATGTAACTGAATCAGATATGATTTTGCAAGACATTCATTATGATTATGAGAAGTTGAACAAATACTTGGTTGAAGATGAAGAAGAAATCAATCTTAACTTTGATGAGGAAGATTTGTATGATGAGTCCGAATTTGATGTTTCTAAGATGATTGCTGAGTCCAAAACTGATAGTCTCTCCAACAGATTTGAGAAATTCACTAAAGACATCAAAAGGCCAAGGCCTTCAAATGATATTGATTACAAGCCAATTCTTAAAAAGAATATTGGATCAACAGTTATCAATACTAACAAACAAACTAAAAAGACAGTTTCCTTTGCAAACAATTTACAAATTAAAGAATTTGAAAATCACAAGTTATTCAATAGAAAAAATACCTTTTCCAACATGGCTTATTACATGTATTTGGACCAATCAATTGAAATTGAAATGGATGAGGTAACAATATCGAATACTAACAAAAACAAGGCTGTCAACGAGAATGGTGATGAAGAAGAGGAATTGCAAACAGAGTGTCTAGACATTGGTGAAGTTGATGACATATTGTCCGATACTGTTAAAAAATTAACTGGAGAGGATACAATTGCTATGAATGATATTATTGAAAAAGAAATTCCAGAGGTTGTTGAGGAAGTTGTAACTCCAAAGAAAAAAATGTCAAGATTTAAAAAGGAATCCAGAAGAGGTAAGAGAAATTCTTTGATCTTTACTGAAAGTTCAGAGTTCAATGTCTTTACTAATGATGATGACCAAAATGTCACCGAAGAACTTGTCATCGAAAAGGATGTTATTTTGGAACATTCGGATAGCAACATATATGAAGAAGACGAAGAAGGTGATGAATCCTTTAACACTCTGTATCACAGATCTCTGGAAAAGACAGATAGTTATTTTACCGAAGAGGAACTAGATGAAGGCAGGGAATATGCACAAAATGTATTTTTGGAGCACGAAGAAGACTATGATGAAGATGATGAAGAAGATTTGGGACCTGTTGATGAAGATGAATATGAGGCTCAAAAACAAAACAATGAGGAAAAGAAAAAAGAGGAAGATGACTTACAAGAAATACTTAATAAACCATATGAGTTTCCGGAAGAACTGATAAAGGCCATAAATGAAGACAAAAATATTGAGGTTATTCAGGAACCTAAAGTTGATTACTCACAATTTAGAACAACCGATGAAATGGCTGAAGCTTACAACTTGGGATTGTATGATGATGACAAGGATGAGTTTACCAATAAAAACTACCAAAGAGTTGATGGAATGGCCATAGACTACACAGATGATACCCACAAAGGTTACATTATTGAACATTTAGAGGACTTCAAAGGTTACAATGAACAAGTTGAAATATTGAAGGATGACATTGCTGAATTCATTCACAATACTCAAAACTTAGAAAAACAGGTTGATCCATCAGAGAATGACGAAGGAAATGAAGTGATGGTTGATATTGTTGAACATGATATTGAATTCACAAATGAAGATGAAGATGAAATGAACTATTTCCATGTGAATGATTTAAATGATGACTATAGACTAGATGAAGATGTTTTAAGAGAGGATATCTCCAAGGAGTATCAAAGACTAAAACAGAAAATCATAAGAATGCAAAAGTCTGAAGAAGTAGAGAAATTGAAAAATCAAGAGGAAGCTGTTAATGATGTTTTAGAAAATGAAGATCCTAGACATTTCGAACCATTAGATGAAGTAGGAAACCCTATAAAAAAGAGTAGATTTAAACAACAGAGAATTAAAATGAATATGTAATTAGGATTAATAGAACATTTGGTCATATACATTTAGTTTTAAAGCTTTGATGGGCTTTTTGTCTGTAAAAAAAAAAATACAAAGAATTATATACATATCATTAAATTCGTGTTTAATTAATATCATATTTCCTAATGTGGAAATACATATTCATTATGTTTTTTTTCTTTTTTTTTTCCAATCCGTGAATTTAACGATTTCCACAGAAAAACAAAAAATTTAACCAACAGAGATTTCTTTTTTTTCTTTGTTGAAGAATTAGAGTATAGATTTTTGTGTATATTCCTATAATTTATGATTCATGATCCGAGTATATATATATCAACCATTAGAGGCTTTTCTTGTTTTTCTATAGATAACAAGGTGGTGATAAAACTTTTATTCTTTAAGTTTTAATACAACTATATTCTTCATTAAGTAAGAATATTTTTACCCAAATAATACCTGCCAACAATCTATACATTATTGTCACCATTAATTGAAATATCTGTTTATTATTTTTACATCTAATAATATACATTGACCCTTAAAAATGAGTCGGCCAGCTTGTATATTTTACGGTGACTCACCAACTTGTATGTTTTTCTCTTGGAGAATAAGCTATACCAATATATCTGTTATTAACATATCCAACAAAATCAGTAGCGATGGTATTATATCTTGGAAATCAGATAAACTCGGATCTAACTTTTATACACCCAATTTGTTTATAAAGGAAATTTTTGACGATCCAAACATAATCTCAGCAAAGATTGACAATTCCTTTGATATCAATTACATTTATATATCTTGTGATTCTATAAGTGAAATTGAAAAAGTTTGTATTTCTTTGAATGCAGTTATATTGAACACAACAATTATTTTCGTTGAATGCAATTTTGCTGTAGACATCGATTTCCATGTTTATAACTTTATTAGAAATAGATACTTTAAAGATATTGTGGTAATTAGTGTACTTTCAGATCTAGAGGGTAGAAAACTAACATCAGGATCATACATGTTACTCTCAGATGATATTAATTTATATTTTGGATTGAGTTACATGCAAAACATGAAGTCACTCAATGATGATTATTTAATGTATCTAAAGAATGTTAATTATCAATTCAATAAGAAGGAGTCTAGTTTGCAATTGTTTATAGATGCAATGAACTCAACTAATGAAACAATAATCCATTTACACAAATCATCATTGCACACAAATGAGTTAGCATTACGAATTTGGAACTCAATTATACCACGGATAATATTTAATATTATTGCCATAATTTATGAAGACACAGAATATATTCATTTTATAGACAGAAATCAATCACTTGCAAGAGACTTAAGTCAAAATACATTAAAAGAGCTAGTTAAGATTGCCTTCTATCATTGTGATTACAATTTTGAGTTGATAAACCCAGCAACAGTCAAAAAAGATAAAATTGATTTTAGTGTTCAATTTTTACCCTACATATCCAGCCGCCAACAACTTGATACAGTTGATATGAATTATGATCATCTGGTTTCCTTAATCTTGGGAAAATACAAAAAATTAAACTCAGAACAACACAACAAGGATTCTGCAGAGTTTGTTTCATTATCTTTTGAAGCATATTGTTTTTATCATAAAATTGAATTTCCTGCTTCAGTGATGTTTTCGCAGATTTTCTCATTGAGTAAGAAATATTCATTAGAATCTATGTGTTTAAAATTTTTGAGTCAGTTCTATGAAAGATTGTGTATTTTATCTGGAATGCCGGTATATTTCAGTGAGAATGACAAAAAAATCAATGGGCTAGAATCTAATTCTTATTCAAAAAAGCAGAGCTTAATATTTGGGAGATCAAACATTTCTGTAGCAGGCAACATTAATGTTTGTTCAAATGAAGACAAGAAACATAATAAGCAAATAAGGAAGAAAAGAAAGGAAAAAATAAAAAAATCAAAACCAAAAAAAGAGAAAAAGAGTAATAATTCGGATGTCACAAAGGAAACTAACAATAGTTCAGGTGACAATTTGGTTGATGATATAGCAGCCTTATATCTTGATGCTCTAGATAATGTAGAAATGCTTGCAACATCCGCTCCGATTGTGGAAGAGATTATGGAAAATGATACAAGCTCAGATAGTTCTGAGTATACATATAAGACAGTAGATAGTTCAACACTGAGTGAATCATCATTTTCTATGAGTCACATGTCGGATTCAGAAACTGAGTCAGAATGTTCATATCATGTATTAAATACGGATAAAGGAACTGAATATAAGAAAACTAAAAAGAGCAAAAACAAAACAAAGAAGGGATCCAAAAATCATACAAATTATGAAGTTCCCAAGAAAACAGGAGCTTATGAATCATTGAATGACTTGAAGCTGTATTTTGATGCAAATAAAAAAGATGAACATAAAAGATTTTCAAGTGTGTCGAAAATTATGACAGTTGATGTAGAGTATGAATTAATGAAGAGATTATCACACAACTATGAAATTGAAGATAGATCACGGTATTCAGGAATATACATTGATAATGACATGTTGAATACGATGAACAACACTTTTTTACAAAACATGATTGGAAGAGAGGTGTCTGAAAGTGTATTGATTAAAAGAAAGAAGTTGATGCAAGATATCACTAGATTCCGAAGATTCAAGATTGAGCACAGTATGAAAGAAGGAGGAATGGAGTACATGAAGATGATGGAAGAAAAGTTGAATAATGGATTAAATCATAGTACAACGAACCGGTTTGGAAAAACAGATATGTTGATTGGGTTGAATAAGAAAAAAGAGAAAAAAAAGACTCAAGGAATGATTGAATACCAAAGAGAAGATTTAAAAAAATAATTAAAAATTATAGCACATAATTGATTAAACCAAACTGTTCCCCCAAGGCATTTATGAACAACAAAGTGAGTTTATTAAAAAAAAAAATCATATATAAGTGAAAATAAGCATGAAGAAAGACAAAAATTCTATTATTAAAGGATAGTATAGTTTATTCGTATAGATCTTCGTCTAATCTAGCAGCAGGGTTCTTTTCGATGAAATCTAAAGAAACCTTATGGCCCAACAATTCTCTAATGTTTTGAACTTTATATTTGATCATTGTAGGTCTTTCCAAGGACAATCCCCAACCCAAGACCTTCAAGCCTCTTGGAAGCCCCATACTTTCAAGCATTTCAGGTCTGAACATACCTGAGTTACCGATTTCAACCCATTTCTTCAATCCCTCGTGCCATGAGAAGATTTCCATGGATGGTTCAGTGTATGGGTTGTAAGTAGGCTTGAACTTCAAGTTTTCAACACCCATTTTGCTGAAAAAGTCCTCCATGAACTTGATCAGTGAGCCCAGAGTGATGTCGTAATCAGCAAGGACACCTTCTACTTGATGGAACTCGGCAAGGTGGGTGGCATCAACGGCTTCGTTTCTGAAGACTCTCTCAATGGAAAACAATCTTGCTGGTTTTTGGTCCTGAGCAAGCTTGTGCAACATGGCAGCAGAGATGGAGGTTGTGTGTGTTCTCAAGACAAGCTTCTTGGCTTCGTCTTCCTTCCAGTTGTATCTGTACCCAATGGAATCAAAGGCACCTTGTTCATGAACAGCCTTGATGTTTTCAATGTATTGTTTATCTTCAGGTAGATCAGAGGTCAATGGGTTCTTCAAGTAGAATGTATCTTGCAAGTCTCTGGCAGGATGTTGTTGAGGGACATATAAGGCATCAAAGTTCCAGAATGAAGACTCAACATATTGGTTTGATGGCATTTCTGTGAACCCCATGTTGAAGAAAATTTGTCTGAACTCTTGTTTGATCTTATTCAGTGGATGCAAGGCACCTGATTCAGGCAAGGCACCTTGGGAGTTAAAGTTCAAAGGTTTGAACTTCAAATCCTTGTAAGAACCAGAGGTGATCATGTCAGAGGTGATTTCAGTTTCAGGCTTGATCAAATCAACAGAAAAATCAGCACCCTTTGTGACCTTGTATGATACAGTCTTCTTTTGAAGAATCAACTTTCTCTTCTTTAGGTCTTGAATGGTCTTGTTATCAATGGTCTCCAGTTGATTCTTTTCAATTAATTCCAATTGTTGTTTGGTGACATCAGGTAACTGTGAAACCTCAGCACCATCCTTAATGACCAAGTTGCCTTCACCAGTCTTGGTAATCCAACCATTTCTGAAGGCCTTAGCTTGACCTAGTTTGATTTCATTAGCAGACATGTCTTCAGTCTTGAAGTTTTTGTCCTTCAAGGATAATGACCCAATGGCAGATAACAATTGGATCAATCTTAATTCATAAGAACCTTTCTTTAAGATATCTTTACCTTCATCTGTGATGTCGTAATAAATGCTTTCTAAGGTATCATATTTAATCTTATCATAACTAACCAATGAGTTTAAGTTGGCAATGACATCTTGAGATGAGACATTTGGGTATTGTAATTTTGTAGATTCAATGATGTTCAAAGAGTTCAAATCATTAAGGATTTGTAATTGAAAAGATTCACTAGACATTATCTATATATATATATATTGGTGTATAGGAATTGAGATTTATTACTAGTTATTGTTATAGTTTATACTTATGTTTGCCAATATTATATTATTTTGATGATTAATCTAAAAAGTTACATAAGCTCATTTATGGATTAAAAAAATAAAATGAAGAGAAATGAATGAGTTTGAAGAAAAAAATTAAAAAAAAAAAAACTAATGAAAAATTTTGCAAATTTACCAAGAGGTAAATTATAATACCAGTAGGAAAGTTTTACAAAAGACAGAGTGAGAAAAAAAAATTTTTTTTTTTTTTTGTTAGAGATTTCATAAACTTCCCTGGTATTACTCGATTAGGAATGATTTCACTTACCCCAACATTAACAACATTTGGTGTAAAAAACACAAACACACTCATATCCGGAGTTAAGCATTTATTATTCATTAATCAAAAAAAAAAAAAAAAAAATACATAAAACCATTTATACAATGTTATGATGATATATAACTATTCAATAAGCTTATCATATCTTTATTGTTATCATCAAGTTTACTTATTAGTTTCTTAACTAAAATAGTCTCCAATGTCTTCAAAGTGGACTTATTACTGTCTTCATTATCTTCATCATATTCATTATCACTCAAACTTACATCTATGAGTTTATCCAATAGTAATTCCTTCAACATATACAATTTATCAAATTCTTGATCCAAATCAGTATATTCATTTGTTAATTCATCATTTTCTACCTTGAGAAATTCCTTATACTCTAATAGTTCATCTGTAGTGTACTCCATCAAATTCAAACTAGATTGCTGTTTATTTATGAGATTATGGAATGCTGAGTCCTCATTTGCTAAGACAGTCTTAAATGCTTTTAGCTTTGTATGGTTGAATTGATCATCAGTTTTAATATTGTCATCATTCAACACATTGTCATAATCTATGAAATTACAAGGTATGGTGTTGTTTCTAATGAATGTATCATAATTAACATTAATAATGTTATTCGACATTTTATATTATAATTAAGAGTCTTTTATTATAAAATATTGTTTGGTTTGATTTTAATAGATATAGACTTTATATGTAATAATAATAATAAAACAAGGGAATGTAAGTTTATTTAAAACTTATATTACAAATATTTATTCTTGAACTTGTCTTCATATCTACCATAATTTTTTTTGATTTTGTTTTTTTGGGTTTTTTTGATCGGATATAAGAACAGTAATCAAATTGATCAGATATATTTCTTTTTTCTTTTTTTTTCTTCAAAACAAAGTTTTTGGTGATACAGAAGGAAAAAAATAAAAGAAAAATAACCTTCTTTGAGACTTTCCCTTTTAGGAAACATCATAACCTCATCAATGGTTAAATACATAAAAAAAATTAAAGAATAATTTTAATTTACTTCTTCCTTTTTTTTTTAATTCATCTGAAATATTTGATAATTAATTCCATTATATGTAAATTCATCTTACAATATATATATTTGAATAGAATGATAATAAATACCCAAAGTATATATACAATAAACACTTGAAGAATGACTGATTTAAATCAACTTGATAATTTATTTAATGAATTAGATACCATTAATACATCTTTGAAAAAAGATGATAACAAGTCATTAGAAGATAACGAAGATATATTACAATTGGAAAACAATATCACCAAACATGACAGATTTAAGGAAATAGAAGAGAATCTAAAGAAGTTACCCAAATTGAAGAATTCATTTGATAAATTATGCTATACAGAAAAAGATGAAAAGGATAAGACTATTGGTATAACCATTAATGATGATGTACACAGAACAACAAAGACTAACAAAAAATCAGAATATGAAGTGTTTTACGACAAGGAACTGAAGAGAAATCTGTTGCTACTGAAAAACAGACATGCATTGGATCCAAAGAGACATTATAGAAAGTTGAATATTAACATGGATAATGTAAATGATTACAAAGTTGGTACAATCATTGGAGATATGTTTGATAATGGTAAAAACCATGGTGGTGTTTTGAATAAAACATACATAAACGGATCAATGACCAATAGTATGGTTAACAAACTTGATAAGAACAAGTCAATATTGGGTAACTACTTAGAAGATAAAGATACAGATAAATATTTCAAGAGAAAGTACTTTGAAATACAAGATAGTAAGACTAAATATGGGAAGAGTAAATATAAATTCAAGAACAAAAAATAAAGATAAACACTTTTTTTTTTTTTCATGATCTAATACAATTTAAAAGGTTAAGTGCGGTTCACTTTAAGGTATACATTATCATATCATGTTTATTCAATATTTTTTCTTAATGTTCATAATTAAATCCATTAAAAATGTTAAAATTAAGCGTTATATTTTTCAATAGGCTTTTTTTTTTACTTGTGTTTTTTTTTTTTGGACCACACACATTTCAGTTTGGGTAATAATTTTTTCATGGGATTACAGGCTAACTTTATATTTCTCATAATATATTTTTTTTCCCCTTTTCCCTTTGAAATAATAAAGCTCTTAAGAGTCATACAAAACCACAATATTATTACTACATTACCTTAATATAAACACTTTGGCTATTAATTCTAGTAGAATTATATTAAGACACATACATAACCACTAACAACAACAAAACAATGAGTCAATCAAATCATAGTAGATCTAATTCATCAATACACATTTTCAATGAACATATAAATCAAGGGGTTTCAAATACTATCAAAAACATGGATTTAGATATTAATTCACAACCAAACAGATCCAGATCAGCCAGTAGTGTGGCAAGTTCAGTTAATGATCTTTTCAGAAATAGAAAATTATCTAGAATGAACTCTAGAGATAATACACCAGTTCTTCAACAAAGACAATCCATTGAATACTTGAATAAATCACACTCAAGTAACACAAGTTCAGTTAATGGTTTTCTAAATCAACATGAGAGTTATGAAGAAACAGGGTTCATAGGTCTTATACCAGATGAAAATGTATTGGTTCCACACGAATCTAATAACAAGAGATTGAGTATTTCCGAAAACATTTTCAATGAAAACATGAGACCACAATCATCATCGTTTTCCAATTATAATATGAAACCGGGGTTTTTCTTGAAGGACAACATCATACCACAACCAAGCTCTACAAATGATTTCTTTGCAGACACAGATGTTCATAAATTTAGCAATTTGGATTTTTTCCAGTACAACAAGAATAACAATAGCAATACAGCAATCGCTGATGACGACGATTATGAGTCATTGGATTTATTTCATGGAAATGATAAATTAGAAACATTCAATAAAAATGGATATGAAAACGGATTTCAATACAACTTTGATGAACTAACAGATATTTTTTCTGGTGTATTCCATACAAAGGAAGGAACAACACAAAATGAGCATAAAGGGTTTGACCCCAATAATTTCAACTTTGACATTGATACTCCATCATCAATGAACAGTAACTCAAACTTACACTATCAAAATAGAAACATAGACAACGATGCATTCAACAATGAAGGAGATAGCTTCAAACAGGAGGAGTGGCACAAATTGTTGACAGATGTTAATAAACCAGGGTTGAACAAGAAGAATAAAAGTGCCAAATCAACAAAGGCTACAACTGATGAAGGCAAGAGCATACAAAAGCCAAAGTCACGTAGATCATCAAGTGTGAGTCATAACAAGGCAGATTTTTTTTTCAAGTTTGATAATGATTCTGTGAAAATGAATGAAAAGGCAAAGAAGCCAACATCAAAGAAAAAGTCTATAGCCGAACAAAGAAGCTTGCTTGAAGATGTCATTATTGATGATGATATTGATCTCAAAACAAGCACTTTGCAAGAGGGGAAGCCCAAGAAGCCCAGAAGAAAATCAAGCAATCAAGACTCATCAAGTTCCAAAAAAAACGAAGTTACCACTGGACCATGTTCAAATTGTGGGACCGAAAAGACACCTTTGTGGAGACGATCCATTACAGGAGATCCATTGTGTAATGCCTGTGGATTATTCTTCAAGCTGCATGGAGTTAACCGACCTTTAAGTCTAAAGAAAGATGTGATACAACGGAGAAATAGAGTGAGTGGGAATAAAGTGGATGAAGAACCTAAAGATTGAAACAATTGGTTATAATATATACATATATAAGTTTATTATTTACATGAACTTTAGGCTTAAATTATATACACTATTTTATTTGTTTTTTTTTTTTTCTTTCCTCCAAGCAGAATTGAGTATTGTATCTTAATTATTTATTCATTTAGAATTGCTTTCAATGACTTTTACTTTATGTTTTTCGGAACGATCTTGTGTTATTTGGGCAAAAGCCTCATTAAACTTTTGTATGACGGTTTCTACTACAGCTTCATCATTGATCTTTAGCTGATCTTTTTTCTCCATGAATATCTCTATTAACGCTGTCATGTCTTCATAAACGGATGTCTCACTTTGTAAGCCATTTCTGTAACCGTAAACAAACCATGTCTTTAGGCAAAGATCATAAGTGCTCAACAAGCTTTCTTGATCAGTGACTAATATATCCATGAAGTCTTTCTTTAAGAATTTCATTCTAAACTTGTTGGTCAAAATTGGATTTCCTTCATAGAAATAAGATAAATCGGCTAACCACTTGTTGTGTACAAATTTCTTTCCTTTGTGTTTTTCCAAGAATTCTTTAGATAAAATATGATCCTTCATGATCATATACAAGCCCAAGTTCTCCGGAGAGGAAGTCAAAAGAACATTGAACTGTTCAAAAGCTGTAGAACTCCAATAGTAATCTTGCTTTAAATCTTTGATCTTGCTGTAGAAAATCTTCATTGGTCTACATTCCTCAAACTTAGGTGTTTCCCTTAAAATCTTTTCCTTGATGGCTTTCAGTTCACATTCAACCTTGTCATTCAATGGAACAAAGCAATCAGCAAATATGAAATAAAGAGTATTCATTAATTCCTGTTTGGTTTCTGGTGTAGTCATCTTTAGAAACATTTTGTTTTTCAATGAGGATAAAATTTGGTGTAATGAGTGTTGATTGATATTTGATTGTGAGTTCATTATTGTACTTGTGTATTTAAAGAAATTATCGTCGTTAACAACTATATTCAAAGATTCGTTGTATAGTCTTTGAATGGAAATTTGGTATTTTTCATCTCTTGTTAAGTATTTTTTCAGTTCTCTCCCATTGTATATGAATTCTAGCTTTCCTGTTTGTTCGTCTATATATGTATTTTCTTCAACATCATCATCCGGCAAACTCTTCTCCGGGTCCTTTGTCTTTAAATTGATTTCTAAGCATTCCCGAATGATGGTCCAAGCCCTTGGTCTGAACTCATGATCCACTTCATACAGGGCCTCACTCAATGATCTCCACAATATCTCATAAAGGGTGTTTATGAATGTATTAACATATTTAGATGGGATAAACCGTGGGGCATTTGAGACCAACGTATCCATCAACATGGCTGTATTTTCAAAGCTTAAGTTTCTACTACTAAATCTAAATGCATTGATAGCAACTTCTTCAGGATTGAAAACTTCTTCAGTTAACTTATGATTCTGTTTTTTGTGAACGATGGCATCAATCAAGTCATTTATGAGATTCTTGTAAAAGATGTCCTTACTGTTCCACCTGAAATATAAAAATCTTTGTTCCTTGTTTTCATTAGTTTTCAACCTAAACAGAGTTGAGTATGTATGATCAGATGGAAGCCATTTATCCTTTATCAGTTTTTTGAACAAATACACAACCGCGTCATATTCATGCATATCCTTAATATAATGAGAAAATAACTTGTTCACAAAAACAATTTTATTCTTTCTGAAGGGAAGACGTTTCAACAATAATAAGTACTTAAAGTATTGTTTTCTTTTCAAAAACTTGTCAAAAGTATCATTCATGATGACAGGATTTTCCAGTTGATTTTTACTGACACCAAGCATCTTCATTTCAAAGTTAAAGATATCAGAAAGAGTTAAGTTCTTGTGGTCAGTATCCTGTATCAGCTTATAGTAAATTAATACATCATTGAACTCAGTTGGTCCAATTCGTGTGTTCAATTCTGATTCATCAAGTTTGTTCAAAAAAGTGGTTACTTCATGGCCTGGTTTACCGAAAAATGCTTTCACTGTGTTTGGTAACTTGCTGTTGGTAGTTGTAGATGCCAATCTTACGTTACATAGCATAAAACTCCTTAGCATTTTATATATATAGGATACAATATGGGGGATTTCTTTTTTTAAATTAATATCTTTTTTTTTTTTGGTTTGATTGCTTGAGAGAAGTGATAATGGAAATATAAATATTTCTAAATCTTTTGAAAATAAGATGCAACAGGTGAAAGATAATAAAATTTAAAAAAAAAAAAAAAGAAACTTTTTAATCAACTTTTTTTTAAATGTTTTATGAACAAATCACCAATGTCTTGTCCTAAATAAGTAATATCACGTGTTTTGGCATTTAATATTATATTCTGTCAAGTGGGACTAATCATTCTTTTGAAGAGAAGACAATATTCATTAATAAATCAAAAAAAAATAAAAAATAAAGTGATGATAGTTTTTGAAATGAATCAAAAACATAAAGCAAATAGACTCATAAGTATATTATTTGATAAGACATAAGATGATATATGTATATTATTTGTCTATTAATTGATTGTCACGCATTATTTTTACTTATCTTTATTTTTTATTTTTTTTTATGTTTTGAAAATATATCTCTTACGCGTTAAAAGACAATATTTTTATATCGGAATTCCTAAGTTATTTATTGTCAATATTTCCAATTGATTTTGTTCTATCAACTATTTACATATCATATCCAAGCGCATCCAATATTTATATAAACATATATATAGAATAAATAAACTTATGTCAGGAAATAGAGGAAGATTGATACTAATAGAAGGTTTAGATCGTACAGGAAAAACAACCCAATGCACGCTTTTGAGCAAAGATTTAAACTTTGAATATTACAAGTTTCCAAACAGAGAAACTCCTATAGGAAAAATCATCAATGAATATTTGACAAAAAACATGAAGCTTTCCGATCAAAGTATACATTTGCTCTTCAGCAGTAATAGATGGGAACTCCAAAAGACCATAAAGAACAAATTAGATGCTGGAATTGATTGTATTCTGGATAGATATGTTTACTCGGGCTTGGCATACAGTGCAGCAAAGAATGTTGAGGGAATGGACCTGAAGTGGTGCTTGCAACCAGACATAGGTTTGTTGAAACCAGATTTGACGATTTTTTTAACTAATGATTCATACAAGGACAACAAGGGCTTTGGAGAGGAAATTTATGAGAACACTCAATTTCAAGACAGTGTTAAGGAAAAGTTTAAAAAAATATTTAGCATTTCTTTTGAAGAAGAGGAATATTTGAACTATCACTTCAAAAACGTTAATGTTACTGGTCTTGGTATTGAGGAGGTTAACAAAATCATTATGGACATTGTTTCCAATCACCAACTGAACAATAATGAATATTTGTATTACTAATGTATATATTAATAATCAATTGATGTCCATAGACTCTATGATATCATTAATGGCCATATTGTTGTGTATTATATTTGATTCCGAGCTTATATAGTTAAACTTCGAGTCGATCCTTTCAACAAGATTGTGTATCAGTATGTTGTACTTGGATGTGTATTTATCAGAGTCAGATCCTATGATAAAATACAGGTTGGCGTATTGCCTGTATATAATATTTGATTCAAAGGTGTCATTGATTTTGAACTCATTTGCAAATGTACTCTTATTTTTTAAAATGTGTTGATATATGCATGCAACTTTGTAGTTGTCCAGAAGGAAGGTATTATCTTTTAAATATACTTTGCGATACCTTACAATACCGCAATCGTTCATTATCATTAGAAACTGTATCATCTTAATTATTTGTATTTGTTTAGATTGATTATTTTTTCTGTTTGTTTGTTTTTTGGTCTAGATTATCATGATATTAAGATTACTTCAAGAAAAAAAAATGTTTCAAAATATTTTTACGTAGATCATATCATGGGAAAACGAATAATGCTAGTATAAATGACAAAAAAAAAGTTTATTCGATATAGACCCAAAAAGAATCTAATTATGACCATATTAGAAGAATTATTAGCTCATGCTGAAAGATTACTTCAGTTTGATATCATATTTGATTCCTTTCAACAAAGTCTTCTATCTCTAAATAATGTTGCCGTTGATTTTGTAGAGGATTTGAATATAGTCATACAGGATTTGTTGATACATACAGATTCTCACAATGAGATACTAAGCTGGAATGGTAGCATTAACAATGAACATAGCTCTAATAAATTTAGCATTATAGTCAACAATCAAGAATTGTATAATAGAATTGAAAGTAGTAAAGTATTACAGATTGTGGCTTACCCTTCAGAAACAACAAAACAAATAGAGGAATATACTTTAATGATTCATAAAAAGGAGGATTTTGATTACATTAATAATAATCAAGTTTTTTTCAATGATTATCTACCAGATTACAAGAG
Organism: Hanseniaspora guilliermondii; assembly: GCA_036287555.1. Classification (NCBI taxonomy): domain Eukaryota; kingdom Fungi; phylum Ascomycota; class Saccharomycetes; order Saccharomycodales; family Saccharomycodaceae; genus Hanseniaspora; species Hanseniaspora guilliermondii. The sequence goes on along the minus strand of CP143015.1, from coordinate 398,963 downwards.
ATTTATGATAATGAATCAACAGGATTGTATTATATTAAAAAACAGAGTGATTGAGTGTACAATATTAGGTTCAGGTAACGACATCATAAAATTGACTCCTGATGTTGAGTTAAACATTAAATATTTAGGTGGGAAAATTAAAGTTTTCAACAAAATTCTGGATGGTGTGAATAACGAGTATATTTATGTCTCTAATTACATTTATAACTCTATTAACATTAACACAACTTTATTAAAAAATAATGAACCATTGACAAACTTTAATTCAAGCTTAATCAAACCTTTGGATCAATTGGAAGATTTTCAAATATGTATTAACTTTTTGAATGTTGTTGATAATCAATTACAAACAATAGGCACCAGTGGGGAGGAGTTTGAAGTGGATTTTAACACAAAAACTAGTATAACCCCTGCTGAAATAGAAAAGTATGAGTATTTTAGTGGTGACATGACAATTGACGCTTTAGACATTACTTCTGGTATAAATCTTCTTAACATGAATAATGGAAAGGTGTACGAAATACATAAACTATGCCATCACTATGCAATTTCTGAGGAAAAGGTAATTCTCATTGATGTTCCATTTTTGATTAATGCCATAAAGGATAAGAAAATGAGTTTATCTGATTTGGTAAACATTTACATTTTAGGAAGAAAACGTAAGATTAATGAAACAGTACCCGACAACATGAACATATATGAATTAATGACGAAGTTCTTCAATGAATTCAAGAAATTTGTACCTGAATGCAACAAAGACATAACAGTGGTAATAAAAAATGCGGATTATTTGTTCATCAATAATGTTTTGAAAAAGGAAGAAAGGATTAGTTGTAGTTACTACAAATGGCAGGCGTATTTTTTAAATCTCAATAACTTCGTGGAATATGTGATGATCAATAGTTCTAAGAATATTCAAATAATTATACAAAGTGAAGACTTTGAAGATCATACCAAGTTCCCAAGATTATTTGATGATCTATATTTAATCCACAACAAGAGCAGTTATTTAAAATTCAGTTATAGAGAAGAAGTCAATGATTATAGAGACTATTTAAACATGAAAAAGAACATCGGTGATTATGTTGAGATATCGAAAAGGCCCAAGAATATTTCAGAAGTCAATCCTACTGATGATATAACTTTAGGAAAGCCTGTTTATGGGATCACCACCACAATGGAGAAAATAGCCAATATATTTACTAAAAGTGTCATTTTCAAAAAATTGTATGAGGCTCAAAAAATGCAGAACTTAAACATTTTGATATATGGACTACCATCCATGGGGAAGACCTTAATAATTAATCAATTACATGAATATTTGGTTAAGAAGCATAGAATTATACCAAAGAATTCTTATTTCAAATATTACAACACATTGTCCCTGATCAGTAAATACGTGGGTGAATCTGAAAAGAATGTACGTACAATGTTTTCTCAAGGAAGAGAGTACATCAAAAACAACAATGGCTTGTATTTCATAATCCTTGACAATATAGACACATTGTTGCCTAGAAGGGGGGATGATAATTCGAATATTACTGATAAGTTGGTGAACACGTTTCTTACTGAGCTTGATGGTATAGACTCTTTGATATCAAATAAGAACTTGGTAGTTGTTTGTGTTACAAATAGACCAGATAAGGTGGATCCAGCTGTTTTGAGACCAGGAAGAATAGAAAACCACATAAAGGTTGAGTACAATAAATACGACTTCAAGGAGATAGTTGAGCAATCCATGAAGGATTATGAGGTGAGTGGGTTAACAGTTGAAGAAGTAATGAGTGTAAGGGAAAGAGTAACTGTAGGAGGGATGTTAAAGATATTCAATGAAAAGAGTATGTCTAAAGAGATGATAACGAGGGATAATTTAGTATATGAAGAAGATCTTATTAAGGAATATGAACAATACATGAATAAATTTGAAAATAAGATAGTAACAAATGTAGTAGATACTGAGGAGACATACATGTAGTATGAGAAGAACGATAAATGATATACAAATTATTTTAAATTCATCTTTTTTTTTTTAAGGGGACGTAAATTTGAGGGAGAAAGAATGGAGATTTTTAAAAAAAAATACGTGTGTAGACTTTTATTTTAATCATATTTAGGGTGAAACAGACAAATGGAACATGTGACTTGAACACTAACATTTTTTTTTTTCTCTTTTTTGAAAAATACGATAAAATGTTCATTTTTTCTTTCAAAATTAGATTTACACTACATAAATTTATTAGACATTATTTTATGATTATTAATAATGTCAACTCTTCAATTTGTAATTTATTTATATATATTCACAAAAGACAACCAGTCATATTATACACTATATTTGAATACTAAACATATTACTCTAATTATATATAATCTTTCAGACTATAAAAGATAATAATTTTAAATTCAATCTTTTTCTCTATAGTTAAAATCAATATATAAATGGCAGATGATAATAAGTCCTTAACGAAGGCTACTACGTCATTATCCTTAAATGATCATAAACATAATAAATCCTATAAGAAATTTACTAATTTATTCACTTCAAGAAAGAGCTCATCCAAATTGAAGGAAAGTCATACTGCTGACAATCTAGACAATATATCAACAAAGAGAAAGCCACATAATTCAAATCCATTCATTAACAAACTCGGTAGTCCACACAAGGAGAAACCATTAATATACAACCCATTTGGTACTCTTTCCAAAAACCCCAACTTTTCAAACTCTTCCACTCAGCAATTCAGTAGCTCTACAAACAATTCAAGAGAGAACACATCTAGTTCTCAACAAAGTTCTCTGGGCTTTTACATGACTGAGGGTAAACAAAATGTCTTAACTTTACCCATATTGGATCCAAACGAAAAGTTACCTTCCATATTCAAGAGTATCAATGACAACTTGTTTGATGACTTTGATCTTCTTAACAATGGTAAGAGCATAGGTCAAGGTGGTTCATCTGTAGTTAAGATCGTTAAGAACAAACCATTGAAGAATATTTATGTATTAAAGAAGTTCAAGCTGTTGAATGATGAAAATGATGATCAGTTTTACAATAGAATTCTCAAGGAGTACTTGGTTTCCAAAATAACCATGGGCAACATCAACATCATCAATACATTCCAAATCCTAAAAGTCTCAACCACTTCCAGCATGGCTAGAGGATGGGGGTTCATAATGGAATACTGTCCAAACGGAGATTTGTTTTCTTTGATCACCTCCAAACAATGGCCCTTATACAAATTTGATGAAAAATTATGTTTCTTCAAGCAAATTGCATCTGGGGTCAAGCATCTCCATCAGCTGGGTATAGCTCATAGAGACTTGAAACCTGAAAATGTTCTTATCCATGAAAGTGGGATCATTAAGATTATTGATTTTGGTATCAGTATATGTAACTTTGATATTGAAAAGAAAATCTTGAGTATGGATGATACCAATGCTGAAGAAGATGATTCCCATACAAATCTCATTAAGACCATGAATGAGATAAGAAAGGATGAAGGCGAAAAGCCCATAATATGTTACACATATGCAGGTTCAGCTCCATATGTGCCTCCGGAAGTTTACAAATTCAATGAAAAACAAGCATTGTTGAACCCGTTGAGTGCAAAGGACAAGAATGCTGGGTACGATGCAAAGCTGTTTGATTCTTGGTCTCTAGGTATCTTATTGTACACAATGCTGGCCACCAAGAACCCCTTCAAGGAACCAACAAAGCAAGATTTGAACTTTAGGGAATATAAGAATCTTTATGAACAATGGCATTTATATGCCACAAAGACAGAATATCCATTAGGACCTAGTGTTGAAACAAGGTTTTTGCAACAATTCAAAACTAGAGACTTGTCAAGAATCTTTTGTAAATTGGTATCCATTAAGGTTGAGGAAAGATACAGTATAGGTGATTTATTCAAGGATCCATACTTTAAACAAATTCAAACATGTATTGATTTAAAAGAGCAAGATGAAGATGTATCCATTGCCATAGCCCATAAACGAGAACCTTTGCTGATATCCAAAATGCTTCAAGATACACAAAAGGAGAAGAATAAAACAGAAGATGCAAAATTTGTAGATACTATTTCAACATCTCCTTTAGACTCAGAAGGGCATGTAGTCATCAAGGAAATCTTGGACAAAATTAATGAATACAAAGAACAACAAAGAAAGGGCGATGAATTGATAAAGACTCTATTCAAGCCGAAAATGCATTCCCATAATATATAATACTGATTTTAAATAACTTATGGCTTTGAAAAAAATAAAATCTGAGGATTTTTTTTTTCTTTTTGTTTGAAATGGAATCAAAAATCAATTCAATTATAACTTACTGTATATCTTCCATATATGGAATAACATTGAAAACATTTTTCAAACAAACTTCCTTTTCAAAAGGTCTATCAGTCTCAAAGTATTTTTCATAGAGATTGTTCAGAATGTATGGATCTATATGGAATTGATGTTGAGGTTTCAAGGTGGATTTTTGTGTGGAGAAATAATCAGAAGATTCATCATTCAATTCACTCTCCAATTCCAAATATCGATATTTTTTTTGATCATATTGCTCAACAATATCTGAAATTGTTAGGATGTTGTTGAATCTATGTCCATTGATATCACACATGTTTACCAAAAGCAATTCACTTTGTTCAAGATTCAAGTTGTTGATACTTTCATCGCTTAGGTTGATGCAGTTGTCATCATTAGTATAATCATCATCATTAAAAATTTTATGTGGTAAGTTCAAGAAGCTTGCTGCTGATTGTTTATCTATCCATGTCTTTAAAATAGGCAAGTATACATACTTTTGATACTCCAAAAATTCATCATGGATTTGGTTTTCATTGTTGATACTTCTGTATTCCTGCGTTAACAAGCTGTAATAACCGGTGGGAACATGAACAGGAATTCTTTGGAAAAATGTTGGCTTCAAGGATTGTAAATCAGCGATTTTTGAAAAGTGTCTGTTTTTACATGTGACAAGATCCATTTTCATGTTCAAAAAAAGTCTTTGTTGATATGTTATGTCGTACAAATAGGCATGGATCAAATCATAAACTCTTTGATCATCTTCATTGATAGTACTTGAATCTTTGGGCACATATTCCCAAATTTTTCTCTTGTGGGTGTTTTCCTTGACTAATGTCTCCTTACATTTCTTGATCATGTTTTGTCTTTCCTTTTTGTCAATAACCACATTTCTCGATAATTTGTTCAAGTAAACCTTTGAACCTAATTTATCAATATCTGTTGTAGAGTCATCTTGAAAGTCATTACCTTCTTCCAACCATGTTGCTACATGATCCTTGTTACTCTTGAAGAAATCAAACAACAAATCATACTGCTTTTCTGAAACAACCTCTCCATTGTAGCTCAACCCTGTTATATCAATATAAAGTCCAGTATCAACATCAATCAATCTTGCATCAATGTTGTTCTTCCCATTCCCATGTGTTCTCCCCAACAAATTACCCACATTCAAAAAATACTTTCCGTTCCCATATTGTGGATCTTGTAGGATTATTGTGTTGTTAGCTAGTTCTGCAAGCTTGTGAAGATCTTGGATGGGCATTTGATAATCGACATCCTCGTCCCATGGGAAGTTCAAACCATTGTACGACCAGGAGAGTAGATTTCCATGTGATATCCACCCTATGAGACCCATGCTCTTCACAAGATTCTGTAAGGTCAACAATAAGTTGTGGATGCTGGCTTGTTTCAATTGAGGGTTCTCCTCCAGTCTATGTGTGTGGAAGAAAAGAGAATCATAATGATTACCCTTGCCCCTGAATTGCAATATGGATCCAGGTTCATCAAAGTGCTTTGTGGCTTGTGAATAATGAATCTGACTGTAATAGTTCAATGATTTAAGGTAATTCGTTTGTGACTTTGTCAATGAATCCTTTGATTCCAATCTTTGGATTGTTGACTTGATGTTGAATATGAATCTATCCTTTGAAACTTCCAATGGGGTTAAGGGTTCATTTTCGTTCAAATCAAATTCCAATGTGTTGAATTTACTTAATAGATCTTCCTGGTTCAATGATATTTTATCCTTGAATTGTTCATAAATTCCAAGAGTATCAAAATTTTCCCCCATCAATGGAGAATTTTTATCTTTTTTCTTTATATCAAAATACTTCATTCCACATTGATATATCTCATTATTGTAGTCAAAGAACTTTAATAATATCAACCCTAAGGGATCCTGCTGGTTATTGATGATATATGAGGTTGCCTGCAATCCGTAAACCTCTGGTCTAACATTAGATTTCAATTCAGTTTGTAAGAATGGTGATAAATAAAACCTAACATTATGTAAATGATCCATGGCCTCCTTGTGGAAAACATTCAATTTATGGTCTTGGTCAATGCATACTTGATGAGGATCATATTGGCCGTTTTTGTTCTTTATTAAAAAACTTGATGATGTGTATCTGCTGATAAGATCCTTTATGAACACACCATTTGTCCTTAATGTACTTGGAAGAGATGTATTTGAGGGTATGAGAGAATCATCCAAATCCAAAATATCCTTGGGGATACTCTTAAAATTCACAGCCTTACAGGAGACTTTGACATTCTCGAAATTGTTGTGATGTATTCTTAAAAGATTGTTGTATTGTTTATTTTCTACAAAATCATACCAAGCAAATGTGATATTGTTCGGATCATGGAGAATTTGTTCTAGTAAAATGGCCCAATATAAATTTGGATTCATGTCATATGGGGTGTGATTGTTTATTTGATCCAAAACCAAATCGTTGTTGATATCTCTGAATGGAACGAATTGATGGTTGAATAAATTCTCTGTGAGATCATGTGTCTTTAGATTCTCATTGTTATGGATTACTTTGAATACGATATCCACGATATGTTTATACTTGGAATCTTTAGGATGATTTATTAAAAAGGTGCTATTATTAAAATTGATCGTTAATAATCCTATAATGAAGAGAAGAACAACTATGATTGATGAAACTAACCTTCTGCTTGCATAGGATCTATGTAGTTTATGACCCAAGAATTGATATCGCATTCAAGATTACTTGGTCTATGATTAGTAACAAATATATATATATATAGTAAGAAACTTGGTTTTTTAGTTTGCATGCTATTTATGGAGATTGTCTACATACTATTCTCAAATCGATGTTTAGAACAGCAATATTTGTTTTTTTTTTTTTTTCTTTTTGCTGGCTCTTTTTTTTTTCCCATAGAACAGTTTGTTTTTTTTTTTTTTTCGAATAAAAAAAAAAAAGAAAACTTTATTTTGTATTCTTCTTATTTTCCAAATATAGTAAATGTTCTAATCTGATCAAGATCTATAACTAATTTAAAAAAAAAAAAATTTAAAACAAATGTATATATATAGAGAAAAATATTATTATTGTTATGTTAGTATTACATAGTATTGATGGAAATCAATCCACTTTTGAATATATATTATGGTCGTAAGATTTGTACACTTCCTTATCATGCTCGTTATCTCCTGGTATCACCCATACATCCTTACCTACAAAGTTATAATCACCTAAGAATTCAACTTCCTTGAACTTGGCATCCTCCAGATTCTTCATTATAGGTAAGATATGTGATCTACAGATATCAGTCATGTCGTAACCGTAAATTTCATGACCATGCAATAATTCCAAATCCTTGAGGAATTCAAATGAGTCCTTGTAGAGCTTGTTGTTACCATCATTAACCTTACCTATTTCAAAATCAATCATCTTCTCATAGAGGGCATTGTATAGGTGTTGGGTGCTGTTGATGAACCTTGGATTGATGACTGAACGTTTATCTAATTCATTCAACAAGCTCAACTCCTTGAATCTGTATTGTGTCTGAGGGAACTGAGAGGCCCAATTAGTTATATCAACAACGACATTGAACTCCTCAACAGTCATTGTTGACTTGTCATCAAAGTCACACATGTTGAACAATAAGATTTCTGTTTCTTCCAAACTCAACAAGGAACTTCTCTTTAAATCACTGTCCACCTTCAAGAGCTTAAAGTTATCTATTTCATCTTCGGTGTTGTAGAACCAAGGCTTGTAATGTTTCTTCTTCAAGGCATTTTCAACATATTCTGATTTCATCCATGCATTTAAATTAGGTTGGAACATGTATCCCTTATATTCCAAGTAGTCATACTTAGAGGGGACCTTGTACTCGTTGTGAAGCAAGTCCATGTAATTGACAGGTAAGATAATAGGGCTTTGTTGGTAAAATGTGTTTATGAGAGTCTTGTAGTCTTCAACATTGACAAAGTGTCTGTTTCTACAAGTGACAAGACCTAGTTCCTTGTTTACAGCATATCTTTCATGTTTGTTCATTTCATTCAAGTATATCAAGACCTTATTATACTTTCTTTCAAATTCATCCTTATCCTCATCCTTTATGGATGCAAAGATTTTCTTACCAGCCTTAATGAAACGATCAAAGTCTTCCTTTTCATTCTTGAGGGTGTTTTTCACAAATTCCTTAGCTTTATCCTTGAAATCATCTTGGAAATTCTCATCAACATATCTTTGTATTTCATCATCAGATAACTTCTGTTCCAATTCTGATAACGAATGATCCTTTTGATCTTTGAAGTAAGAAAAATCATAAGTTATTTGATCATCATGTTTAGTTTCAGTTATGTGTTCATCAAGAACACTTGCAAGTTCCAAGTAAAGCTTTGGAGAGATGATTTCACCATTGAAGCTCAGCCCCGTGATATCTATGTAAAGACCAGTATCCATATCAATCAATCTGCCATCAATGTTGTTGTTCCCATTACCATGGGTTCTTCCACCTAAGTTTCCAAAGTCTAGGAAGTATCTACCGTTACCAAAGCGAGGATCTTGGAGAAGAACAGATTGGTTGAAATGTTCTGCTAGAATGTGCATGTGCTTCAATGGCATTTGGAAATCAATGTCATCGTCATATGGGAAAGGGAGACCATTGTACATCCACCCATACATGTTACCATGGGACATCCAACCAGTGATGCCTAAAGCCTTCAATGTTGATGTGAATGTCTTGAGCATGCCTTGAAGAATACCTGTCTTCAAGGTGGCCACATCAGCGGATACTTGTGAACGGAAGAAACGGTGATCATGATGGAACCCCTTCCCATAAGTGTTGACAACTTCATTGGCCTCCTGGAAATACTTGGATTGGAAGGCATAATGACTGTTCATGTTGTTTTTCAAGGAGTCCAGATAGTGGAGTTGATTTGGACTCAAATCATCCATGGATAACAACTCGTAGTATTTCTCTTCAAGGTTGAATTCAAAAGCATCCTCAGTTAAATGAGTGAGATTCAAATCATCCAATGAAAACATTTTATCAAGAGTCATGAAGTCAATGTTCTCAAATGAATTCAATAACTCTACATCATCAACTTGGAAGGAATCCTTCAACTTATTGAACAATCCAGAGTTTAAGAAGTTATCACCAATGGAGGTGGGGGTGTTGTTAACAAAGACCTGCTTGAATGAGTTGTCCTTGATGTTGATTAATCCTATGGATAGAGGCTTATCTAAAGAATTGAAGATTCTATTCATTGATTGTAAGTGATAAACTTCAGGTCTCACTTCAAAGTTAATATTGGTTTGTAATATTTTTGGATTGAATAATTGATTTTCAAGATCCTCTTCAATGATCTTACAAGACTTGCTCAATAAAGATTCATTTGCCTTCTTATCTTTATGTTCATCAATGAACTCCATCTTTTGGTAATTTTTGTATTGATAAAAGAATATAGGAAAATCCAAGCTGTTCAATATATTCAAATCAAAAATTTCATCATTCAAGAAGGAACAATTCATGGAGTCATGAATTTCCTTGTTGTTATGGATATTTCTTAAGAAGTTGTTGTATTCAACATTGTTGATGAAATCATACCAATAAAAGTCAATGTATTCCACATTTTGTTCGATTTGTCTCAATATGAAGTTCCAATACAACATAGGATCCAAATCATAAGGTTTACTTTGTGATATATCATCTAATGATTGAGTCTTTGAGTTCAATAATGTCTTATAATAAGGATTGAACGGGGTGTACTTGTGATTTAGAATATCCTTCTCGATGACCTTGTCAGCAAAGTCGTAATTGATCAATGAATCAATGTTCAAAGTGTTTGAGTCCAACTGATATGATTCATCATTATTTTCAATGTTCAAGTATGAAAAGAGTTGTCTAATATCAGCTGAATACTGACTATTCAAAGGATGCTTGTCATTGAAGTTCTTATAATCAAATTCAAAAGTATCCTCAATGATATCTAAAGTTTCCTCATCATTTGATAAGTAGTTGTTGATATATTGAGATACAGAATCAACTGAATTTGAGACAATTGATTTTTGATTTGATATATTTGAATAAATTAATGTAAGACCAATTATAATAAACAATAAAATGGATATAATAAGAATACGGAATTTTCTCTTTAAAGAAAACCCAGTAGTATTGAAGGACATTTCTATATTATATAAATTATTTTTTGTTATGTCAAAAGAGTAAATTAAATATTATATATATTATATTTTTTTTTTAAAAAAAATATAAGTATTATTCAGTAAAAAAAAAAAATAAATAAAAAAAGAGTAATTGAATATTTATTATCTTTGGTTATTAATATAAATTAATATATTTATTTTATTATAAACTACTCTTTTTTTTTTTTTTTTGTTTTTCTTTTTAACTTATATAAAATAACAAATAAAAAAATTTATATGAAACAAAAATAAGATAATAAGATTATTTAAAATATATTTTTAAACTAATAATAATAGGATTATTTAACTTTATATATATATATATATGTTTTATATTTAAAAAAGAATGATTATTTTCAAAAATAAAATATAAAAAAAAAAAAAAAACTGTATATATATTCATGGAGTTTTTCTTTTTTTTTTTTCTATATATAAAACATTATATATATTTTTTTTTATATAGGTAAAGTGAAGAAACTCCTTAACAATCATTTTGTTTTTTTTTTTTTTTTGGTGCAAATTAATACGTTTTAAAATTTATTTGTTTTTAATTTCAATTTTCAAAAAAAAAACAAAAAAAAAAAAACAGAAAGAGAAAGAATGAGAAAAAAAAAAAGGGTGTGAAGAAATAGTATAATTCAATATTATAGTTTTATTTCATTACTCAAGATTTTATAAATTTTATTTTTTTTTTTTTTGAAAAAGAAAATATATATATAATCTTGATTAAACTAATCTTAAGAAAATTAATATATACAATTATATTTAATCTATAAATTATTCTTAAAATATATTCTTTTTTTTCAAGTTACAAAATGAGCCAATATTGGCCTTTTTTAAATATATATTTATATTAATATTTAAATGAAAGAAGAATAATGTTCTAGAATGTTTATATATATATTCAAGAACTGTTCAATTTACTTTTAATGATTATTAACCTATTATAATATAATATAAAACATTTATCAAATATAAATAATATTATATATTACAATTGGTTTGTTTTTTTCCCTTTTAATTTGATTTTTAATATTACTAATGAATTAATCCCCTACACCCTTTTTTTTTTTCCCCAAAACATCTTATATTCATAATATCCATTAATTTGATGTGTTTTTTTTTTTTTTTTTTTTGAAAAGGAATATACATATACATTATAATATATATATATGATTTAATGATATAATTAATTAATGTAATTTAATATACAAATCTTTATAAGATATATATATATATATATGTATATACATATATATATTAGATAAACAAAAAATTCCATATTTTCCCTTTAAGAAAAACTTTTCAAAATACAAAAAATAAACATAGTGTTTTAAGTCATTCACTTCATTTGATATTAAGTTTTAACTTATTAATTTTTTTTTTTTTTTTTCCTTTATTTCTTTTTATTTTATTTCAAGAAATAATAATCTAATATAATAAATAATATTCAAATTGTTTAAATATTATATTAAAATATAATAAAATTAGCTTTAGATTTTTCTAAAGAAAAACAAAAACAAAAAAGAAAACAATCTTTTAAATGAATTCCTTCAATCATATTTATGTACTACATTGAGAATGATGTATAGATACTAGTGGGTCACGTGTAAGCACGTAATACTTCATTAATTCTCTTTTTTTTTTTTTTTTTTTGCACCATTGAATTGTGATCGGACATAAGCTCTACTTCATTAAAAGCGAATATATGCTTCGGAAAACAGTCTACCGGAATAATGACTAAAAAAAAAAAGAAAAAGAAAGAGGAACATGTTTAAACACTCAACCAACACACCCTTTAAAAGTTTTTTATTTTTTTTTTTTTCTACGTGAACAAAAAAAAATTTTTTTTTTTTTTTTTTTTTTTTTTAATTAATTTTCATTTGCTATAGTTTATATATATATATATTATATATATATAATATTTTGTTTATTAATGATTACTAGTGAATATATATATTTTTTTTGATCTCAATAAATACATTAAATTAATAATTCCATAATTTTTTTTTTTTTTTATAATAAACTTAATATATATATATAACCAAGTATATTAATATAATATTATAAATCATGTCTGCTGTTAAAAAAGTTAAACAATCTGATTCTCTTTCTCAATTGAAAAACACTGGTACTGTTGTAGTTGCTGATACTGGTGATTTTGAAAACATCAAGAAATATATGCCACAAGATGCTACCACCAATCCTTCTTTGATTCTAGCTGCTTCAAAGGAAGAAAAGTATGCAAAGTTAATTGACATTGCTGTTGAAAACACCAAAAAACAATTCCCAGACATTGATGATAAGGAAAAGTTAACTGATATTGCCATTGACAAGCTATTGGTTGAATTTGGTAAGAATATCTTGAACTTTGTTCCAGGTAGAGTTTCCACTGAAGTTGATGCCAGATTATCATTTGACACTGAAAAGACTGTTCAAAAGGCTCTTGAAATCATTGAATTCTACAAGCAAGAAGGCATTGATAAGAGTAGAGTCTTGATCAAGATAGCCTCCACTTGGGAAGGTATCAAGGCTGCCCAAATCCTACAAAAGGAACATCAAGTCAACTGTAACTTGACCTTGTTGTTCTCCAAGGTCCAAGCTGTTGCTTGTGCTGAAGCTGGTTCCTTCTTGATCTCTCCATTTGTTGGTAGAATCTTAGATTGGTTCAAGGCCAACACAAAGGATCAAAGTGTCATTGATTCCTTTGTTGGTGAAAAGGATCCAGGTGTGATCTCTGTTAAGGAAATCTTCAACTACTACAAGAAATTCAACTACAGCACAATTGTCATGGGGGCCTCCTTCAGAAATGTTGAGGAAATCAAATCATTGGCTGGTGTTGATTACTTAACCATCTCTCCTTCCTTGTTAGCTCAACTCCAAGACTCCCAAGATGACGTTCCTACTGTTTTGAATGCTGAAGATGCCAAGTCATTGGACATTGAAAGAGTCTCATACATCAATGATGAAAGTAAATTCAGATATGACTTAAACAATGATCAAATGGCCACTGAAAAGTTATCTGAAGGTATTAGAAAGTTCTCTGCTGATATTGTTACCTTGAATGAATTAGTTGGTTCCAAGTTTTAAATTGTTTTTTTTTTTTTTTTGTGTGTGTGTGTCTGGATAACCTCTATATACTAAATTCCTTTTTCCTTTTTTTTTTTTTTTTTTTCAAAAAAAAATGAAAATTAAAAATACTATATATAATGAAATTATAATAGATCACGTTACTTGACCCACAGTTTGAAATGTTTTTATTTGTTTTTATTTTTTCCACCCCCCCCCCCCAACTAGTAACAATTTCTGTTGGATGAAGGAATTGGTTTAATTTAACCGGAAAGTAATATTTACGGCAAAATAGCAATACTCAACGGGTCCATTAAATAAATCACTCATTTTGAAAATATATATATATATTAGTCTAAACAAAGGTTTATTTACGGAATATATTCATAAAATAATAGTGAATAATTTATACCATTTTCCTTTACATAATCAACCATTAATTATTTTCTTAAATTTTATATTTAAAAAAAAAAAAAATAAAATAAAATAACTCATTTAATGTATATCATAAATATATATATATGATAATTGTATTTCATCAAATGATCTTGTATTATCCTTCTTTATACATCTTTTATCGTAACATATCCTCCCCAAAGATCATTACCTGTTTTTTTTTTTTTTATTACTCCTTAAATAACATTGCTGCTAATGCTATCAGAAAGTAGTATGGATAAAATATCCCACATTATTAATAATAGCAGACAACCTAAAAAGAGAATATCTAAAGCATGTATTAAATGTAAAAACTCTAAGAACAAATGTATCAACATAGAAAAGGGTGTCTGTGAAAGATGTATTGAACTTAATGAAATATGTATATATGACTACTCACATAACAACATGGATGATGATTCAAAAGTGTTGATCAGTAAGGAGTACTTGACATTACTACAAAACAAATCTATGCTAACTGAACTGATCTTAAAGACCTTGTTCAATGACTTTGATAAGCTCATAAATAATGGTATCTTCAACATTGATACAAAAAAGGATATTGACTCTTCATTATCAAAGCAACGTGACTTGTGGAACTTGTTAATAAATGAAAACCATCAATTTTGTAATCCAAATGAAGTCCACACAAACTTCAACCACATGACATCCAAGTACAAGTCCAACCTTGAAATCAACCCATTGATCCAACTGGTTCTCCCTCATGAAATCTCATCTGCTGTTAATGCTATAAATCATGTAGGCAACAACGACATAAAGAACATATTTGCTCCAAGCATTGAAGGTCAAGTGGATACGAAAGCCACCGTTGTGAGTAATGAACACATTTGCAAGAAGAGAAGACGAACCATAGACAAACCTTTGATGAAGCCATTGTTACCATCCTTGAATAGTGACAATAAACTTCCGAGATTGTTTAACAAATCTCGTCTTATGAATGATCTTTTATATAATCAACGAGAATACATGGATCCAAAGAACCCTTATGAAAGAAGCAAATCTAATGAAAGTAATGAAGAAAATAAAAAGAATTGTAGAGTGAAAATAGATTTAAAAATGATATTAAATGATTGAAAGTTATGTTTGAAATTTTTTTTTTTTTTTTGTTTTTTTTTTTTTGATTTTTTTTTTTTTTTAGTTACTTTTATTATTATACATATTATGATTTATATATACATTAAAGATTTCTTATTTATTGTCATTTACTTTGCTAAGACTAATACTAGAATTATACACAAAACAGACAGAATCAACCATAAGGAAAAATACAACCATATGATCAACTTGACTAAATGCAAATAAGACCACCATTCCCCTAGGCAGATCTTCAAGAACTCACTCTGAATGTTCTTATCATTGAACTTGTTGTTGTTCAAGTAATACTTCAATCGTGTGTAATCCATATCAACGCTGACAGGGTCAGTGATTTCCATTGGGTAGTTGATCACTGATGTAGTGTCCTTGAATCCAACTTTCTTTTCCCTTTCAACATCCTCCTTTATCTCTTTCCTTTCAGGCTCGTCATTTGTGCCACTTATTTCATGTTCAATCCACAAGGCAATGATACCAAAGTATCCGATTTCTCTAGTACTGTATCCATTGTGGAAGTTGTTCTTGATGCTAGCATATGGGTTCTCCTCCAAAACATCCAACTCTTGCAATGTTCTTTCCTTGCTGATGGAGATCTTCAACAAAGTTGCATTATCCAACCATAACACCAAAATGGGCCCCATTAGCGGTACTAACAAACACAACAAAAAAAACCTCACACTCATCATATCCATTGATAACCCAACAACACTCTCCAAACGTTCTCTTGATATGTATATTTCCCTTGAATCCTGGGTCACCCCCTGTGGGAACAAGGACATGTGCTTTGTGTTCAGAAGTGGACCCTTTCGGCTCTTTCGTTGATGGGTGGCCTTTTGGATTCTTGTTGATAATGGGTTCATGTTTGATGGGGTGCTTTTCAATGACATGGATCCATGCTGTGATTCTAAAATGTTCTGTGGGGGTAAGGGTTCTGTGGCATTATAATTCTTGTAATACCCCACAAACATGTTTCCATTTTCCTCCAAGAAGTCTTCGTTAGTCGTCTTTGATCCTCTGGGTAACCCTTCTTCCTTTTCATTAATGTGGGATTCAGGTGAATCAAACAACACATGTGTGGATACTGTAGCCTCACTAGTGGATGAGTGGTGTTTTCTGCGGTTTTCTTCTGAAAGGTTACTCGATGATGGTGTCTTTGCTTGATAATAGCTGTATCTGTGACTGTTGCTGGACTTTTCTGGAGATGATGTCTCCTGTGTCCTCACTTGAGATTCTCGAAGTCTCAAGACAACTTGAGAATTGTTGGGTCTTAAGTCATGTCTCCCAACCACATACGCCAGTGCTGCATTCCCCATCTCAACATTGTCCAAAGCATTCATGGTTTCCAAGCCTGCTGTTTTCCCACTTGTGTCTAGGTATGTTGTGTCACCATTGCTCATTGGAGATATGTAATTGGTGGAAACCTTTGTGTTGTCCTCTAGATTATCTGTCAAGTAGTGGGTGTGATGACTATCTCTTAGCTCTTGTTCATTGAAATTAAAACTGCTTCTTGATGAGTTGTTGTCCATCTGAAGAATGTTCCCCTCTGACAAATCATTTAAATTATCAGATGGTCTAGACATTATAATGTTACACAGTTATATCAATAATGAAATATTGATCAATTAATTGTCTTGTAAAAAAAGAAATATATATATATATATTATTGTGAAAGTTATTAGATTTACTTTTTTATAGTTATGTACTGAAAACTGTTAGAGTTAAATCTTTCAAGTTGGTTATTTTTTATGTATGCTTTTGAAAAATTGTTTAATGTTTCATATTTTATCGTAATATTTCTAAGTATAACTTCTAGATGAATAATTTAAATATTTTGAAACATCAAATATCATTGAAACCCTCAATATAACAATCACTTCTAATGATAAGTTTTAAACCTGAAAAATAAAAATAAAAAAAATAATATCAAGAAAAAATTCAAAAGACAAAGAAAAAAAAATAAAAAAATTTTATTTTTTTTTTAAATTTTGTTCATTTAATATTTTTAAACTGAACTTAACTTCAGCCGTTTAACATCCAAAGCAATTCATTTCATCATGTATTTATTTTTCCCAGTTCAGCAATAAATTTTTTTTAAATGTTTTTTTTTTGTCCAGCATATGAAAAAAAGAAGTACTCTAGAACATTTAAAGAAAAAATCCTTAATTATATTTCCATATTAGGAAATGTAATTAACATTAATAAAATATATATAATGTTAACCAACAATATCATATATATATATATATTAATACAGTTACAAAATGTAGAAAAAAAAGCCCAATGAAATTTAAAATGGACCAGTGATTTCATTGTACAACATTTGTTTCAATGATTCCATAAGTTCCTCGTTTTCTTCGGTTTGTTCCCATGATTGCATATTGATATCACTGTCCATTCTCCAAAACTTGTCATTTATAACATCAACAGGCGGATATGTGGGTTCATCGTTTTCATCATGGTAGTTTTCCAAAAATGGATGTTTCAGAGCCTCGCTTGCGGATATTCTCTTGTGTGGGTTGAATGTCAACAACTTCTCCAAAAGATCAATGGCCAATGGGTCTGTGTTCTCAGGGAGATGTTCACTCCAGTTGATCTTGTTGAACTTGGGTAAGGACAACACGTATGCCTTGGCACGATCTGACTTGATGATGTTGAAGTCATCCTCGGAGGGTGTGCCAAGCTTTTCCAAAATCAACAACAATTGATGATGATAATCACGACCGGGAAAGATAGCCTTCCCATCATTCAGCAATTCACCAAGGATGCATCCACAGGACCAGATGTCTATGGCTGTGGAGTACTCCTGAAAGGATAACATGATTTCAGGAGCTCTGTACCATCTGGTTGCCACGTATTCAGTCATGAATCCAATCATGTCCTTGTTGTTACTCCCACTGGATAGAATGCATCTTGACAATCCAAAGTCACATATCTTCAAATCACAATTCCCATTCAACAGTACATTGCTTGGCTTTAAATCTCTATGAAGAACTTGTGCTGAATGGATGGCCTTCAAGGCCCTTAGGATCTGGTACGTGAAGTATTGTATGTGTTCGGAACTGATTGTTCTTATTCCAGTTCTTTGGAAGTTCTCCCTGGAGTTGCTGATGACCTTGGATAGATCAGTGTCCATCAACTCTTGAACTAAATACACCTCATTGAATGTTTCATATGTGTCCGGCTTGATGATATCCAATATTGTAATAATGTTTTCATGGTTGTGAAATAATTTCAAGAGTTTCAACTCTCGAAGTGTTCTTGTTATAAGTAGAGGCTTCCCCATGGGTAAAATCTTCTTGATTGCTACAGATGTTTGTATCTTTTCTTGTGTTTCCGGCACCATGTAGTTGTGTATAGCAGAGACAACAACACCATAAGCACCCTCACCTACTAGTTCACGAAGTTGATAATATGGTGGGATGTTGAACTTGATTTTCTTAGTTCTTGGTTGACTCATTTATTGTGATTATTTTTTTGAATATTTAAGTTTATAAATTAATGGTGTTATTAACCTGGAATTCTTGTAACAATTCTTATAGTAATTACCGTTTGTTTTAATTTTCTAAGAAAAACTAATAAATAAACTTTATAGAAAAGAAAAAATGAATTGAATTTCAAATATAAAGATTTGCTGTTTGTTTTTAAATGAAATTATTTGAACAAAAAACTGTATATTAAAGAAAGAAAACGTTTATAAATATATGTTTTTTTAAGCAAAAAAAAAAAAAAAAGAAAGCTGAATATTCTTCTGTTAGAATTGAATGTATTAAAGTATATAGGTTTCAACACTAACCCTCTTTTTTTACTATTAATTAGTTCATATAATTTGAACAAAAACATTCTTGAATAAATCATGAAGAGAACAATGCTAGATAATTCATAAAAATTTATTAAATAAGCTTAAATAACATTTTTTAAAAAAAAAAAAAAGAAAAAGAAAAAAAAAATTTTTTTTGTTTTGAAGAAGAAAATGCAAACCGCCTTAAGCGGAAATACTTTAGGTTAGAAGAGTATGGAACTTCATCTTCCATGACAAGCCAAATACGGTCATGGTATTCAATGATTTTACATACTAGGGGAAAAAAGTACCCATAAAAAACATAATTTAAAAAAATATATAATTACATTTAAACAATACCATTTAAAAGCTTAAACCAAAAAAATTTGGAATTTTTTTAAAAGGTAAATAATATGTAAACATTTTGCATAGCAAGATTTTTTTTGGTCACGTTTTGTTTATTTTATTTTATTTTATTTTTGTTTTTTTGGAAAATTTCCGCTATCGGAATTTTTGTTAGATTATATTTATTTGTATACTCCTTTGATTCAAAGTGAGTAAATCTATACTTATATATATATATTTTTAAAAAAAGATAATTTGTTTATTTATAAAATATTAAGAAAAGTTTCAAAGAGAAGTACCAACCTAAACAAAATAAAAAATAAAAGTATAGCACAATTGATAATAAACATAAATATGAATTTATTAAAGAATAAAGTAAACATTTCTATCATTCAATTAGCTGGATCTAAACCTGACAAACTTGCTAACTTGAAAAGAGCTGAGGACATGATCAAGGAAGCCATGACCAAATATCCAAAGACTCAAGTTGTTGTTTTACCTGAATGCTTCAATGCTCCTTACTCTGTCAAGCTATTCAGAAAGTATGCTGAGCCAATTGTTCTTGAAGATAAGGAAAGGGCACCTAGTGTCTTCAAGCTATCTGAAATTGCCAAGACCTTCAAGATTCTGTTGATAGGTGGATCCATACCTGAAATTGACTTGTCCACCAACAAGATATACAACACCTCATTGGTCTTCAACTCTGATGGGGAATTGATAGGGAAACATAGAAAGCTTCACTTATTTGATATTTCCATACCTAATGGGATAACCTTCCAAGAATCAAAGACATTATCTGCTGGGGACAAGTTGACCACCATCAGTGATCCAAAGACAGGCTTGGACTTTGGTTTGGGGATCTGTTATGACATGAGATTTCCTGAGGGTGCCATGTATGCAGCAAGACAGAAAGACGCCTCATGTATGATCTATCCATCAGCATTCAACACAGTCACAGGTCCATTGCATTGGCACAGCTTGGCAAAGGCCAGAAGTATTGACAACCAAATCTACACAATTTTGTGTTCACCATCAAGAGCTCAAGAGGGTGTTGTTGATGAGTTTGGGGAACCTGTTTATAAGGCTTACGGTCACTCCATTGTTGTTGATCCAAAGGGTGGTATTGTTTGTGAAGCTGGTGAAGGTGAAGAAATATTGAATTGTGATTTGGATGGTGAATTCATCAAGGAGGTTAGACAAGCCATTCCTATAACCTTCCAAAGAAGATTTGATGTTTATGAAGACGTTAAATTAAAAGAATGATCATATATATTTATTTGTATTTTCCAAACTAAAATAAAATAATTATTACTTATATTGATTGCATTATGTGTTTTAAATATATCATCAATATTTATCTTATCCTTTCTCATTTATTTATGTAATTATTTCTTAGGAAATTGTTTGTGGACCCGAGATGCCAGGAACTCTAATTCTTAACTTGTGTGTCCAAGGGAGCTTTGGAATAACACCAATACAAACACAAACAACAAAGTTGAATATAAACATCATCAATGAAAATCTTGAATAATGAGTTGATATCAAGAACAACCCAATTGGAAAGAGAATCAAGAACTTTCTGGCTGGCGTAAACTGTTCCCCATGGTCAATCTGTTCCCACATAGTAAGGTTATCAAAGCAACCACCATTCAAGTCAAAAGGTGATCCTTTAACCATGTGGAACATGATGTATGAACCACAACAATATAGACTGTTGGTCAAAGTCCATGACATTTCCGTTATATGCTTGTTTTGGTTTGATTTCAACAACAGTGTGGTGATGACCTTCAAAATTACTATTATCAAGAAATGGACCAACCAGGCACCTCTTTGATCAATCCACAAGACATTTGCATTCATGGAAAGTTGTTGGTCTGTTTCATCCTCTATTGACTCGGGTTCTACATGTGATATGATGGAAGAAGAACGTCTTCTTCTATGGTCCTTGACAGGCTTTATGCTTATTGAAGTTGATCTAGGTTTTTCTGAGTTGATGAGTCTTGTTGCTAGAGTATCAGGTTCAAGATCATCAGTGGGGAAAGGGATGGACTCGGTTATTTTGTTGTCATCGACATCGGAAGATACACTACTGCCTTTAGATTCTACAGACTTTCTATCGCTAACATTAGTTGAATTAGACATGTTCTTTATTATTTATTTATTGGGGATTAATATAATAAAATTGTTCTATAATTTATACAAGTATTATAATAACTGAAGAAGAGGTATTGTGATGTCTTTAATAATTATAAATCGAATATCTTACTGTTTTTTTTTTCTTCCCACACCCCCCTTATACGAAGATATCATCTAAAAAACAAGAGAGAAAAATATGAGAGACAGAGTATAGAAAATTACTAATTAAAGAATAAATATGTATTTTTTTTACATACAAGATCATATTGGATCACGGGTAGAAAAGAAGAAATAAAGGTTATATTAAAAAAAAACTAAACCGCAATTGATAACATATGCTATGAGTTGTGAATGAATTAGTAGATTAAAGTGTAGCGCTATGATTACTCTTAAGCAAAACTATTAATATATATATATATATATACAAATTAAATATGTCAATGCTGTATAAATCAATAAAATAATATTTAACTAGTAAACATTTCTATATAGTAACGAAAGACTTGAAAAAAAAAAAAACAACAACAACATTCTGGATCATTATTACTTTTTATTAGGATTCCTCAAAAAATAAATAAAGAATAAAAATATATATATAGAAAAAAGAGGATATAGACATTTTAGGAGTCTTTTTTTTTTTTTTTTAAAAAAATGCTTATCTCTTAGAAATATACGCACAAATCATTGACATCAAGCCACTGTGTGTGTGTATTTTTATACTTATAAAATACTTATTTTGATCAATTTGGTATTATTTAAAGTTATTTTTAACTTCCATCATTTTTTCTTTAACATTGATTCATATATATAAGTTATCACATATTCATTTATTCTTTAATATTATAATATTTGTATTATTAAAAAAAAAAAATAAAAAAGAAAAATTCTATTAGGTATTCTAATTAATTAAATGATTTAAAGAAAAGAATTTAATACTTTGTATTATATTAATGATAAATTACCCAAGGTACTTCGTTAGTGTGTGTGTTTGAAAAAAAAATATTTAAATACTCTTCCCCCAAAACAAGTATAAATAATAACAATTAAACAAGCTATGGCCAAACAAAATACATCAACTTCCAATACTTTGAAACCTAGAAAACAAGCTGTTACAGCTGAAGAAAAGGAACAAAAGAACATGGAAAGAATTTTGAGAAATAGAAGAGCAGCTCACAAGTCCCGTGAAAGAAAGAGATTTTACTTGAAACTATATGAACAAACATCTGAAAAATATGAGTTGTTATTTGATATGTTGATCAAACATAATGTTCTAGACTCCAATGAGGAACTAAATAACAACGACTTATTCCTCTCTTTAAGAAAGGATATTGATGATTTGAAGTTAGAAAAGAAACTCTTTGAAAAGGAAAATGGAACTGTTAATTCATCTGTTCCAAAATTAGATGATGAACCATCTCCTAAAAAGAGAAAACTATCCTATGATAGTACTTCTCCTTTAACAAAAAATCCTATCGAGGTTCATTCCCCTGAATCTTCGACAACTACACTAAAGGATAACAAAACAGAAGATGATTTTTCATCATACAATACTTTCTCCAATGTAGATTTGGATTTTGATACCAATTTAGATTTAGGTCTTGAATTGGGTATTGATCTAGATGAAAACCTTCTAGATAAATTCAATTCTGGTGCTTATTTATCTTTTGGTGAGAATGAACCATTGGACATGCAGCAGCGTTATCCAGCAGTGATAACAAGCAAATAGTGTTTTAATGTATTGATATAGAATATTTGGGTTAATTGTTGACTATTATCTACAAGTCAATTATTAAGAGATACAAAATCATTCCTTTTTGAAAATTATTAATAATTTTTTTTTTATTTTCAAAAAAGTGAATACAAACTGTTTGGCCATAGCTTGTATAATTTAAAAAAAAAAAAATTGTTATTATTGATTTGTTTAATTGATACCCCTTAATATAAACATATTAATGTAGTTTTACCTTCAATATCTCTTAAATAAAAAAAATTCCCAATATTCTTATCACTAAAAACACTATTAAAGAAAAGAACAAATAAAACATTGAAATGAAAAAAAAAAAATAAACATAAATGACTTTTATGTGTATTAATCTTTTTTATTTTTATTTGTTTTTTTTAGTATTTGCCTGCAGCGCAAGACAGCATGATTCAACTGGAACATGATCTCAATTAAGTGATATGAGTTCAGAAAGAAGAAGAAAAAATTTACCTATGAAGAGGAAAACATTGTAAAACAAAAAAAATTAAAAAAAAAAAAAAGAAAAATGTAAAAGGAAAAAAAAAAATATATAAATTAGGTTTAAAAATAAAAATGAAGAGAAGAATTAAAAGTTTTAGAATTATTTATGAATTAATGAACATATATGTATATGGATAAGTAATGTGGCGCACACTCTGAAATCTCTCTTGAAACATAAAGATGAGGTTTCATTATGCGACTGGCTAATTCAATCTAAAAATATGTGATATATATGTTGACTTATAATTTGTGAATATTTTATTCACTTTTGAAACTGTAAATTTGCTTTTTTTTTTTCTTCTTTCTTGATTGATCACAATTTGACTTTAAAGTTTTATTCACTTTTTTTTTTAAAAATTTGTTTAGACATTTTCATATTTCATTAAAGAAATGTCTGAGATGATGAATAGCCATCTTATTTATTGTTGCTTACACCTAAGACATCTTTAGTGTGTGGAGTACAAAGAATGAAAGATGAATGTCATGTATTCAAAAACTTTAATGTCCCATGTCATCCATATGGGTGTGTGCTAATCAAACACACCTAATTGCCCCCCACATTCGTATAAATTCATTTACAAGTATTTTTTTTTTTTTTGGCCTTGACAATCTTAGATTAATGAATATAAACGTAACTTCTAAACCCGCTTTTTAAAGAAATCCCAAACCCCCACCTTTTTCCCCTAAAAAAAAAAAAAATACATGATATAATATAGGAAGATTAAATGATGTGTTTTATCTTAAGTATATAAGGTCATTGAATCATATCAAAATGATTTCATTATATTTTAATCAACTTTTCATTCATACAATATAGTATTAATATACCTATTATTCTGTAGTTTATATTGTAAAGAAATTACATAAATATCAACATTTAGTCACCAAGCCAAAAAATTTGCTCTAAAGATTAACTAAGATAACATTTATCTTTGAAGAAAAAAAAAAAACAAAGTATACTATATAAAGGATGAACACAAACTATGAATTCAGCAAACAAGATCTTTCTATTGGTAATTTAGCCACTAAGAACATGAAGAAATTACATTTAAACAACAACTCCCAAGAAGACAACGTTTCTATGGCCTCAACTCCTTCTTTACAAAACGTCTTTGGTCAACAACCTGCTATGATGTCCAGAGCCCAATCAGGTTCCACTTATAACACCTTAGCTCCTATCAAGTTCCCAAACATGCTTCCTATTGATGATGGTAATGAAAACTTGGTTTCTGACTCCACTTTGGAAGCCATGTACAACAAGACCAATCAAGTCATGACATTGCAAAGCTACTACCTTTCATACAAGAACGTGTTACAAAACGTTTACAAGGCCTTTTATTTAAACCCATCCAATGATACATACCAATCTTTTATCTTGGACAACAATTCCATTTACGACATGTTGAAATTAAATGTGATCTCCAATAATGTTAACAACCAATCAAACAACTCAAATGTATTGGTTTTGTACACTGGTTTGAACAGCAACAAGTTTTTGCAAGCCTTTGAAGATAAGTCTGTTGACGTTATGTATTCAAACATTGGTACAAACAAGTTTGACATGAACCAGTTGAAGTTCTTGATTACAAACAACAAGTACAAGATCATATGTTTTACCTATGTTGACGAATCAATTGGGGTCAAAATATCCGTTGATGAAATTTATAGATTTATTAAACAACACTCTCCTGAATCATTCTTGGTCATGGATTGTAATGGTGCCATCTCTTCAGAGCCTATGAACCTTGTTGAATATCCATTTGACTTGGTCTTTGATGACTCAAATGACTTGAATGGTCCTCAAGGCATGACCTTTGGTTGTATCTCCAACAAGTTAGCTGAATATCTGAACGTTTTGAATGAACTTGGCCATTACCATGTCTCTGAATTGATGAACTTGAGAAACTACATAAAGTCTTGGAAGTTGATTGAGTCCTATGATGACGACTTTGATTTACAAAGCAACTTAAAG
This sequence comes from Hanseniaspora guilliermondii, assembly GCA_036287555.1. Classification (NCBI taxonomy): domain Eukaryota; kingdom Fungi; phylum Ascomycota; class Saccharomycetes; order Saccharomycodales; family Saccharomycodaceae; genus Hanseniaspora; species Hanseniaspora guilliermondii. Next base: position 373,380 of record CP143015.1, on the reverse strand, counting down.
ATAGAACAAAATGACAGCATCGACAATGCATTGGTCAAAGTATCAAAGGTTTTGTTGCTAGGGTTTGAGGAGGCATTGGTCTCATTCATAAATACCAATTTAGATATCTATTACTCCAAGTGTTACGAGCTAAGTGAGTTCTTGAAAACCAGCATCCAATCAAATTTGATGTTGAACTTGGTAACTGATTACAAGGAGGGAGAACATGCTTTAGTCAATGGATTGACTTGCATCCAATACTTGAACTCAGACTTGTTGGTCAGCTACTTATTCAACTCATACAATTTATCTGTTTCCGAGGGTAAAATCACAAACATGAAGATGAAGACTTCCTTATCAAAGATTGATGTGAAATACTTCAGAATCAAAAACATCCAACCAATTATTGTTAGAGATTTCCTAAAGTTTGGTGGAAAGGCTGAAGATTACTCAGAGTACAAGATGTTGTTGACCATTTTGAAGAAGAGTATTGAATCTGTTGATTACATGTCTGGAAAGAAAGGCTATTCCAGTGTTTCAATTGCAGAAACCATGTGATTGATAGCTATATATGTTTTATTTAATTGTTTTTTATTAAGTTAAGTGGGATTTAATCGGACTTACTAACGTGCTGATCATCCTTATGGAGGGAAAAACCCATAGGAAGAACATAAAGAGAAATGCCCATACAATTATAGGATTTAACGTTTCTTTTTTTTCCTTCTTCTTCTATTGCTTTTTTTTTTTTTTATGGTATTTTTCGGGAAAAATATATATACATCCATAACATGAATTTTTCATCATTTATTATACAATTAACTATTCTTTTTTTTTTTTTTGGTTAAAGATATAGTCTGAAATCAAAAGGTGAAACCAATCCACAGTCTAATCTCTTAACCCAAACACATAAATATATATTGTACTAAGCATCAACATATCATCATGAGTACAGGGAAAAAGGGTAAGCATATACAATTACCTAAATCTTTGATGACGGAGATATCTGGCATTTCTGAGAACAATGAGAATGGAAGTCTTCCTTATTCAAGAAAAAGAAAGTATCAAAACAACGCAAGAGGAAGAATGACTAGAAAGGAAAGAAGAAAGTTAGAAAGAAATGATAAGAAAAGAAAACTTAATAATAACAAATCTAAAAATGTTTCCAATACAAAGTCTTTGGCCAAAGAAAAACCAAGAATAGAAGAAAGGCAAAAGAAAGAAGAAACAACTAAAGAGCTTGATATACCAACTGATGATTCACTAGATTCAGATGATTTTGATGACTTTGATGAAGATGATTTGACTAAGGAGGAATGGAAGCAACTTAGGGAGTTAGAAGGTGGAAACGCATCATCATCCTCATCTTCATCAGATATATCCTCTGATGATGATAGTGAAGAAGAAACATTTATAGAAGAATCTTCAACAAAACTATCTGTCACAAAGCTCAAGCCAGCAATCAAACAAAAGTTGAACAAAAAAGTCATTTCTAAAACTCAAAAGAAACATGTCACCTTCAACAAGAAGATTCATGAAAAGTTGATTCCAGCCAGGGAAAACTATGGTGAGTATGATGTTTCATCCGATGACGATTCATACTTAGATGAGTTGGACTTATCAGATTCAAGTGATGATGTGTCGGAAGATGAAAATGAGATGTCTGTTGAGGAAACAATGGCTGCTTTGAAGGCCGCAAAGGAAAACAAGGATGTTGCATCAGATTCTGAGGATGAATTCCATAGTGCTGAGGAATACAGTTTAGAAGAAGATCAAGAAATGAGTGTTGAGGAAACCATGGCTGCCTTGAAGGCTGCAAAGGAAAAGAAAAACAAAAACAAATTGGTTGATGAAAGAGAAATGACTGTTGAAGAAACCATGGCTGCCTTGAAGGCTGTAAAGGAAAATAAAAATAAAACATCTAATGTTGCTGATGAAATTAATTCAAAAGAACTTGAATTTCCGGAAGTAGATAGTGATGAAGATGAAAGAAACATGAGATACTACGCTAAGAAATTGAAGTTGAACTCCAAGAGTAAGAAGCTGAAAGCCACGGATGAATACGATGCCATTGGTGGATTGTTAGAAGGCTTGGATTTCTTTGATGATTACGGAAAGGATTTAGAGGATTATGGAGACTTGGAAATCAAGGAGGATGACTTAACCGATTCAGATAGCGAAGAATCAGAAAGTGAAGCTTCAGACGAGGAGGTTTATGATGACTTCGATGAAAATGATCTCACCCCAGAGGAATGGAAGCAATTAAGAGAATTGGAGGACAGCGAAGGTGAATATGGAGATTATTCTGAAGAAGAGGAGGAAGAAGAAGTCCCAAAGACCAAGAAAAATTCTTCCAAGAAAAAGCAAAATCTTTATGGATTGGATACAGAGTTGGATGATCAAGATAAGGAAATAATTCAAAATCTAGAAAAAGATGATGATCAAATAGATGAAAAGTTAGAAAAAGAAGTCAAAAGTCTGTACAATAAACTATCGGAAACTAACATCAACAACATTATATCATCTTTGTTAGACCTTTTCAACACTTATTCCAGACAAGTCTGTATGAATGCCATCATCAAAAGAATTATTATTGACTGTAACATCAATGACAAGCTTCTAGATCAATACTTGATGAATTACATTGGTACTGTTTATGCCATATGGAAATTCAAAGGTGTTGATTTTGGTGCCAGTTTCATTCAAAAGTTAGTTGAAAAAATTATATCATTTTTGGACACCAATACACAAGATGATGATAATAATGCCAAGAATGGGTCCAACTTAGTCACCTTACTTTCTTACTGCTTTAATTTTGGTATTATCACCAACAAGTTGATTTACAATCTTTTGGACTTATTTGCTGAAGTATCAAATGAAACTAGTGTTGAATTGATATTGAAGATTGTTTCTGTTTCTGGTATTTTGTTGAGGGGCGAGAACCCCAAGGAATTGAACAATGTAATCAATAAATTGTTGATAAATTTGGAGGAAACTACTAATGAGGATGATTCTAGATTGCAGTTCTTGGTTGATACTTTGAAGGATTTAAGAATGAACAAAATAGACAAGAATTTAACTGCTAAGACTAATCACAGTAATATGAAAAAATCCATAACAAAGTCATTGAAAATTGACACCAAAACATTGGGTAACAACTCTTCTCAAGCTATCCAAGTATCACTTGATGACATCCTAAACATTGATACTAAGGGTAAATGGTGGTTGATTGGTGGTTCTTATAGAGGCAATATGTCCACAGATACCATAGGAGATGACTTTACTGAAGATGAAAAAATTCAATTAGACAATGATATTGAGTTTTCGGACATTGAACTTCATGATGATTTCATTGATGAATTGCCAGATTACAATCAATTAGCGGAACAAAACAAAATGTCTTCTCAACTTTCAAAGGCTATGTTTGTCGGCATCTCATCAGCTCAAGATCCTTTGGATTGCATAATGAGATTGGATAAACTAAACATCAAGAAGAAAAACTATCAGGAACTATTGAGAGTATTGGTTCATGTCTCCAAATTGGATACCCAATATAATCCGTTTTATGAGATGATAATAATCAGACTGAACAAAAACATGCCTGGATTCAACAAAACAATAAAGTTCTACTTCTGGGATGCCATCAAAAATTTTGAATCCAATAACGATGAAGATGATATAGAAGGTATTTTGACCAGCTTGTATGGTGAGTTTGGCAAGCAAAGAGACTTGAAAATTACACAAGAGGCTAGATTATTCGGAAGCTTGATTGCACATAAAATCATTCCATTTGATGTATTTAAACACGTTCCTATATTGGATGGCTTGACATCCGAAGGTGAGTTGTTCATCAACAGTTTGATATATCAACTACTGCTGAAAACAGCTAAGGAGTGTGAACAAAAAACAACGGATAAGAATAAGAAAAAGACTATCAAATACGATGAAGATAAGTTACATGAAATAATATTTAATACTATTCAACAAGAAAACGAATTAATTATTTATAAACAACTTCAATGGTTCATGGATAACAAATTTGATTATGAAGAATTTGAGTTCACCAATGAACCAAAAAAAGAAAAGAGAAGATTTGAATGGGCATTTGAAACCTTTAAAAATGGAATCAATGAAAACATAAAGTATTTGGAATAATACTAACTATTTATATATGTAAGCATGAAGAAGGTTTTATTTTTTGTCTTGTTTAGATACATTATATAATTTATTTCATATTTGCTTGAGCATTTTCTATAACTTTTATAATCTCATTAGCATCTTCCTCAGTTTTCACAGTCAGCAAATATGTTTCTAGTTTCTTAGTATCATTGTTGAAAATTGGCATTTTGATAGTCTTCTTTCTTTGTGGAATTTGTTCATAAGTCATTGCAGATATGATGTAAGTATTCAGAATGATATTTCCCATTCCTTCTGTTCTTAACAAGAATCTATATTTCTTTGAATCTTCCTTTGATTGCAAGATCTTGAACATACCCACACCCTTTGTTGTGTATGGAGATTCTTTATTTTCTGGCTGGTAAACTTTAAGTTGTGCTTTTTGACTGTATAGCAAGTTTTCTGTTTGCTCTTCATTTTCTTCTAATTTTAATTGTTCTTGCTTTTCTTCATCACCTTCCATTGGTGCTTGAGTTTCCTTTGGTTGTTCTTCAGTTTTGGTTTGACTGAAAGGAAGTGAAAATTTAAAATTTGAGGTTGGTATAGTGCCTGGAGCATCAGTAGATTGCTCCCTCTTGTCAAAAGAAAAGCTTTTGGTAGTTCCAAATGTTGATGCATTCTCTGATGTTTGTTGTGGCTTTCCAAAACTAAAAGTTGGTGGTTCATTTTCTTCTTTTGGCTTATTGAATGAAAAAGTGGGTGTTGGCTTAACCTCGTCATCAGCTGGCTTTCCGAAGGTAAAAGTGGGAGCTGGTTTACTTTCAGATGGCTTACCAAAATTAAAAGTTGGCATATTTTTTGGTTGAGCATCCTTAGCACCAAAATTAAAAAGAGTACTAGCTGGTTGTTTTTCTTCTGGTTTGTTGTTTAAATTGAATTTAAAAGTTGTGCCTACTTCAGTGGCTGCAGGGGTTGATTCCTGCTCTTTGTTATCACCCAAGTTGAAAGTGAATTTTGGCTTTTCAGGTAAAGCAGATGATACATCAGTAGAGGACTTTCCATCGGGTTTGTTAAGCTTGAAAACGGGATCTTTAACCTGTCCTCCAAATGTAAATGTAGGTCCCTTTGGTTGTTCATCATCAGAATCATCAGAATCTTTTTCAGCAGCTTGTTTTTTAGCTAGTGCATCACCAAATACAAATGCTGGTTTCTTGGCAACAGGCTTGTTTGATAAAGTAAACTGTGGACCTTTGATCTCTGGTTTTTCTGATTCTTCATCACTAGTTGGCAATTCAGTAATAGATGGTTTTTCTGATGAAGGTTTGAGCTTTTTCAGTTGCTCAAAGGAGTTGCTTGGGGTTGCAGCAGGCTTAGACAATTGGGGCTTGAAGTTTTTAAATGGTGTTTCTTTTATTGGAGGTGTTTCCTTTGGATCAGGAGTTGGGGAGGAGGATAATGCTTGTTTGGCGTACTCCAAATACTTTTCACAAGCCTTAGACAAATTACATTGAGGATCTTCTTTTATGGATTCGGTAATTTTTTGAGAAAAATTGAAGTTTATGGCCTTGAATTTGGTCATTTTGTCCACTTCCTCACTTGGTTCTGGTAATAAAACAGAAGAAAATTTGTTGCTATGCTTCATTAAATTAGCAAACACATTAACGGCTGGAACGGGAGCAGCTGGCTCTGGTTTATTTAAAGGCTTTCTTAACTTAGCAATCTTTCTTCCGGCCATATTGGCTGATGATAGTTGATTAGCTGAGAATTTCTCCTCTTCTGCTTTTCTATCTAGTTCTTCTTCAATAGCCTTATGACGGCCATCTCTATCTAATTGAAAATCTGCTCTTCTTTTTGACATTTTTGTTGAATTGTATTTAAAAGAGCAATAATTAATAGTTTTACAAACAAAAATTATAAGATTATTATTGGTGGGGGTTTTTTTGTCACTCTTGTATATTATAGAATTGTAAGTTCTTTTATATTATTTTGTTATTTTCCATTTTTTTTTTGGTTGATGAACGTTAAGAGAATTAAAGTCTGTAAACAAAAAAATTGGCAATCGGATATAAAGGTGATCACATGATATGCTGTAATTTTCACTTTTTCTGTGAGAAAAAAAATGTAACAAAAAAAAACTCAAAACTATAATGAATTTTTTATGAAAGGATTTTTTTTTTTTTTAAAAAATATCACACACAAAAATATCTATAACAACTATTACCTAAAAGGGAAAGTGCTTATAAGGAAATAAAATGTTAAAAAAGTATTGTTATAATAAATAGTTACTTAAAAAGGAAAACTATAAGTAAAAAATATTTTTTTTTTTCAAGTTAATACCATACATATAAAAATTCCTTATTGTGGAGTATACATAATATTATCCAAACAAGAGTATATTTATACTATAATTTTAAATATGTATATAGCACAATTATAATATATTAAATTCATTTTAAATTAGAAAATTTTTTTATGCTACTAAGTATTATAGATAGAGTAAGTAGAAGCATTTACCCTTTAGGCAACTTTAAAAAAAAAAAAAATTTTTGTTGTTGGACGTAACTTTTTTTTCCTCTAAGTTTTTTTTTTTTCTTCTTGTGTATTCGTTAGTCCATTCTAGTAATTTTTTTTCTTATTAAATTATTAATAAAAAGTTTTTAAAAAAATATAATTATTTTACAATTTCATTTAGAGAGTCGTTTAAAACCAAGCAACAAGTTTTAGAAATAGTATGTATAGCAACCATGTATAAACCAGCCTGGTGGTCTAAGTGTTATATTTGTACCAATGAATAATAACTAATCATGAGGATTATTGTTAGAGAATTATAATGTTATATGAACCACAATAGAACAGTAAACCATACTCAGTGTTTGAAGTATACTAATAACGTTTTTCAATACATTTCTAATCAAGAAACATTTTGAAATACAAGGGAATCATATAATCAGAAGTACAACTAATAACAACACAGTGTTCTATGAAAAAAATAGGGAAACAATGAATATTGAATAATCAGCATCAGGAATAATTAAATAATACATTTTGTATTAATGCAAATTTTAATTCCCAACATAAGAAGAATATAACTATTTTAACATGAGCAAATCCAATGATATTGTTTTAATTCATTGAAACATGAATATGAAACCTTAGGACAATTTAATGGTATCTAAAAGGTTATAGAATATTCTTTTATGAATATTATTATAGTTTTTATTTTTAATAAATAATAACGCAAAGCACAAGCATTACTAACAATTAACATATCTTTTCATATTAATGAAATAATATAATAAAATACAATTAGCAACAGATTAATAATGGCTCCAAAGCAACAATTATCTAAAGCCCAAAAGGCTGCCGCTGCTATGGCCGGTGGTAAGAAATCTAAAAAGAAATGGTCCAAAAAGTCTCACAAGGATAGAGCTCAACACGCTGTTATCTTAGATCAAGAAAAATTAGACAGAATCTTAAAGGAAGTTCCATCTTACAAGTACGTTTCCGTTTCTGTTTTAGTTGATAGATTAAAATTAGGTGGTTCTTTAGCTAGAGTTGCTTTAAGGGATTTAGAAGCTAGAGGTATGATCAAGCCAGTTTCTAAGCACGCCACTCAACAAATCTACGTTAGAGCTTCTTCTACTGATTAAGTTTTATGATAAAAATATGTATCGAAATAGGTATTTCTTTTTATATAAGATAAGATCATCGGAATACTCTTTATTGTTTTCTGATTAAGAATTTAAGAGAATGTTATAACAAGCATTAAGAAAAAATAAAAAAAGAAATTATAAGATATTGCAAAACATTATGAGTTATGTTTTGTCTTTTCTTTTTTGTTTTGAATGTACCATGCCATTGCGTTGTAGAATACTAAGTTATATATTCAAATGTAATGAACAAGCGATGATTTTCTATGATTATCATCAATCCATAAATAAATATAAGTGATTTTTTTTAGTTGTAGTTACATAAACAAAGATAGATTGTTAGATTAAAATATATTGATAAAAAATAAAGTCTACAGATATAAGACACTGTAAGTAAGATTGAATATATCTTAGAGTATATCACTGTTATGTTGAAGATGTTTACTGTATTGAGCTATTGTATCCTAATTTGGGAATAATGTTGTACTCTCTTATTTTCTCGTTTCTTTTTTTTTTTTCTTTGGGTTTGCCTGATGATCACACTATTGAAAGAAGCAAAAAGAAAAAAAAAAATTTTCTCTTTAGGAATTTTTTTTTTCTATTGGTATATAAGAAGCTTATGAAATTCTAAACTTATGGAAAATATATAATCTGAAATATTATTTGCCTTTTAAATTATTAAGTTTTAAACAAAACTAATATAATAAAAAAAAAAATAAAAACAGCCACCAGTATTAATATTTGCATTGACTTTTGCATCGTTGTATTTTATTTCTATTTTTATATCTTTTACTTATAAAATAAAGAGAATTTGTTGTGTTGGAGATAAATACATTGTTTTATTTATTGTTATACTTGCCAGATAACTCTATATACTATAGTTAACATGATTATAAAAAATTGGATTACCCATCTTTCATTATTGTGTTTCTGGTTTTTTCTCTTGAGAAAAAATTTGATGATGCTTAATGAAAGATATTATCCGCCTCTGAGGATGTATATGCAGGAATAAATTGTTGTAGGAATTCTTCGTTTATGATTATAGCTATAGTATAACAGTTACAATTTTTGTTTTTTTATTTTTAAAAGAAAAAAATAAGTATAATAGAAACAAGATTATAAGTGTTTATCTCCTAAGCAATATGAGACCATATTGTTAGAATTGTTCTCTTATGATAAAATAAAATACGGTGTAGAAGCTGATGCATTATGAAGATACAAACCTTAAAATTTTACAGTCATTTTTTTTTTTATTAACCAAATGAAAACTATATTGAATTATTTATTATGATGAATGACAACCACTTTTGTCTTTAAATTTTCCCGATGATGGTATCTTCTTTTAGTTACATGATTCAATGGAATAACATGCATCACCATCTGAATATAATCAATATGTTTTCTCAAAAAAAATAATAGAACTTCAATGATTTGAATTTTTAGGAATGTTACTTTTGTATCACTAACATCAAAAAAATCATAAATATCTTTTTTAATGTTAATAATATAATTTCATTTTTCTTTATAACTTTTCGAAGGAATGTTCTAGTGATTACTAATTGTTAATATGATGAATAACTTTTATCAGTTCTGCTTCTGAACCAAACTCAACAGGAAGATAATATAAAATACTTACCAAAAACTGCTGATATTAACAAATTTGAATGTAAACACTAAAGGAAATTGATTTAAATTATTAATCAAACAAGATTTTGTACTTTTTTTTTTGTTAATAATGTAATGTTGTCAACTGAAATACCCTCTCAAGTTGTCATGATGTTCATTCAAACAGCTTGGATTTTTTTTTTTTTTGATATATTATATTAATATGTGATGTTATTTTTAAGAGGATATATATTATTTACATTAACTCGATCATCCGTAATGAGATACTGAATTTATTTTATTGCAATATAATTGTCTTTCTAGTCTTTACATTCATGAATGTTTGAATCTAACTGGTTTTATATTTCAATTAATATTGCTACTTGATTTATTCGATGTTTATTAATTTTTTTTTCTTCATTTTTTTTTCTTTTTTTTTTTTGAAAAAATAATACTAGATGATCTGATAATTCACATTTTAAAAATCATTATGAACCTTTTGAACATGCTATCAATTTCATCTTTATTGACCAAAAATAAACCATTCCCGTTAAAGCATATATACTTCTTACTATTAAAATAAATAAAATACAGATGGCCAATTCTAGATTTGAGTATGTCAAAGAGTTTGAAACTCATATGAGGGTCTTACCTGAAACCTATATTGTTATTAGAATAGATGGTAAAAACTTCCATGAATTTTCTGATTATTACCAATTTCAAAAACCTAATGATATACGCGCAATTAATTTGATGAACGCCAGTGCTAAGAACTTGGTACTGAAATACAAATCTGAGATTATTTGTGCATATGGTGAATCAGATGAATACAGCTTTATATTGAGAAAGGATACACAACTGTACAATCGAAGAATTGATAAGCTTACATCTTTATTTGTGAGTTATTTCACATCACAATATATATTTCTGTGGGATAAATTCTTTGAAAACGAAGTGAAGCTAGATTATAAGCATCTTCCTATGTTTGACAGTAGATGTGTTAATTATCCTAATTTAGATGTAATCAAAGATTATCTAACATGGAGATTTGTAGACACACACATCAACAATTTATACAACACAGCATTTTGGGGGTTGATATTGAAGTGTGGTATGAGCAATAGAGAGGCACAGGAGAAACTAAGCGGTACGTTATCCAAGGATAAGAATGAGATTCTGTTCAAAGAATGTGGAATTAATTATAATGATGAGCCTGAAATATTCAAAAAGGGGTCATTGATAAACAAAAAGGGAGAAATATTACATATAGATGTAGTGAAGAGCATAAATGAGATATTTAAAGGCTTTTGAGTGGGTATTTTAGTATATATATTTGTTTTTTTTTTTTTAAAAAAAAAATGATTGTATTATAAGTTGTATGGTCAAAGATGATGGTAGGTGTAGCACATATAATATATTCTCGGAAGAAAAGAGAATACTTGGATATGTATCGGAATAGTATTTTTTCTTTTTACTTAAAGTGGAAATATGTTCCGACTTTGATTTTGAAATGAAAAAAAAAAAAAGACAAAGAAAAAAACTCAGAACTCAGCACATGGCTGAACTACATTTTGAATATATTTTTACACCCAAATTTTTAAAGTACGCGTTAATTTTCAATACTACAAAAATTAATGATAAATTTAGAAGCAAGAATTGATCTAAATTTAAATCACATTTTATTTCCTTTTTTATTTATTTATTTATTTTTTTGAAAATAGTTAATATCCATTGTTTAAGGTATATCAATTAATAGAAAATCTAAATATTACTTTTGATCTAGTTAATGTATTTGAATTTCTCTTAAGAGGGCTAAATTTTAAAGGATCTCCTTCTTTTTATTTATTATGTTTTAATAAATCATAAATTCTTTTTTATTAATTTCTAAATACGTAGATGCTGAATGTAAAGGCTGAATTCAAATATTTTTTTTTTTTAGAAGTGTTTTTAAAATTGTAATGAAAGGGTTATTATTGTTTTTTCTTGGTTTAAGGAAAAGATAGAAAGTATTTAAACTGATGTTATACATTTCAAAAAATAATATTTATGTGAATCTTGAATATATGTAATAAAGTTATAATATTTAAAAACCAGAAAAAAAAAAAAAAACTAAGTAAAACCCACTTAATAATATATTAATATTTCTATAATCACATATTCCAATACATAATGCAAGTCAAAAACGTTGTTGCTTCTGCCGCTCTATCCTCTATTGCTTTAGCTGAAACTAAAGCTACTACCACTTTAAACCCATCTTCATGGACTACCATGACTCCAAATGCTACCTATTCTTTAGGTTTATCTACTGAAGCCTCCACTTTTGGTATTGGTATTGCTCCAATCACCACTGGTTCCATTTGGGACAAGTACCACCCAACCACTACTGGTACTGCTACCATTTCCAACCCAACTTCTGCCACTGAATCTGCCTCCTCTGTTGCTACTGCTGTCAATGAAGACCCATTCTCCGCTGTTGCTTGTAAGGCTCCAGGTGTTTTGAACATCACCTTGGATAACGGTATCTTGAAGGATTCTCATGATAGAATTGGTTCCATTGTTGCCAACAGACAATTCCAATTTGATGGTCCAGTTCCACAAGCTGGTGCCATCTATGCTGGTGGATGGTCCATTTCCCCAGAAGGTAACTTGGTCCTAGGTGACGATGATATTTTCTTCCAATGTCTATCTGGTAACTTCTACAACATATACGACGAATACGTTGCTGAACAATGTTACCCAGTCAACTTACAAGTCTTAGAATACGTTGATTGTTAAATTGTCTTTTGACTATAAAAGTAAACAATAATGATAGATTCGGAATTCAAAATAAAACCAATTATTGTACAGAGTAAAATAAATAGAAAAATTAAACATTTGAACCATGATGGATATATTTTTAATTATTATTAGTTTTTGATTATATAGGTATATATGTTTGTCATTTTAAACAGTTTAATTTAATTTTTTTTTTTAATGCATATATCATGAAAATATATATTATTAAAAGTTTATTATATCTGAACCTGCAGATTTACTCAATCTGTTCATGATTGCTAAACCTTCAAGTTCTTCAGATACACCTTCAATGAACAATATATCTATGTTTTCTATATCATCTAGCTCCCTTAGTTCTTTGAAGATATTTTTTTGCATTTGTTTCAAGTCATCACCTAACTGTCTCACAATCAGTTCATCACTGTGTGAAAGATCCAGCATCTTGAAATCTATTTTATCAAACAATTTGTAACTCAACACCCCAATTTTCAATTCATCATTAGGATTTATCTTCAACAATTTAATTCTATAATTCATTTCATTGACAACAGTGTTCAAGTCGCCTGTGCTAGGAGAAAACAACACAACTTTACAACTTGGTGCGTAATGCTTGTATTTCATACCAGGGGTTCTAACCTTTTCTTGATTACTCTTCAAAACACACTCAACTTCAACTTTCGTTTTGGTTATTTCCTCAATATCTTCCTTGGTGAATCCTCCTGGTCTCAAGAGCAATACTTTCTTCTCATCAGTGACACAATCCAATACAGTTGACTCTACACCTATTGTGCAGTCTCCTCCATCAAGAATCATGGATGTTTTATCTTTCAAGTCAAAGAACACATGGCGTGCTGCTGTTGGGGATGGCTTTGTGGATGTGTTAGCTGATGGGGCTGCCACAGGAACATTTGCATAGTGAATCAATGCCCTAGCTATGTTGTTTCCTGGTAGTCTGACTGCAAATGTGGATTGCATACCAGTGGTCAGTTTTGAAAGCTTTGCCTCAGCACTGACAGATGCAGTGTTGATCTTGATGGGTAACAGAATGGTTAATGGTCCTGGCCATAACTCCTTGATGATCTTATGATAGTTCAAGGGTATGTTCTTCAATGGATTCTTCTCATCATGTTCAAGTCCATAAATAACCTCATCGATTTGTCTTATTGATGACACATGAGAAATCAATGGATTGTCACTTGGTCTGTTCTTGGCCCTGTATATGTTTCTAACACTTTCATCGTTCATAGATGACCCTCCCAACCCATAGACAGTTTCCGTTGGAAATGCTACTGTATTGTCCGTAGTGGATAGTATCTTAGCTGCCTTCAATATATTATTCTTTGTTTCAACATCAGTTATTGTTGGTTCTTCTCCGGATATATGTGCATTTTTAGAGAATATAATGGATTTTGGATCCACTTTTACTAATAATGTTTCAAGTTGATTTGATTGCATGGTATAATATTTCTTCACAGTTTTAAATACAAATCTTCTCAAGAACATATAAATTTATGAATATTTAAAGACAAAACAAGATATATTGAAAAAAAAAAATCGTTTGCTTACCTTTTTTTTAAAAAAATTATTTATAGTGAAAGAATAGTCTGTGAATTGGTTTTGTTGTATGAATTATATTATTAAATCAAAGTTTTTAAAAAAAAAGATAGATATGCCATTTACTCATTTCAAAAACCATGTCACAATTTTTATTGATGTAACTGAAAAAAAAAAAAAAGAAAGAAAAAAAAGAAAAGAAAATACGGATTTAAATCAATTACAAATCATTTTGAAAGAAAACAAAAAAAAAAAACAGATTGTAAAATAACATCGATATATAAATCTTGAAGAATCAATATACTTCTAAATTGTATAAATCATTAAAGTTTAATATTTATATATTAAATAAACATAAATGAAAAAAGAAAAAGTAAGTATTTTTTTTTTTAAATACAACTTAGAAACACTTGTGGTGAACAATAGATGGACCACTTTCATCGTATTCTTGCTTGGAGATCCACATTTGTTGGAAAGTAGTCAAGGAGGCCAAGATAGAACCACCAATCCAGACAGAGTACTTTCTTTCTGGAGGAGCAATGATCTTGATCTTCATGGAAGATGGAGCTAAAGCACTCATTTCCTTTTGCATTCTTTCAGCAATACCTGGGAACATGGTAGTACCACCGGACATGACGATGTTACCGTATAATTCCTTTCTGACATCAACATCACACTTAATAATAGAGTTGTAAGTGGTTTGATCAATACCAGCAGATTCTAAACCAATGAAGGAAGGTTGGAATAAGGCTTCTGGAGCTCTGAATCTTTCGTTACCAATGGTGATGACTTGACCATCTGGTAATTCATAAGATTTTTCTATAGATGAAGATTGAGCAGCAGTTTCCATTTCTTGATCAAAGTCCAAGGCAACGTAGGATAGCTTTTCCTTGATATCTCTGACGATTTCTCTTTCGGCAGTGGTGGTAAAGGAGTAACCTCTTTCGGTTAAGATCTTCATTAAGTAGTCGGTCAAGTCTCTACCAGCTAAGTCAATTCTTTGGATGGCATGAGGAATGGAGAAACCGGCATAGATTGGGACAACGTGGGAAACACCATCACCAGAGTCTAAAACAATACCAGTGGTTCTACCGGAGGAGTATAGGGATAAAACAGCTTGAATGGAAACGTAAAAGGCTGGGACATTGAAGGTTTCGAATAAGATTTGGGTCATCTTTTCCTTGTTGGACTTAGGGTTCATTGGGGCTTCGGTCAACAAAACAGGGTGTTCTTCTGGAGCAACTCTTAATTCGTTGTAGAAGGTGTGGTGCCAGATCTTTTCCATATCATCCCAGTTGGTAACAATACCGTGTTCAATTGGGTATCTTAAGGTTAAGATACCTCTCTTGGATTGGGCTTCATCACCAACATAGGAGTCCTTTTGACCCATACCAACCATGATACCTTGGTGTCTTGGTCTACCAACAATAGATGGGAAGACAGCTCTTGGAGCGTCATCACCAGCAAAACCGGCTTTACACATACCGGAACCGTTATCAATAACTAAAGCAGCAACGTCTATTTCTTAATGTAATGAAGGATTTTGTTAGACTAATTTTTTCTTTGTAAGATAAATTGAAAATAATTGTTAGTAAATTAAAGCGGATAGTTCGTTTTTTATTTTATTTTTGATGTAATTCGTTGATAACATTGAGCCATTATTTCATTATTAAAGCATAACCTAACGATAATAATTGATCAGATCAATTAATTTTTTTTTTGTTAATCATTTTAATGTTATTAATTAAATCTACTATTATGTTTTAGTTCTTCGTTTTCCTCTGTTTTGTAGTATTTTCGGACTTAAGGGATCCATATTCAGCCTAATTCTGATTTGTTTATTTTTTTTTTTCAACTTTTTCGGGTGGCAAAAAAACAACAACACACTAGTTGTTTATATTGATTTATTGTTTTTTTTTTTTCTTTCCCACAAGGTTAAGGGGTAAAAAATATTGCTAATTTTCAGATCAACTAAATATAGATTTTAGTGTGTTTTAGCAAACACTTTGATTCAACACAATGTTAATCACCTTGGGATATACTACAAATGGGGGGAAACAAATGGAAAAGATTAAAGTTAGTAATCTTGGAGTAGAACTTATGACAGTAATTAGTTACACAATAGCCTTTTGTTAATAATCAATACTTTTCAAAATTATGATGTAAATGGTGATCAATTTTTTTACAAATATGAGTTAATGTTTTATATGCTTTAATATCAATATAATATGCTCATGGTTATAACAAATGTTGTTCTGTCAATATAAAATGTTTACATACCAGAATCCATATTGAAATATTATAAGTGTTTATGTTTATATAGTTTATCAAAAAAAAAAGAAGAGTAAGAAAAGAAAAAGTGTATTTTTTTTTTAATATATTATAAAAATAATGTAATGAAGTTAAATTGAACTTTCTTTTAATTTGGTTTAATCTATTTTTTTTTTTCTTGGTCTTTAATTTGTTATTAAAATTCAAAAACTTTATAAATTGATAATTATTTATATAAATGTTATTAAATTTATAAGAAAATAAGAAAGAAAGGAAAAAAAAAAAAATTTTTTTTTTTTTCCTTCTCTTAAAACACCAAATGAAACAAATAGTGAGAAACTTTTAAAAAAAAATAAAATAAACACACGGCGTCTAATTCGAGTAGTTAAGCTGTTTTCCAGCAAATCAATATTTTTGTTAACTAAGTGAAATAAGGCTAAAAAAAAAAAAATTTTTTTTCTTACAAGGGAAAAATATACACACGCACAAGCAAGAGATTAAAATAGTAGCAATGAATACCTCTAAGATGCTTTGTTTAAGAACATCTACATAATATCATAACCCTTTTAAATGGAAGAAATAGAATAACAAAATTGAATATAAAGGTTCTTATATCAAAGAGCCTATTGTCAGAGATTAATTTTATCAGATCTTTAAAAGATATTTAAACGTATAAAGTTTTACCAAAAAAAAAAAAAAAAATTTTGTTTTTGATTTCATTTTCATCGTTTTTAATGTTTATTAGTAAATATGGACATAGATCACATGACGCATTCGTAAACTTTTAAATTTTGAAAATTTATATTCAAAAATTAACATTCTAACTTCTTTTTAAGATAATTATAAAAAATAACAATCAAAAGAATACTGTATTACATTAAACAACCAACTTTCAATCAAATGGATAACTCTAAGATTACACCAGAAACCTTACAATACCTAAAGGAACTTACTATACAAAAAAAAAAAGATGATTTAAAGGCTATCATCAAGATAGACTTCACCTACATAATTCTATCCATAGTATCTTGCTATCTCTTGTACAAAAAATCCCCAACAAAGGGAAACCATTTAACAAAGTTCTTTATTTGTAATTTATATACCATATATGTTGTTAAGAATCAAATGAGTGGTAATCCTAAGTACTTAACAAGATTATATAGATTGATAACATTTTTATCATTAATATCCAACATGGTCACATACATTTGGGGAAACTTTTATACATGGGCAACTTTGATTTCCTTGTATACAGCCTATGGGTTCTTTTCAATCATCAAAAATTTATTGAACTTCAAGAACAATTTACCATTGGGAAAGGGTTATGATCATTTAAATCAACCTAAACAATCTCAACCTACCTTGATGGATTCATTTTCTTCTCCTTTACAAAAAATGAAACAACAAGAAAATCAACAAATGGCTAAAAGCTCCTTAAGAAATGATGAAAATGTTGTTTACAAATCTTCAAATGGTATGAAAATTCCACAAAACATGAGTAAAGGTATGAAAGCTGCTTTGAAAATGAAAGATCAAAATGGTAATGATATTCAAAATGATGAACCTTTATCTAAGAGACAAATGAAATTGAAAAAGAAATTTGAAAAAATGCAAAAAATGAATAGTAATCAAGGTGGTGTAAGACATTAATAATATTTATGTATATATAATATTTAAAAAAAAAAAAAAAAAAAGGTTTTTTGTTTTTTTTCATTTAAGTACAATTAAAATAGTTATATTCTCTTTTTTTAAATAATCATAAATAAATAAAAGCATGAAGAAGAAGAAAAAAAAAAGAAAGCAAAAAAGGTAATAATAATCATAAAATTTAACAGCAACCGTTAACACCAGCACCTCCATTTAAGGATTTACCACCAGATAAATCAATTTTGTTAGATTCGTCACCTTCATTCAGTTGTTCATTTTTATCCATTTGTTGTTTAATTTCCTTTGCCATGGTGATGAATGCTTGTTCAACGTTTTCAGAAGATAAGGCAGATGTTTCCAAGACAGTTAGATTACCTTTTTCCTTTGCAAACTCTTGGGCCATTTCCAAGGTGACTTGTTTCTTATCCACTAGATCATTTTTGTTACCCACAATGATCTTTGTTACGCCATTTGTACCAAACTTGTCTATTTCTTGTAACCAGTTGTTCAAGTTGTTGAATGATTCCAAATCAGTGACATCATAAACAACAATTATACCATGTGCTCCTCTGTAATATGATGAGGTGATGGTTCTAAATCTTTCTTGGCCAGCAGTGTCCCATATTTGTAGTTTTACAATTTTGTCGTTATCCAACTTAAGAGTCTTGATCTTGAAATCAACACCAATAGTTGAGATGTAGTCGCTGTTATAAGAGTTGTCAGCAAATCTTAAAAGCAAACAAGACTTTCCAACACCTGAGTCTCCAATTAATAATAGTTTGAATAGATAATCAAAATCACTACTGTTGTTTTTCATTATTTGATAATATGTTAGTTTTCCTTTTTTTTTTTTTTTTTTTGTTTCTTTTTTGAAAATTCTAGGTATATTTGATTATTTCCTTTATATTAAAAAATTTATAGATGTATATTTGTGTTAATAGATTACAAAAAATCTATATGTTTTATCTAATTCTTAAAAATAGTTTAAAAGTTGATTGGAAAGGGGGGGGAAAATTATAAAAATAACAAGGGTGTTTAGAAGATATACCCAAATATATCTTTAGTATATATTTTTTAAAGATTTTTTTTTTTTTTTTTTTGAGAGCTTTCCCTACCAACTTACAAAGAAAAAAAGAAGGAATTTAAAAAAAAAAAAAAAAAATTTTTTTTTTTTTTGGTTTTGTTTTGGCTTTTAAATTCTCTTAAGTTGCTGCCTATTCTAATATTTGATTCAATATTATATAAAAATAATGATATTTATGACTTCAAATGAGATGTAAACTAATGTTATATTTCAAGCATTAATCTTTTGAATATTATTTTAAAGAAATAAAGTAATAGAGTACTAAAAATCATATATAGGATAAATGTAATGTATTATCTTATTAAATGACATTCAATAAATCTACCTTGATAATATTAGATTTGAACGGGAATATGTGGATAATGGTATTTTTTTGCTGTTCCTTTTTGTTTTCTTTTTGAAAAGTAAATTTAATCAATAAACACAGCGGTGTCACATGACTTCCATAAAGTAACGGAGATAAGATCCATTCATTTGTACTTCTTTTTTTTTTGTAATTTTCTTTTCTTTCTTTTTTTGTTCCTACTTAAACACGAATATAATAAACTTGTTTAAAGCAATAATACTACACCTATAAAGCCTCCCCCTTCTATATAAAGTTTATAAAATAATACTTGAGTAATACTTTAATCAATATCACTAATAATATTTTGAATAATGTCTGATATTAACAACTCAATTGATTCTTATATTAATCAATACATCTTCAAACACATTTTGAAAATACTCAACTTTAATAAAGATGATCAAAGACTACTTATAAAAAGATTACCTTATTCTCAATCATACAAGCATATTGATAAGATCTTCAATGATCAACTTAAAAAAAAAGATATCATTATTTTTTATTCATTCAACAACAGTAATAATCAAAAACATGTATCTCAAATAATTCAATCTCAAAATTTACAAAAACATTTTGTTCAATTAAATCATCTTTACAATTATGATCTCTATTCCACAACAGATGAATTACTAAAAATTCAACAAAAACAAAACATCCCCATACTGGTAACCATTTTTTTGAATAATGATTATCAAGATCAAAAGGAAATACAAACAAAACTGGAAAATATCTTAAACTTTAATGTGAATTAACTTATTATAATCTCTAAAGATATATATGTAAAAATAAAAAAAAAATTAATATTAATATCTTAGTTAATTACAAAATAATGTATAAATTGTTACTTTTAAAAAAAGAAAACAAATAAATATGGTACCATGAATTAATATTCTTCTTTTGTTTCATCCTTCAAAAAATTTAAACTTGAGAGAATACACCTTGTGATAATATTTCTTTTTCCTTTGAATAATGTTTTCTTACCTCATCAGCTATGAACACACTACTACTGATCATTAATAAGAACAATAAGTCATACAAAGATAAGGCTTCTGTATTGAATATCGACTGTGCAAATGGCAGGTATATAGCACACATTTGACCCAATAAAGATAATCCAACAGCATAGTTGAACATTTTATTATTGAAGAATCCTACTTCAAATATGGACTTGGTTGTGTGTCTACAGGCAACTGCATTGAACATATCAAAGAATACAAAGCATGTGAATGTCATGGTTGTATCTCTCTTTGTGATCTCTCCATCAACCATCTCCTTAACAAATATAAACAATGTTCCAATGATTATACAGATGGCTGATTGAAGAACCCTTTTGAACAACTTATAAGTCAAGATCTTTTCATCTCTCTTTCTTGGTGGCTTCTTCATAACTTCATGGCCCACAGGCTCAACACCCAAGGATTGAGCAGGCGGCCCATCCATCAATATATTGATCCATAATATTTGCATGGCATTCAATGGAGTTGGTAAATTAAACAATGTTGACAACAACACTAAGGACAAGGCTGCAACTGAAGTGGATAGTTGAAATGTAATGAAGTTTTGAATGTTGTTGAATATACCCTTTCCTTCTTCAATAGCAGACAAGATGGTGCTGAAATCATCATCAACCAAGACCATGTCACTGGCCTCCTTCGCCACATCAGTTCCATTCTTCCCCATGGCTATACCAATATCAGCCAATTTCAAAGCAGGTGCATCATTAACCCCATCACCAGTCATCCCAACAACATCTCCTCTCTTTTGCAAGGCCTTCACAATCATCAACTTGTGGTTAGGTGTTGCTCTGGCAAACACATTCACTCTATCAATAACATCAGCCAATTGGTCTTCATTCATGTGATCAAGCTTGTCTCCTGTTATCATGTTGTTTTCAGGATTTGCCAAGTCCAATGGAATACCAATCTGGCCAGCTATGGATAAAGCTGTTGTTGGGGAATCTCCAGTGATCATGATTATGTGGACTTGACCTTCCAACAAATGTTCAATGGACTCAGCCACATGTGGTCTAGGTGGGTCCTTCATTCCTATCAATCCTAAAAATGTTAAATCATTAACATCATCATCACTCTTCAATGTATCATTCTTGTTCAGGTTTCCTGTAGCAGCAGCTATAATTCTCAATCCTTCTAGAGCCAAAGTCTTTTCTGTGTTTTGAATCTTGGCCTTCAATTCAGTGGTTAACTTCTCTCTCTTCCCAGCGGAAGACATATAATACTTGGAATTTGATAATACCTTCTCAAGAGCACCTTTAACATACAGGTCATCATTCTTCAAACTTATTGCCATGTATTTTCTAGAGGAATTGAATGGCAACTCATACTTCTTTTCATATTTCAAGTCATTTCTCTTATCTTGCAACCCAAACTCTTTTAACAGATCCATGATAGCTATTTCTGTAGGATTTCCTATATACTTGTATTGCTCATTAGAATAAATTGCAGTGTTACATAAGTTACCACACTCCAGCAACTTATATATATCACAAAACTTCTTCTTGTCCATAGTATCGGAGTTGTTCAGTGTCTTGATGAAATCATTGTAAATACCATGGGTTTGTTTCTTGTTTTCAATATCCATTATATGGTTTTCATTTTCCATTGATCCTAAAGTCCACAATTTGGTAACCTTCATCATGTTCATAGTCAAAGTACCTGTCTTATCAGAACAAATAACATTAACAGAACCTAATGTTTCAACAGATGGTAATCTTTTCACAATGGCCTTCTTATTGGCCATTCTTAACACACCTAGAGCCAGAGTAACAGTTACTATGATTGGTAACCCTTCAGGAATTGCAGCAACAGCCAATGAAACAGATATTTGGAACATGGTCAACCATGATCTTCCCTGTATGACACCTATCAAGCAAATGACACCAATCAAAATAAAGGAGAAGTAAGATAAATCCTTCCCCAATTTGTCCATGGCTTTTTGTAATGGAGTCTTTGGCTTCTTGATGGCATTCATCATTTCAAATACCTTTCCAAACATGGTGTTCTTACCAGTTCCTACAACTATCCCCTTGGCTGATCCATCAGTGACCAAAGTCCCCATGAATGCAATGTTAGATCTCTCAGCAATCGGTATGGTATCCCCCATTGACTTGACAGGATCGCAATTCTTCAAAACAGGAGTGGTTTCACCAGTCAATGAACTTTCATTTATGTTAAGATTGACAGATTCTATGATCCTAATATCAGCAGGAACCTTGTCACCAGTTCTCAAAACAACCAAGTCACCTGGAACCAAGGTGGAAGCCAAGATGTTTGCATTGCTATTACCATTTCTTATTAAGTGACATTCCATGGGGACCAATTCATTCAGGGCCTCCAATGTCTTTTCGGATCTGTACTCTTGAACAAATCCAACAGTAACAACAATCACAATGGCCATGGTGATGCTGACTGCATCATCAGTGTTCCCCATGAGAAAACTTACCACTGCAGATGCAATTAACAACAGGATCAAAGGATCTTCAGTGAAGGTCTTCAAGAATTGTATGATCAAGGGTTCATCATCATCATCTGATTTACATTCATTTTCCCCATACTCATCTTGTCTACTCTTGATATCATTCAAGTCACTCAACCCATTTTTCCCATCAGTGCTCAATGCAGTAATGGTTTCATCAACGGTTTTGGTGCTGTATGTCAATGAAGCTGAATTATCATTTTTGGATAGATCCGATATATTATTCAAGCTTAATGTGTTGGAGTCTTCTTCCAATAATGAAGGTTTTGTTTCACTTTTATCAAGTAAATTACTTGAAAATGGATTATCAGACATATCTCTCTCTTTTAATATATTTATTTATTTTATTCAATTTATAATGTATTAAAGAATTTGATTTGTTTATTATAGTTAATATATATGACTGTCAAGATTGTAGGAATTAGAATTTTTGCTTAATTTTTTTTTTTACTAGATTATAAGATTTTAATAATAATAATAAAAAAGCTAAATATAACTGTTTATCTTCCTATGATTCCTTCAGGTTTATATATATTGTTCATTGTTGAAACATATATAAAGATATTGAAATAAACCAAAAAAAAAAAAAAAAAAAAAAGAATAAACGCCAGAAAAGAAGAAAAACCCCCATTTGAATTGATGGAAAGGGTAGGCAAAGGGGGGGGAAAAATGCCAAGCTTTTTCTTCAAATTGATCAATCTGAGTGTGTTCAAAGCTGTAGCCTAAATTTTTTTTTTTTTCCAAGGCAAAAAAAAAAACAGAGATCCTTTTGATCCAATAACTTGTACAAAGTAAATATATTTAACTTCAACTAGATTTTTAATTTTACAATCACTCAAAGAACTACACAGTTAAAAAAATAATAATAAAGAAAACAACAATAAATGATCTAATTTGTAAGTAAAACATCTATATACAAAAACAATTCATCACCTATTTTATTCAAATCAAATATATATATATATTATGGTTCAACATTGTATTGAAGTCTTATACCCATAGCTGACAGTTCAGAATCTAAATATTTCAATACAAATGGTATGGCAACAGTTGTTGTATTTCCTCCACCAACAAACTTCTTACCTTGGCCATCTTCCCATATGTGGGCATCATCAATATATAGATCATCTTCATCATTTCCGTTTTGTTCTTTTTGTTTTCTGATAACACTCTTGACATCATCAAATTTGATAGCACATCTTCTACATCTGACAGTGGACTTAGCACCTATTCTTGGAACAGATGATTGAGTGCTTAATATGGATCCACAATCTCTACAGATTGAACTATGAGTATAATCTGAACAGTTTAGTAATCTGTCTTGTAGCAAGAATGATGTACCATGACCAATGAAAGCATCTCTCTCCATTTCACCAATTCTGATACCACCACCTCTCTTTCTACCCTTGACAGGTTGCATGGTCAAGGCATTGACTGGACCAGTTGATCTAACTTGGTACTTATCATTAACCATATGTCTCAATCTTTGGTAGTAAACAACACCAATGTATATATCAACTCTCAACTCTTCACCAGTGGCACCTGAATATAGAGGTTCATTACCATGGTAGTTGTATCCAGCAGCCTTCAGCTGCTCTCCAAAGTAATCAGCAGGTGTGTCTTGTTCATTGAATCTCCAAGGAGTGGCATCTTGAGCAACACCATGTAGACACCCAGCTTTACCAGCCAAGGACTCAACAAACATACCAATGGTCATTCTGGATGGGAAAGCATGTGGGTTGATAATAACATCAGGTTGGATACCTGTTTCTGAAAATGGCATGTCAACAGTAGGCCACTTTCTGGAGCAAACACCCTTTTGGCCGTGTCTTGATGAAAATTTATCACCAATTTGTGGGGTTCTTCTAATTCTGTACTTAATGGAAATGGATTGTAATTCAGAATTTCCGTTATCATCACCAATCAAATTAACAGCCTCAATGTAAGCTGGTTCGGAATTGTGATAGGTCTTGACCTTTGTCTTACCTGAAATTTCATCGTAATAGGCAGCAACTGGATCACCCTCTTGAACATAAGTTCCCACAAATGGCAACCCATCCTCATCAATGTTGTTCAACCATTCTTGTGGCCATTCATCAGATCCAAATCCAAAGTGTTGGGTTATTGGATCTCCTCTAGACCTGTTCAATGCCAAGTCAATCTTCTCAACCTTGTACATTGTACCATATCCAAATCCTCTTTCATCAGCAGACTTATTAATGATCATTGCATCATCCATATCATAACAAGTGTATGAAATAACAGCAACAACGGCATTGGTACCATTAGGGAAGTTGTCCATACCGTAATCATCATACAAATTGGCCTTCACAATAGGTGTTTGACCAGATTGCAATCTATAAAGCTTGTTGTCTGATCTGTTAACAAGGCCAACACCAGGAGTACCCATAGTTTGCTTACCCATTTGACATTGATACATGTTTCTTGGGGATTGGTTGTAATCGGAGAATGGAGTCAAGTTGGCAATGATGGACAAAATGTTTGTTGGAGAAAACTCAACATGGGTGTGGACACTGTTGACAATTTCAGGAGCAGTGACAGCAATATTCATGTAAACTTGTTCAAATGGACCAACAATGTCCTCCTTGCCCAAAGGTAAGTATTTAACAGGTCTCATCATTCTTGAGTGACCACCAAACAAGTACAACCCTGGGTATTGACCCTTTGTTGAAGGAGGAACATAACCTATTTCTAAGTCCAATGGGATGTTGTGTTTACCAGCAACTTTCCAAAATCTTAATGTGTTTGAAATGATGGAGGAATTCTTGTGAGATGTGTAGCCAATGATTTTACCATCAATTTGAACACAGGCAAAATCAGGACCAATTTGAGAGGCTGCTTCTATAGGAGTAACACCCAATTCATAAAGTTTATTCTTCAAGAATGTCAAGTCCAGTTGCTTGGTTGATATTCTACACTTGTGAGCAAAATGGTTTAACAACCCACAAGGAGAACCATCAGGTGTATGGACAGGGCATAAGAAACCCCAAGATTCAGGTAACAATTTTCTAACTGTTGTTGTTTTCAATTGAGCAAAGAATGAACCTCTATGAACCATTCTGAAATGAGCCAAGAATCTATAAAAGTTAATTTTTTCAGCAACAACAGTATAACCGGAGACTTGTTGCAAATCTAAACCGGATTGGGATACCAAGTTACCTGTGGACAAGAAATATTGAAGCTTTGCACCTATGTTTTCATTGACTCTCATAAGAACTCTTTGCATGTATTTGGTGGACTTGAAGTTAACTGGAATACCTGATCTTTGTAGATCTTGTTGAATTTGAAGTTTAATGTTGTTTAAGTATTCTTCCATCTTTTCCTTGATGATCATGCTGTATAAGAAACCACCTAGTAAAATTTCTTGATGTTGAGTAGCATCTGGATTATCAGGAGAACAATCCCCAGCAACCAATGAGTATAACTTTCTAATCATGAAGAAGATCATCTTGGATTTGTCCTCATTGGCCTTCAAGTCGGATTCATTAATATCGAAATCATCAGCTTCCCAGTTGTTCAAATGAACCAGGATGATTCTGTTCAACACCATTTCACCAACTTGATAATCACTCATTTTATCATCAGCTTGGAAGACAACTCTAAATTTATCACCCAAATACTGTAAAACTTGGGTTCTGTTATGTAAGTTTGGATATTTCTTCTTGAAGCCTCTCAATAAAAGTTCCAATCTATCAGTTAAGAAAGAGTTGTTCAACTCGGAAGTACCACAAATACCATCAAATATTTGCTTATCATTGTTGGAGTCTGATAAAGCCTTCAGAATCAAAACAATAGGAACTAGATACTCGTTTTTTCTCCAAGAGAATCTCAAGTTGACGTTACCATCGTTTAGATAATGAAGAACATTGGTTTGAGATGTTTGATCAGGTCTACAAGATCTAATTTGAACACCGAAGTGAGAGTATGAGTTACCTCTGTTGGCGAAACTAGGTCTTATGAGGGCCATAGGATGGTTTCTTCTTTGCACAATCAACATTCTGATTAACTTTTCAATACCATTGATGATGAAGTAACCACCAAGTTCATCAGACTCTTCTCTCTTTTGGGTTAATTCATAAGGAGATAAACCTTGCAAATGACATCTATTGGATTGTAACATGATTGGTATGCCACCGCATTGTCTAACTTCAGAAAATGTATCTTCACCATCATTGACATCCCATTTCAACTTCAACATCAAGTTACCTTTGTAAGAACCTAGTTTTTGTCTAGCTTCGGCAGGGTATATAACATCACTAGCTGAATGAGCATCTGAAGAATGACTTTGCATGGGTTTGTTGATTGATACTTGTTCTATGGATAAGGACAACTTGTTGTCATTGGCATAAACAACTTTTGAACCAATATCTTTCAAGGATAAATTTAAAAGACCTTTTGAAGGATCATTGTCTTGTTCGGTCATACAATTGAAGGAATCAACATGAGGAGCAATAGCTTCCTTCAGAAGAGGGTATTGATCTTCAGTTAATTCATCTTTTGGTGGATTTATGAATCTTTGTTCTCTATCTAAAGTATGAAACTCAGCAGTTCTCTTTTTCAAAGAATGAGAAGATTTATCAGTATGAAGTTTCATAGCACTATTTGGGCTCATTGTTATAAAAATATTTTTGCTTTCTAGAAAAAAATATATATATATAAAAGAGAAAGAGAAAATAAAAGGTTAATGATAGATTATGTGTAGTGCTGGATAATAGAATTTATTGGATACTTAAGATGTTTTTTTGTATTATTATTACATTACAATAAAACTTTTGATTATATTACAAACAATATAAAAAGAAAAGTTTAATAAGAAAAAATCAACAAGAAGACTAAATAAATAAATAAAAAAAAAAGAAATTAAAATTACTCTTGAGAGATAATATCATTATAGATGAGATTGTGATGAAGAATCATTTAGTTACTGTTTAAGCACATATAATTTTTTTCCTTTTTCTTTTAAAAAAAAAAGAGAAAGAACAAAAGTTACAATTCTATGGTAACATGTACTTAAAATATCTAAATATGTCCCAAAACAGCAAGTGTTGAATATTTGGTTTAGGAAAAAGAGAATAAATTAAATGGGGAAAAAAAAAAAAAAGAAACGTTGTCTTTTTATAGAATATTGGTAGCGTTAAAATGTGTATTTCCCAATTAGGAAGTGTAATTGGTTTTAAACTCATACAAGCAAATAATATGTCTTAAACAGCAAAATTGATGGGTTTATTTTAAGAAAATATATATTTACTTTTCTTAGAATGTCCCTACTTACAAAAAAAAAAAAAAATTTTCTTTTAAATTTTTCTAAATTTGAAACACATTTGTATTAAACAACTCATAATCAATAAACTATCATCTATTTCATCTTCTTTTTTCTTTTTTTAATTGATTTTATAATTGATTTTTATAGTTTTATTATGGGAGTGTTCTATTTTAATAGTCATTTGAATAAGGACAAGAAATAAATACATATTAAAACCAAAATAGATAATCATATACTAAGTTTATATCATAGACTCCTCTTTCTTTTTCTTTTTTAATTTGTTGAGATACCCATAAACAACTTCCTTTTTATTAAGAAAGGTTAATACCATAAATCAAAAGATCCTTTAATATCAAATATTAGGTTTTAGTCTATTGTTATTTTTTAATCTTTATATGATCTAAGTCTTTGTAATAAATAACTAATAATAAAAAATAGAAATAGAATAATAGAACAATGAATAATATTATTTACCTATTGTCGTTGTCCTTTATATTTGGAAACAATATAGTGTTTGCTCAGAATTTCATATCTAGCAACTCTTCATTTGCTATTTCTACTTTCAATATTGAATCAAGTTCTCTTTTAAGTTCTTCATCAAGTATTTCTACAAGTTCTTCACCTAGTACATTAGCAACTACAAGTTCATCATCGAGTATTTTAGTAGCACCAACGCTCACATCATCAAACACCACATCAAGTTTTAATTTGTTTACTACTTCTATCAATACTAATGTTTCTAGTTCAATATCCTTGTTGAATACAACGTCTACTTCATCAACGCCAATAATAACATCTAATAACATATCCACTTTACCTATAACTAGCACATCAAAGAGTTCCCTCTCAAGTAGCTCTAGCTTTTCAGAATCTAAGAGTAGTACTTCTTTCACACCAACATCTTCATCAACATCCTCAATAACTCCTACAACATCAAAGTCATTATCCACTTACACATCGAATGGTCAAGTTATGGTAACACAAGTCTTCATGACGTTAACTTCAACACACACTTCATTCTCTACCAAGCCTGGAAAACATCACGGTTTGAGTAATAAAAACAAAAAAATTGTAGCCGGTGTTGTTGTTGGTGTTGGTGTTCCATTCATCATATTGATTGTTTGGTTGATCTACTTCTTCATGTTGAAGGGTAAAAAACAAAGATACA
This sequence comes from Hanseniaspora guilliermondii, assembly GCA_036287555.1. Lineage (NCBI taxonomy): Eukaryota > Fungi > Ascomycota > Saccharomycetes > Saccharomycodales > Saccharomycodaceae > Hanseniaspora > Hanseniaspora guilliermondii. The sequence goes on along the minus strand of CP143015.1, from coordinate 344,412 downwards.
TAGACTCTCAAGGAAGAGAAGTGATTGATGTGAAGCATAACAAATTTGTAAGATACATATGGTGTGATCTATTAGGTTTTTCATTCAAGGATGATTCAGACCAAAGTATGTACAATAACAGCAACAGTAGCTTCAGAAATTCTAACAACTTCATGAACAGAGGTGGAAGCAAAAACAGTAGCAATCATAACCAGATGAATAACAACCTGGGTGTTCTAGGCAATAATGTCATGCAAATGAATGATATAAGATTAGAAAAGGAAAACGCTTTATTAAAAGAACAAAGAGAAAAAGGGTTCCCTACAAATGACAACTTAGATGACAAAGATCATATGGATTCTTCAAACACACCTTTAAGCTTACAAGAGAATAGCGGAAGAGATATAGACGGAAATTTCAAAGGTAGAAATAGTTTGAACACACATAGAAGAATGGAATCAGTAGTCACTGGTGATGGTTTTGATTATTTAGATGAAATCAATGCCAAAAAATACTAAGTTCTCTTGCTTCATTTTTTAAAATCAAAATTTAAATACTCATGTTCATATATATATACCATACATATTAATATTGTTTCATCATTTTATTTTAAAATGTATAAAATAGAAAAAAAAAACACTAATTTTATTTTTTAAAATTAAAAAAAACCTTCCCAATATATTAGTTATATATATATCCTAGACTAAAATTACAATAAATCATTTATTGTTTGGCAACATATTGCTTTTCTAAATCAGCCCAGAAAGCAGTGGTTGGTAATGGGAAAGAACCAGCCCATTCGTAGATTTCCTTCTTCATTTGTTCAAGTTCTTCATGACCTTCATCAACCTTGTTCTTGAAATCCTTCAACTTGTTGGCTTCCTTAGGTAAGGATTTTTGTAGAGCAACAGCAAAATCAACAGCCTTGTTGATATATTCAGCAATCTTGATGAAATCTTCAACACCCATACCTCTGGTGGTCATGGATGGAGCACCAACTCTGATACCACCTGGAACAATAGCAGACTTAGAAGAATCATGAGGAATGGAGTTCTTGTTCAAGGTGATGTTGGCTTGTTCACAAACATATTCAACTCTAGCACCATCAGTACCCTTTTCTCTTAAGGAAACCAAAACCATGTGAGTGTCAGTACCATCAGTGACCAACTTGTAACCATTCTTCTTGAAGGTTTCTTCTAAGGCCTTGGCATTCTTCAAGACTAAAGCTTGGTATTGTTTGAATTCTTCAGTATCAACTTGCTTCAAGGCAACAGCTAAAGCAGCAATGGTGGATTGGAATGGACCACCTTGGGAACCTGGGAAGACAGAGAAGTTGATTGGGTTTTCTAAGTCATAGTAGACAGCATCACCGTTCTTCTTGTAGGATCTAATACCCTTTCTGAAGAAGATCATGGCACCTCTTGGACCTCTTAAGGACTTGTGGGTTGTAGTGGTAACAATATCAGCATATTCAAATGGAGATGGAATAACACCAGAAGCAACCAAACCAGCAATGTGGGCCATGTCAACCATCAAGTAAGCACCAACACTGTCAGCAATTTGTCTCATTCTCTTGTAATCAATCAATCTACAGTAAGCAGAAGTACCAGCAACTAAGATCTTAGGTCTGTACAAGGCGACGTTCTTTTCCAAGGTGTCATAATCAATTAATTGGGTGACAGGATCAACTCTGTATGGCATGGATTCAAAGTACTTGGCAGTGGCAGAGATAGGTCTTTGTTCAGTTTGGTAACCGTGAGATAAATGACCACCATCTGGTAGATACAACCCCATGATTCTTTCATGTGGCTTAATCAAAGCAGAGTAAACTTCAAAGTTGGCAATGGAACCAGCCAAAGCTTGAACATTGACACCCCAGTTTTCAGCATCCAAGGAGAAGGCCTTCAAGGCTCTTTGTTGACAAACAGATTCAATCTTGTCAACAAATTGACAAGAACCATAGTATCTGGAACCAGGGTAACCTTCAGCATACTTGTTGTTACAAATAGAAGAGGAAGCTTCCCAGATTTGAGTAGTAGTGACGTTTTCAGAGGCAATACAACAAATGGAGTGTCTTTCTCTTAATTGTTCTTGTAAGATGTATTCAACAACTTCATCACCTTCAATGGTTAAAGATTGGGTGGTCAAATCATTGTGTTTTTGAGATAAGGCGTATGACATTTTTTTATATATTAGTTATAGAGATAGTTTATTGATTTCTATATGGTTTTATTATATTATATATAAATATGTCTTTCGATATAATAACATTTAACTATTAATGGAAAAATATCATAAACCTTTAACAAATCATTACATAATATTGTACTTATATAATTTGAAAAAAAAAAGAAAAAAGAAAAAGGGTTAAGGAAAAGATTGAGAAGTTTACTCTTTGAAAGAAATTAAATACATTAAATATTTTTTTTTACCAATGATTTAGTTATTTTTTTCAAACTTCTCGTTGTGTAATTTTTTTTTTTTTTTTTTTTTTTGGGGAGTTTAATTTTTCACACGTTTTTACCTCACTTCTCAAATTTGCTACTCATTTGAAAAGATTTGATCCCGAAACTGTGGTTGAAAAAAAAATTAAAGACTTCTTTATCATATACATGATTAAGTGTTCATTTTAAATTTATATTCCATTTATTTACATAGTTTATTATATATTGAGCAGATATCACAATGACAGGCTTTGATTAATTTTTCTTTGTTTATGAGTATAACTCTATATCTCTTTTAATTTAATCAATAATTTCATCTTCTTTTTTTTTTTTTTTCTATTTTTAATCCCATCCATCTCTCCATCTTTTTTTCCATAAATTACAATCAAACTCTTTCTTTCCTAACTTCTTATTCACCTCATTATGTGCCCCACATAACCAACGGTTCAATCCTTCATTGTCTGTATTATCAAGAGGATGCTCTTTCAGATATTTCTTGAAATCATCTGCACACCATGTACATGGATACATTCTACTTAAAACATTGAAAAACCCATTGATTTCCACCTTGTCTTGTGTGCTTGGCTTTTCTGGATATTTGGAACATAAAGAATGTATGAATGTCCAAGATGAATTCCCCAATTTTTCAACATCTGGTGGATCCTCTCTATATTTGTCCTTTTTTGCTGGTGCAGATACCTTTCCTGTGGCCATTTGAAAATCTAGTAATGTATTACACGATCTACATGGCTTGCCATCCTTGTCATATATGATTTTTCTTCCTGAAACACCTACTTCAGGTTTTGTTTGATTTGTTTCACTCATTTATTTTTTTTTTTTCTTGGTTAAGTACAAATGTATCTGAATTAACCTTCTTAAAAAGTTACTGAACACACACATAGATTTTCAAAAAAAAAAAAAATAAAATAAAAAAAGGTTGAAGTCCTTGGAATGGCTGTTCTTATGTAAAGAAAAAAATGAAAATTTACCTACATATACATATTTTTTTTTCTAAAAGTGTGTTATCTCCGCAGTGCCTCACATGAAAATCATTCGTACAACTTGAAGTTTAATGGCACAGAACTTCCTCTTCCACTAGGATACAACTTTGTTCTTCCTAAGAATGGTCTTGGAATTGGCATTTCATCCTTGGTCAGCCATTTGAACCTCGTACTTTCAGGTATTGCCACATCTGCCAGTTGCTTTCTCATTCCTGCTTTGTTTATATAACTTGAAGAATCTGTCAACTGTTCATCTGGTCTTCCTTCTCTTGTTACTGCACTGCTAGTAGTTGTGCCATCTGAAAATAGCCTTGTTTTATAATTCCCTTTTGGTTTGTTTTCCACTGCAGGTGGTGGTGGCGGCGCTTTTTTCGTTGTGCCTGTGTCGTTACTTCTGTAAGCAGTAGTGCTCATATCTTCTACCTTCGTATTTTCTCCAATTGGTGCACTTTGCTGCAGAGGTGGTGGCATACTAGGTGCACTTGGCGCACTTTGCTGCAGAGGTGGTGGCATATTAGGTGCACTTGGCGTTTTAGCCCCCGTTGATAACTTTGGCTCTTCATGTTGTAAATTAGATGCACCATGTTTTGATACAGCAGCTACATTCTTTTCATCCACAACATAAGTGTCATCCCTTTTCTTTTGTATTTCTGCCAAAAAAGGTAATCCACCTACAAGTGGATTGACTGGTGGCGTCTTAATTGTATCTGCATTTGTGGATAAGCTTGGCAATGACGGGGCCTTTGGTGTACTGCTTGGCAATGGTGGTGCAGCTGGTACACTACTTGGCAATGGTGGTGTCTGTGGTGTACTGCTTGGTAGTTCTGGTGCTTTGGGTATACTGCTTGGTATTGGTGGTGCCTGTGGTGTACTGCTTGGTAGTTCTGGGGCTTTTGGCATACTGCTTGGCAATGGTGGTGCAGCTGGAACACTACTTGGTAATGGTGGTGCCTGTGGTGTACTGCTTGGCATTGATGGTGCCTGTGGTGTACTGCTTGGTAGTTCTGGTGCTTTTGGTGTGCTGCTTGGTAATGGTGGTGCAACTGGGACACTACTTGGTATTTCTGGTGCTTTTGGTATATTTTTTGCTAGTTCTGGTGCTTTTGGCATACTGCTTGGTAGTTCTGGTGCTTTTGGTACACTGCTTGGAGTTGGTGGTGGTGCTGGGACACTACTTGGTAATGGTGGTGCCTGTGGTGTATTGCTTGGTAGCTCTGGTGCTTTTGGTGCACTGCTTGGAATTGGTGGTGCTTTTGGTACACTGCTTGGAATTGGTGGTGGTGCTGGGACACTACTTGGTAATGGTGGTGCCTGTGATGTACTGCTTGGTAGTTCTGGTGCAGATGGAGCAGAGCTTGGCACAGGAGGGACTGCTAGATTATGACTAGTACTTCTTTGTCCCGAAGTGTCACGCTTCGAGTTGTTAGTTTGCTTGTTGGACACATCAGGCACACTAGAATCATCAATTACATGAACATCATCTCTTTTCTTTTGTATTTCAGCTAAGAAAGGTAATCCACCAGACATAGGATTGAAATGGGTAGCCGTTGAATCTTCATGTTTAGAGTTGACTGCATTAGAAGTAGGTAGCGGTGCTACAGTCTCTGGCATTGGTGGAGGGACGTTAGGTGCCGTATTTGGCATTGGTGGAGGGATATTAGGTGCCTCACTTGGCATTGGGGGAGGAACACTAGGAGCTGCACCGGGAATAGGAGGTGCAGAAGGTATCTTCAGTTCATTTCTTACGTCATTATTGTAGGAGCTTTCGGAGGCATGCATCTTCTTAGCATTGAATGCATTTTGAAGCATAGAGTTCAAATCCATTCCCCCTGAAGAGCTTGTTGATTTTGGTACTGTTGGCGCGGATGATGTTGGCTTTTTGTTTGTACCATTCTCTATAACTCCTCCACCTACTTTGGGTGCACTTCTGTCATCTGTTTCTGTCTTCTTTAATGAGGCTCCCTGTCTTATACTAGCGAGCAATGCATTTCTATCAGCTGGAATAGGCGGAATAAATGTAGTATTATTTCCTAGAGAAGGTGGTGGTGGTGGACCTGGTGGTGGTGGTGGGCCTGCCATAATGTTATTTGATGTTGAATGAAGTTAATGTTCCTTTTTTTTTTTGTAGAAGATAAATTTAAAAGCAAGTTCTTCTTATTTATTGAGGTGAATATTTATCTGTGTTTTTTTTTTTTTTTTAATTTAATAAAAATTCCAAGGGGGAAGAAATCTTCTTTTAATATCAAATAATAACAGTTTTAGTATTAAAGGCTAATATCTATAAATCTAATATTGTATATATATTCTTTTATTGCTAATAATACTTTGATTGTTAATTGTTATTAGAATTAATGGTTTGATTCTTTTATTATTGTTATTAAAATGGCATATAAATATAATTATAGAGTGTTTTGAATAATTGTTTATACTTTTTTTGAGGGTTTTTTTTTCTTTTTGGTTTCATTTACATTATTTATTTCTTTAGGTATGTTAAATCCGAGTATCACGTGTCTGGTTTACCACAATTATTTTATATTTTTTTTTGTTTGTCCAGCATCTCAGTATAAATTTAGATTTTTCTTTTTTTTGATTTTTACTTGAGTAAAAAATATTAAATGGTAACTAATTACTTATTTGGGAAATATTTTCTTAAGATTTTTTTTTTTTTGGGTTTTACTCTTTCAAAATAAAAAATTTTTCTCTCTCACTTCTGTTAACCTTGATTTTTAAGAAATTTGTTACATATATAAATATATAAATATTTTAATAATACTTTTTAATTGATACAAATTCTATATATTTTTTTATTTTCATTGATATGGAATATTGTTAAACTTTATATAAAAACCAAATTCAAAGTAAAATATAATACTTACAATTATACTCAACTGTGGCATCTTTCTCTAGAGAATCTCTTTTTTTTTCATATCTTTAGCTGTTATAATATCTTGAAAATGTTTATTTGAAAATGAAACTCACTCATTTGCAAATTTAAACATTACTCTATTTATTATGCCTTATATCTATATTCACATTGAAAAGAATGTATATAACAAGTGAAAATAACTTTAGAAAAGAAAATTCTCAGTAGAAAATGTTTTCAGGTTACAGTATTTCATATTTGTCTTTTTAGTAAAGATGTATATTTTGCTTTGTGTAATTTTAAAATATGGCTTCTTCGAAGATCTACTATGCTTCTTCTTTCACTGAGTTGTAGATTCAAAGCGAAGCCTATAATGAAATTTTAATATGGTTGTTTTTTGAGAATAGATTAGGAAAAAATATATAAATCTATTGCCTTCAACTTTTCAATGATTTTTCTATTCTTTGATAAGTATATGAAGGATAAGACCAGACATTTTTTTTTATTTTTTTTGCTTTTTAACTTGTTAACATGTATTTTCTTGAGATACACTTAAATGTATTGCTATCTTCTATAAAAACTTCAATTATTACATTTTATTTTGTTTTAATAAAACTTTAAATACTCTTTGTAAGAAATTTAACACCTACAATCTTTTAATTTAATTATTCTTTACAATTAAATTATTTAAAATAAATTTGAAATGTAAACAATTAAAATATTTATGTTTTTGTAAAACTTTTTTTTAGTAATAATTATTTATATAAACTTTTAAGTCACATGACCTTTACTAATGTTTACATTTATACTTCTTTTTTTGGACAAAGTATAAACAAAATGCCTATCAAGAAAATTAAATAAGAATAAGGTGGGAAAATTTTTTTCATACTATTTTTTTTTTTTCTTAGTTAAACGCCAATCACACTTGGCCAAAACAAAAAACAAATATAAAACAAGTTTGGAGCAGATAAACACTTTGCAAAATAGATCATTTCTGTGTTTTTTTTCTTTCTTTTCTTTTTTTTCCCACAAATGTTTATTGTTAAGGACATTCTCGTGTTTGTTAATGATCTCATTTAATCCATATTTATATTTAATTAATATCAATTGTAGTATTCGATTATACTTTAAATGGCAGTATTTGTTAGTAACTTTGAATTACCAATAATAACAAACAACACACCAATACAATCTTAAACCTAAGAGAAGGACAAATAAACAATAAAAGATATTAAAAGGTTAATTACACTTATATACCATAAAGTTATCAAATATCATAAAACTATAACTTACATATAATTAATCAATTTTATTACACTTATTATTCCTTTACCATAAAATATCTGTAATACATCTTTACAAAAAAAAAAAAATGAGAGAAATCGTTCATATTTCAGCTGGTCAATGTGGTAACCAAATAGGTACACAATTCTGGGAAAGAATATGCTCAGAACATGGACTAGATAACGACGGTTATTATGTTGGTTCCAATCCATTGGAAAAAAAAGGTTTAAATGTTTACTTCAATGAAGCTTCCTCAGGTAAATATGTTCCAAGAAGTATTAATGTTGATTTAGAACCTGCAACATTAGAGGCTGTTAGATACTCAAAACTAGGTAACTTATTCAGACCAGATAACTTTGTTAATGGTCAATCCTCCGCAGGTAATGTTTGGGCTAAAGGTCATTACACCGAAGGTGCTGATTTAATTGAATCTGTAATGGAGCTTGTAAGAAGAGAAGCCGAAAACGCTGACTCTTTGCAAGGTTTCCAGATATCACACTCTTTGGGTGGTGGTACAGGTTCTGGTTTAGGTACATTGCTACTATCAAGAATCAAAGAAGAATATCCAGATAGAATGTTAGCTACATTTTCTGTTGTTCCTTCCCCTCAAGTAAGTGACACTGTTACTGAGCCATATAATGCCACATTATCGATTCATCAACTATTGGAATTTGCTGATGAAACCTTTTGTATTGATAATGAAGCCTTGTATAATATCTGTCAAAATACTTTGAAAATCAAACAACCTGGTATGGATTCTTTAAATAACTTGATTTCTTCAGTTATGAGTGGTGTAACAACATCATTGAGATACCCAGGTGAATTGAACTCTGATTTAAAGAAGTTAGCCGTTAACTTAATTCCTTTCCCTAGATTACATTTCTTCATGGTTGGATATGCTCCTTTGACTTCCATTGGATCTCAATCATTTAGATCATTATCTGTACCTGAGTTAACCCAACAATTATTTGATAGCAGAAATATGATGGCTGAAGCTGACCCAAGAAATGGTAGATATTTAGCTGCAGCTGCATTCTTCAGAGGTAATGTTTCAGTTAAAGAAGTAGAAGATGAAATGCTAAAAGTTCAAAACAGAGACTCAGCTAACTTTGTTGAGTGGATTCCAAACAATGTGCAATCAGCAGTTTGTTCTGTGCCACCTAAAGATATGGAAATGTCTGCCACTTTTGTAGGTAACTCCACATCTATTCAAGATTTATTCAAGAGAGTAGGAAAACAATTCTCCATAATGTTTAAAAAGAAGGCATTTTTACATTGGTACTTAAATGAGGGTATGGAAGTGCTAGAATTTACTGAAGCTGAATCTAACATGTTGGATTTAGTATCTGAATATCAAGAATATCAAGATGCAGTTGCTATTGATGATGAACAAGATCTTGATGAATTAGACCAACAATAAAGAATTTATAATTAGGAAAGCAAAAAAATAGCAAGAAAAAAAAAATCTATACAAACAGAAACAAAAACGTAATAACAACCCCCCATTACAATTACAAAACGGTGAAGTTAACAATTAATTAATTCATAAAAAAAAAAAAAGAAAGATATAGTAATAATAATAGAAATTAATCAAGTTGATTAAAAAAAAAATTTTTGTTTATGGATTACACAGTCTTAAATTTATATACCATTTAATCTATTTAATTAATACTACTAAAGAACAACATATGTCATTTGATAAATGATTTCCATTATTAACGATCAATGATTTAATTATCTATTTTTCGGATTTAAGAGGGTAAGAAAGTAAGAAAAAGAAAAGAGCAATTTTTTGTTTTAATGCTGGAGGAAACAAAAGTCTCATCACCGATTTTCATCAAATTCAAAAGTTGAAAAAAAAAATTTTTTTTTTTTTCTTTTTTCTTTTTATTATATTTCAAGGAAGAATAGAAAATCTTTAAACATAATCAACATAACTTAATGTTGAAGAAACAAGATTCAATAAACCAAACCAAAAGAAAACATAGAATCTCTAACATTTTAATCAAGGCTTAATATTTCATATTGGACTTAATATAGTTTTAATCTCTGTTGGTATTATAACATTCATTATTATACACAAAGGTTTCTCAATATAATTAGTATTCATTAGATATAAATCCTTTACCTTATTTATTTTATTTTTTATATTGAAGAATAGATATATTAAATTCTGAAGAATAGAACAATGCTATCTATGAATGCTCTTAAACAGTATAAAAACCAATCATTGACCAAATGTGCATTGAAGACTACTTTTCATAAAAGAGATATCATTTCAAGACAATTTTCAAAGACAACATTGTGTTTAAACATAAATGATAAAAGAAAGCAAACATCTGAGCAAAAAGCTGCTGATAAAAACGTAAAAGATGATGATTTGAATGACGAAGAACTTTTCAAGAGATATAGTAGTTACTCACCAGTTGGATCTGTTTCTAAAACATTACTGGACATGCTTAATGACAGTACAAAAAACATAGAGCCATTTGAACCCAAAGTTGAAACCTCAAGTCTTAGTGAAACTCGTACTTTGAATGTTTACAAAAGTTACCAAGAGGAACTAGCAGACTCATTCACCGAATCTGAACCTGAGGAAACTTTGGCTTCTCTTCAAAAGCAAAGTAGAGCAAAGTCAAGTTACTTCAAGTCTCTATTGAAGCAAAAGAAGTTTGATGAAGCGTTTAATTTGCTGCGTTTGTACTCATCCCATCCATCTTATGTCCAGTATTTTTTAAATGAGGATTACTTGTTATACATCAAAAAATTCTCAAAATTCATCAATTCAAAAGCCATTGAAGAGAGAACAGATGATTTCGATGAATTTGAAGATTTCCAAGGAGAACAACTTTTGTCCGGAAGGGAATTTTGGGATATGTGTGAAGGCCATAAGCAAATTATTGATAAACTAAATTTTCCTAGTGTCCCTTTGAAGGCCATTTACTTAGAGCAAGTAATTGTTTATGCATTTCAAGGTAAAATACCGGAAAACATTGACAATCCTCAAGAGGATGAAACATTACAAATGATCTTAAAAACTGTTACTGATGATGGTATTGTTTCCTTGGATGCAGCAGACGTCTTTACTTGTGAATCCGAATTATCTCCTGAGATCTTTAAAATTCTGTATTATATTCCAGAGTTCAACAAATACTTAAGTGAAGATATCAAAAGAGATGTGAAGCTTGATCTTGAATCCATTGAAGATGATCAAAGGTTCTTGGCTGAAAGTGGTCTTTTGTCTTCCTTGAAAGCCAATGAAGATGAAGGCAATGAAGCCATTGCAAAGTTTGTCAATGATTTTATTGATAAACATAAACATTTGAAGAAGACCCTAATATCTCAACAGGGTAACGAAGTTATTTCAGGTAAGACCTTGACATTTTTGGAAGATGATGTCAAGAACCTACAATTAAGCAATAATGACAAATTTGAAATTCTCAAGTTCTTAACTGTTAATAGAAAGACTTTGAAAGATGATTCTTGGATTGAACATTTTGTATCCATAGATACCCATGGTGTTTTTGGAATCTACAAATGCATACCTTATGAAAACAAAGAATTAAGAGAAAGATTTTCCAACCTACTAGAGTCATTGAATTTGCGAAGACAACTGGAAATTGAAAACGCATGTTCCAAGAATGGTATTCAATTGCAGTTATTCAGAAAAAGCAGAAGTTGCGGAACGAAGGTTATGAATTTCAAATCTCTGGACATGCTAACTCAATGGCAACTTGAACTATCGGCTGCTGTTGAGAAACTGAAAGGTGTTCCAAGTAGTACAAACGAAGTTGATTTAAAGAAATATGAAATTCTGAATGAACTTTCATCTGAAAGTATAGCCATCATGGGTATTTTCACTCTTGTTAAGGAAATGACTTTTTACAGAAATAAACATGATCTTGAAGATTTCAATAGAGACTTTAGTTTAGGTGTGTCACATATCACCAAAGTCTTAGGACAGGCATTAACATTTGAATATTCAAGATGCAGATTGGGAGAGGATTTCTTTGATGATTTCAGTAAGAGAAAGTCTGTTTTGAAGCAAAGAATGTATGAATCTTATGTTAATAAGCAAAAATCTGGGTTTATACCTTCTTCAATTAAGGACCATGTTGAAATCAGCTTGGGTGCAACAGTGCTGGATTTGATTTTATCTAATTGTACTGTAACAGCCAAGAACGTAAACACAGAAGAAGTTGTTCAAACAGCTGCCTTTAATAGGACTTATGCCAGTACTGAGGATGGCCTCAAGGGTATTCTAACATTGCATCCAATTGTTGTCAAAAAGCTATCAATTGGGGCCCCTAAGTTTGAAACCAACATGCATGCCTTACCAATGCTTCGTCAACCAAGAGACTGGACCGATGGTACTGATGGTGGTTATTTGTCATCTAGAACATTACTCTTAAGATTGCGTAATAACCGTGAACAAAAATTCCACTTGATAAAGAGCTTCAATGAAAACCCTACTTTGTCATTGGATATCTTAGAAGGTGTAAACACACTATCAAGAACAGCTTGGACAATCAATCAAAGTGTCTACGAAGTAGTCACAAAGTTATGGAACACAGGGAAAGAGTTTGCTGATATTCCACCAGCTAACTTCCATGAGATTACTGATCCTAAAAATCCAAATAATGTATTCTACAAGAAGTTAAACGATGAATCAACAACTCCAGGTGAAAGACGTCACTTACACACAGAATTGAGCAACATGAGACAAAAGTATTTGTCCATGAGATCCACTGAAGCTTACAAGTTGGTATTGGCGCAATCATACATGGGTGAAAGATTTTATTTCCCCCACACTTTGGATTTCAGAGGTAGAGCTTATCCTATCAATGTGTATTTGAATCAACTGGGTAATGACTTGAGTAGAGGATTACTATTGTTTTGGGAAGGAAAAAAACTGGGTCCTGATGGTCTTGATTGGTTGATGATTCATATGGGTAACACTTGTGGGTTGAGTAAAAAATCATTTGCTGATAGAATTAAGTTTGTCAAAGAAAACCTAGATGAAATCAGAAAAGATGCCAAGAATCCTCTTAGACCAGATGCCTTTTGGATTAAAGCTGACGATCCTTTCCAATGTTTGAGTACAGTTTTTGAAATTGTTGCTGCTTATGATTGTCCTGATGGTGTTAAGAATTATATTTGCCACTTGCCTGTGCATCAAGATGGTTCATGTAATGGTTTACAACATTATGCTGCCTTAGGTCGTGATAAATCAGGAGCTAAAGAAGTCAACTTGCTGCCATCAGACGCCCCACAAGATGTTTACTCAACAGTTGCCAAAAGTGTCAACCAAAAAGTTTATGAACAAGATGAAACTAAAAACGAATTGAAGGAAGTACAAAAATCAGTTAGACAAATGTTACCTGAGATAACCAGAAAAATTTGTAAACAACCAGTAATGACAACCGTGTATGGTGTTACGAAATTTGGTGCCAAGAACCAAGTTGCAAAGCAACTATTGAAATATGAAGCTTATGAGAATGATAAACCTAAAATCATGAGACACAGTGTGTACTTAACTGAAAAAATTTTCTCTTCATTGAATGATATTTTCAATTCTGCAACATACATTCAAGATTGGTTAGGTATTGCATCCAATTTGATTGCTAAATCTGTTTGTATTCCAGGCATCAAGCAATTGAATGAAAAAGATTTAAAGTTGAATTCTGTTTCTACATTAATGTGGACCACACCTTTAGGATTACGTGTTGTTCATCCATATAGAAATGAAAGTATTGTTACTGTTAATACTTCTTTGCAATCTGTTAAGTTCACGAAGGTTAGAGAGGATTCTCAAGTTAATGTGTCCAAACAAAGTAATGCGTTTCCTCCAAATTACATTCATTCCTTGGATGCATCACATATGCTGCTCACAGCTGTTGAGTGTACAAAGAGAAAGATTCAGTTTTCATCAGTTCATGATTCATATTGGTCATTACCTGGTGATGCTAAGGAATTGGGTATGATATTAAGAGAAAAATTCGTTTATCTACATCAAACTGATTTAATTGCAGCACTGAAAAGTGAATTGGAATCAAGATATGCCCAAAATGTAACATTGTGTAGATTCTTTTCCAACAGTCCTATATCTGATGAGATTAGAGAGTATAGATTCAATTTCAGACAAAAATATGGACATCTTCCTTCTTTAAGAGATGAGCTAACTCTTGAAAGTGTTAGAAATGCATTAATGAAGAGTCCAAACGTTGAAAGTAGAAAAAAAGGTGCTGAAATGGTTACTGTATTATCAATTGTCGAATCTTACACTGATGAAGAAATAAAGAGTTATATTGTTCCAGAAAAGAACTCAGCAAAAATGGTTGCTACCACTTCAACTGTTAGAGCATATTTGCCAATGAAGTTCCCTAACCCACCACCAAAAGGTGATTTCATGATTGAGGAAGTTCTAGACTCCAAATATTTCTTCTCTTAAGCTGCTATGTGTTTTTTTAGTCTTTGTTGGGAATGAATGATCATGAAAATCTATTCTTTATATATAATGAGTTATGTATCAACCTGTAAATAAATTAAATTGAAACTAAATATATATTTGAGTTTGCTTTCCCTCAAAAAACATCCATTACAATAAAAAAACAACAAATGCATGTTTAACCTTATTTTAAAATTGTAGGATATTAACTTGTGTCGTAAAATAATGTTTATTCAACAAAACAAAAAAAAAAAATCCAAAAGAAAAATGTAGGTGGCTTAGTAAGAATTATATAACTATTTAGCAGAAGGAATAATTCTACCTTGAGCCTCAAATGCATAGATCAGCTTTTTCAAAGGCATGATTTCTCTTTCATCTATGATTCTATATTCATTGATAAAACTAATGAAATGAGCAAAAAAACTGTTCCAGTGTGCTTCCAGTGATAAATGAACTATCTTGTCGAAATGATGATAATAAATATGAGCTATAATTCTAAACATTTGAATCATTATTCTTTGTACATCTCTTGGGAAGTTTGCGGCAAACTGTACACCATTTGATGTTGGAAATAGATTTCTATCCGTGATTTTGTTGTTTATCCAAGACAGAGCCAGATCTATGTATTGATTAGCAGGAAGAATTATGTTTTTGTTGTTGGCATCAAGCCATAGATAATTGACACCAGGACCAGCGTTCATGGTGGGGTATTGTTCCGGGATGACATATTCTTGAATTACAGAATAGAATTGCGATAGATTGGTATAAAATTCAAAAACATTTAAGGCAACCCATTCCTTCAGATCAACGTACTTGGGAAGCTTGACTATGGTTTTGAATGAACCTTTTACTAAAGAAGTTGACACAAATGGTTCATTTAAAAACATGGCTTCCAATGATGGCTGCATGTTTTGATTAATATTCATTTCTGGTTCATGGGTATTTGATCTTACAGAAGATTTCGAGTATTCTGGATTCAAATACATTTTAGATCTCTTTTGTTGAAGAGTTTGTTTTTTTTCCTTTGCTTGAAGTCTTAATTGTTGTTGATGCATAGCTAGTTCTTGTTGTCTAATATTATGTTGTTTTTGTTGTCTAATATACTGTTGCTCTTGTAGTTGACGTTCATTTTCCAATTGCATCTGCATTTCTCTTTGTCTTTGCATTTCTTTTTGTTGCTTTTGAAGGACCGAACTTGAGTTAGATGCATTTTGATTTTTATAAAATGTACCTATAATAGGTAAATTACTTGATGAGTTATTGTTAGAGTTTGCATTGCTGTTAGCCTCCTTTTGTTTTTTGGAAGGAAATCTTAATGATGAAAAAAAGGACATTTATTTAATATTATTTGTTTTTGATTTAATTATTGGAATTTAGTATTTTATTTTGTATTTATCTAGAAAAAATAAATAAAACACACTCTCTGTATTAATGTATAGTTGTATAGATGTAAAACAAAGAAAAGTAAAAAATAAATAATGTAAAGGTAAATAAAGTACCAAATTAACAATTAATAATGTAATTTACTTGGTCTTTACTAGTTCGATATAAAAAACCCTTAATTTATTTACTCTATGAAATGTATTGTCAATATATAGTAAGATTTTTACAAGAAAAATTAAAATAAAGAAAACAAAAAAAGTTCATAAATAAGCACCTTTAGTAAGCTATATATATTTTCTTCTTTTGGGGGAAAAATGATCATACGGGAAATGGAGGGGTGTATGATTTCTTAGTACCAGTTGATTTTGGTCTAGCACTTATGTGTTCCTTTACTTACCCCCCTCTCATTAGCCTAGAATGATGCTTTCTTTGCTCTCTAAAAGGGATGTTAGGCGGATGATAATTTGGTAGTTGAAATATTGTTCTGTAATGAACTCTCAATAAAGCATTATCAAGATGGAAATATTTTCCAAAAGGAAGAATACTTAAGGTTTAATTAATATCATCAAAGTTGTTATTAAACTTACTTTTTAAATTATATATATTTAATATATATATATATATCTGTTGTACACAATTCCGAATGTACTTCAATAATTTAATTCAAGATCTATCCTTTTACTATTAAATTTTATTTTCTCTATCTATGTTCTAAGATTATTATTATGTGTTCAATATTCAATACTTCAATATTTTTAATGTATCAAAAAAAAGAAAATAAATAAATAAATAAATGATGAGATATCTCATGATACTAAATGCAACATTTTATTTTACAAGTTGATTCTATAACATATATATTCATATTGCAAACTGTTGAACACATAACTCTAAAAGAAAACATAAAGAAAAGAAAAAAAAATTATAAACTAACAATTCATATTTCTGTTAACCGCTGTTAATTAAAACCTAAATTGTTGATTATGAAAATTTTGAATTTTGTAGATTAATGAAAAGACAATGCCTATATAAAATCAAATGATTTATTCGACATCAATTTCTTCAACTTCTTCTTCAACATCATCTTGTTCAGATTGGTAGAAGGATAACTTGTAAGAGTTAACCTTAGAAGCAGAAGAGAATCTGATCCATTCCTTTAAAGAAGCTCTCTTTAAGTACTTCTTGGTTAAGTACTTTAAGTACTTACCAGATAACTTAACGGTGGAAACAACAGTAACAACGTTGTTTTCTTCCTTAACGGAAACGGCCTTACCTAAGTTACCCTTTAAACCTTCAACCTTGATGTTTTCAACTAAGAACTTAACATAGTCAGCAGCATCAATGATTTCGTTTTCAACTGGAGAAGAAACGTCAATGAAGAAAGTCTTGGTAATTTTTTGTTTTCTAGCAGACTGTTTATTAAATATTAGTATTTTTTTGTAAATTAAAAAAAAAAAAGGTCAATAAAATTCTATTCATCGATAAACTTATCGATAACAAAACATCTTTATTTCAAATATAATTTCATTCACTTTTTTCTTTTGGTAAATTCTAAACAAAGAAAATATTGAAAAAAAAGCAAATGATTATAATCGAAATTATTAACCTTCATTATTTTTATTGATTAAATAAAAATTTAAACTTGTTAGTAAAGACTACATTTTTTTTTAATAGTTCATGATAATTTGCAATATATTTTTCAAATTTGTTTGCATTACATCGATAAAAAAAGATATAACAAAAGCATATATATCAACATATTGCCTATAGTATATGACCATACTTATATCATTAGAAAATATAAATAAAACGTAAATTTCATTTAATGAAAAATTAACAAAACAAAAAAGAAAAGTTCAAAACTTTTTACAAAAGCATTAAACATCTAAAGACCAATTTGCTTTATTAAATATTTCCTAAAAATGAAGCTTACTGCTATTAACAATCACAAACTTAATGTGAATTTTTAAAATACAGACGTTTACTAGCTTTATTTTTATTTTATGAGATAAGATCTATAAAAAAAAAAAGAAAATCTTTACCATAAAACAAGGAGTAAATTCAGGTTATAATTAGATTATAATCATTTGTATTAGTTAATAGTTATTTATTCTTCTATTTGTAAGTTGTTTATAAACTACAGAAAATAATATACAATAACATATGTGCAACACAAATGGGTTCAATAGTTGTATTATCAGTTGTTAATGATACATACGATTGGAGCCATTTTTATAGTAATGAATTAGTTCTAATTTGGTTTTTTTATTATATTCTCTATTTAATATGAAATTAATAACTTCATGTAAAATATAAGTACTTATATATTAGGAATTAAATTTTTTGAGATGTATAAATCAGTACTAAGATATATAATTTTATAGAGTTTTTGAATTTAGAACAATTCTTAAGTCTGAAAAAAAAAAAAAAATGAATAAAAAATTCATATATTGTTGCATTCTGTTTTTTTCCTAAATAGGGTAACACAGAACCCCAATTAAGAAAAAAAAAAAGAAAGTTCATTTTTCTTCCTTAAAAATTATAATTTCCTATTACAGAATTTCTTGAAGTTTTTAGTAAAAAAATTTCTAACTCAATTTTTTTTTTTGCTACATAATTTTTTTATAACTTAAAAATAAAAATCTCATGCAAAATATCACGTGATGCACTTATAGGAAAAATGGAATCAAAAGATTCACCTCTAAGAATTTAAGAAAGAAAAAAAACAAAACAAAACACACTTATCTATACTAGAAAGATCATCTAATAAAAGAAAACAAAACAACATAGACCAAAACTGACACGCTATTGAAAAAAAACACACACACATTAACATATTATTTCTTCCCCCTAAAAATTAGAGATTTATTATACCATTGAAAACAGAACAACATATTTGAATATGACTTCAACAGAAACAGATGATACATCTGGATTGAAAGATTTCAAGATCACAAAGAGATCACAAAAAACAGAAGCTACAAAAGAAATTAACGATAACACCGTGTCTTTGACATTTTCTTCTCCATTTGCCAAGACCAATGTCTCTAGTAGAGCTAGTAGTAGACAAGCCAGTAGACCCACCAGTAAAAGAAGCAGTAAAAGAATATCTGGCTTTGATTTACTAGAAAAATCCATATCAGGAATGTTTCAACAATCTCCAAATAAACGTGATAATCACCATTGTTCAGGGAATCAAGAAAAATCTTTACAAAGTCCTGTAAAGTTGTCCCCACAGGTTCAAGAATCACAAAAATCCAATGAAGATGACAAATCTGACAAAGATGCAACCGATTGTTCATCTGATGACAGTTTTGGGTGGCAAGATGTGGATGCAGTTGCTGATAGAAATGTTTATGATGAAAATGGTAAGTTACAATTATACTCTTTTGAAAATAGCAATGATATGAAAGCACATAGCAGAAAGGAAGTCTTTGGCAACATGAATGGAGATGAGCACAATAATGATAGAAAGCCATCAGTTGATGATGTCAGTGATAATGAGGAGGTGGATATCCACGAAAATGACAAAAAGGATTTCTTCAACAAAAACAACTTTGCTTATACAAAAATAGATGATGAAGAACAAGCGAAAGCATCGAGAAAAACCAATGTCAAAGTTGATAATATATTAGCATCAGCAACAATATATCAACGATCACATCCTAACTCAAAGGAACAAGTTGATAGAGATATGAATGAAAGTGATGAATTTTCTGATGATGACGCTGACATAACCCACGAGGATCTAACGAGAAACAATCAATTAAATGGAATGAAGCACCTTCTTACAGATAATGAAAAGTTTGCATATGCAGGCTGTGTTTTCTTACTTTTGAATGAATTATGTGCCCAATTAGCCACCAGAAATTTAAGCTCCAATATGATTAAAGATAAAAAACTAGCCAAGAGACTACACAACATTCAGAAAGATTATGGATACTGGAAGGAAGAAATTATGAATAAAATATACTTCCACATGGAATTCAATGAAGATGAGATCAATATGATTGAGAAATTAGGCCTATATCCTCTAGAAATTGAAGACTTGATGAAGGCCTTGAAGATACAACGTAAAGTTTTTAACCCATACAACCCGGAAGTTCAAGAACATATACAAAATAAGGAAAAAGATCAAAGCACATCTGAGCATGATGAGAATGACATTAAGGTTTTCAGTATGAAGACCATAACAGATGATGACATTTTGGAACAAGTTCCCGAAAATGTTGTTTCTGTTGATTCCATCATCCATGAACGAGAACTAGAAGTTGATGTGCCTTGGTCTGTTATTTGTGATTTGTTTTTGCTATTTTTGTCCAAGGGTACTTATGACGCCAGATCTCGTGTAATCCTTAAGAAATTTGCTGAATACTTGTCAATCACTATAGAAGAGGTCAATCAATTTGAGAGAAGAATAACAGAGACTTTGGAATTGGAACAGACTGATGAACAGAACTTGACCAGAGATGATTTACTCAAGAAGAGACGTCAAAGTAGATCCAGGAAGAAAATGGCATATGTTGGCTTGGCCACAGTTGGTGGATCTTTAGTTTTGGGTCTCAGTGGTGGGTTACTAGCTCCTGTTATCGGTGCTGGAGTTGCTGCTGGATTATCAACAGTTGGTATCACTGGACTATCTGGATTTTTGACTGGTGTTGGTGGTACTGCAACTGTTGCAGCCACATCCACCGCTATTGGGGCCAACATTGGTGGGTCCTCCATGTCCAGAAGAATGGGATCAGTCAGAACATTTGAGTTCAAGCCATTGCACAACAACAGAAGATTAAACTTGATAATATCCATATCGGGATGGATGACTGGTGATGAGGATGATGTCAGATTACCCTTCTCCACAGTTGACCCTGTTGAGGGTGATTTGTTTTCATTACATTGGGAACCAGACATTTTGAAATCCACTGGTGACACCATGAGTATATTGGCAAGTGAAGCTATAACCCAAACAATCCAACAAGTGTTGGGTGCCACCATATTGACAGCCTTCATGGGAGCTATCCAATTACCCATGGCTTTGTCCAAACTTGGATACTTGATTGACAATCCTTGGAATGTGTCCTTGGACAGAGCTTGGAACTCTGGTATTTTATTAGCACAATTCTTGATGGAAAAGAACTTGGGGAGCAGACCAGTGACATTAGTAGGGTTTTCTCTAGGTTCCAGAGTCATATATTATTGTTTGAAAGAATTGGCCAAAAAGGGATGCACTGGGATTATTGAAAATGTTATTATTTTGGGTGCCCCTGTTGTTTACAACAAAGACGAACTAGTCATGTGCCGATCCGTTGTTGCAGGAAGATTTGTCAATGGGTATTCAGAGAAGGATTGGATTTTGGGATACTTATTTAGAGCAACTGCTGGTGGTATCTCTACTGTTGCAGGGTTATCTCCTATTGAAAACGAAGGAATAGAAAACTTTGATTGCTCTGATATTGTGAATGGTCACATGGGATATAGAAAGAACATTCCAAAAATATTAAAGAAGTTAGGATTTTCTATTTTAAGTGAAGAGTTTGTTGAGATTGATGACACTCCAAATCCAGACAGAGAGAAGAAACAGAAAGAATTGTTGGACACTTTGAAAAAATTAGAGGATGATGAGAAGAAGAAGCCTTTGAAAAAATCTTCATCATGGTTGCCTAGCTGGTTGAAACCTAAAAAGGAAGAATGGCAAGAGATGGTTAAGAAAGATGTTGTTGATACTGATACTAGGAAAAAATCACAAGAAGCACCTGAGCATAAGCCTGAAGCATCTGAAGAATTTTCAAATGATAAGAGTACTCCTCAAAAAACTTATATTTCCGTTCCTCATCTCCACAATGAATTGGAAACTCCAACATCTCCATTGACACAAGAAGGTGAAACATTTAGTCTGAAATTGAACCACAGCAGACCTCGTTTCGCATCTGGAAACATTGGATTTGTATTGAAGAATGCAGGTAAGTCTAGAACACCATCTGGCCTTTCAACTGCAAGTAATGACGATAAAGCTGGAGAATTAGATGCTGAAATCAAGACCAATGAAGTTGAAGATGATATTGTGGCAAATGAAGGAAAAGCCAATGAAGGTGCATCCAATGAAAACGAAGATACCAATTCAACTTACACTGTTGAAAGAGAAAAATTGTCTTTTACTACAGATGCTGCTGATATAGATGGAGAACAAGAAGTAAAAGATAAGGATGGTAAAGCTGGAGAATTAGATACTGAAAATAAAACCAATGAAGTTGAAGATGAGATTGTGGCAAATAAAATAAAAGCCAATGAAGACGAAGATACCAATTCAACCCACACTGTTGAAAGAAAAGATTTCCCTTCCAATACAGATGATGCTGCTATAGATGGAGAACAAGAAGTAAAAGATAAAGAGGAAAACACTGTGGTGACTGATGAAGTTGAAACAGGTGACGATGTTATTGAGAATCTTGAAAGTGATGATATTGACAAAGAGCTTTCACAAGGAAAGGAAACCGAGGAGAATGATTTGTCGGGACAACCTTTAACCCCAACTTTAGAACAGACACCAAATTTCAACCCAATTCCTCCAACAGTGATAGGGTCAGCATCGAAGATGTCTGGGTTTTCCGCTGAATCTCCATTTTATACAGCTGATGATGGAAATGATTTGGAGGATAACTATGATGATAATATTGGAACCGATGACAAAATCCCAAATGTAATTGAAGACACAGAGAACGAAGAGGATGTCTTTCACTTTGTCAAGCCAACAGTGATGTCTCATGATCCTAGCATGAGCTTTACCAATGATGAAATGGAAAGTGAAAGCAATTCCGTGAAAACATCATTTTCAAATCCTATACCAAATCTAGAGGGAGAAAGCAAGAAAAGCATGGAATCAACGATATCTATAAAGAGTAGTCCTAAGAAGAAAGGTAAAGGTAAAAAGAAAAAGAACAACAAAAAGAAAAAATAGATGTATTTACTGATTTAATTAACAAAAAGGTAAAAAAATGAAAAAATAATCATGATTAGCATCGCTTACTGAAAACAATAATGATACATTATATACTGAAAACAATAATGATACATTATATACTGAAAACAATAATGATACATTATATACTAAAAACTAAATTTTGACTTTTGTATCCTTTTTATAAGAACAACTCGACATTTAACTCCACGTAGGAAGCAGCGTGAGGAATAGCAAAGTTGTTCATGACTTCTGGATGTAATGCACCAATCTCACCAACAACAACAGGTTCAGCACCTTCTTTATTTCTGAAAATAACCTTGGCACCTCTACCTGGGAAGTAGGTGGTGTTTTCAGGATCGGCTTCGATCCAGAATCCTCTACCAGAGCTAGCCTTACCGAAATCAGCAATCCATTCTGTTCTGAAAGTTTGCATGATCTTACCTAGTAGACCTTGGATGATTTCAAAGCTGGAAGTTTTACCAACATAGATGGCACCCCAGTGTCTTTCGTTGTAGGCCTTTCTTTCCATTTCCAAGTTTTTGAAGACAACATCACCAGTTTCAAAGACTCTTATAGGCAAGGTATGCTTTCTGTTTTCCTTAACGGTTTTCAAGATACCTGGAAGAAGAGTTGTTCTAACAACTTGGTATTCGGCTGTCTTTGGATTGGCTAACTCAACAACCTTATCACCGTTATCTTTTTGTCTTAAGAACTTGAAGTTTTCATCATGGGAACATAGAGTTAATGGAAGAACTTCAACCCAGCCGGATTGAGCAGAAGCCTCTCTGAAAATATCACTGATCTTATTGACTGGTAAAGGAGTGGCTATGAAGGAGGAATTTGATAGCTTACCATCCTTTGGAACTTTATTGAAACCATAACCAACACCAACATCTTCCATGATGTCACATGGATGCAAAACATCTGGTCTAGTTATAGGTATTTGAACATCTAAGATGTCTTCACTCTTGGATGATTGGGTGGCTCTTAGAGACATTTTCTTAAGTTCAGCAGACATTTCATCAGTGGTTAAGTTCAAACCTAAGGCATCGTTGACATAGGTCTTTGAAACTTCCATGCTTCTCAAGGAAACATTAGGAGTCAATCTGGATTGACCATTGTGTTCACTGACAATTTCTACAGGTTCAATGGAGAATGGTTCAGCACAATATCTGGAGAACATGGCAACCAATTGATTTAAAACAATTTCTGCTTTAGTCTTATCAATGGCGGTGATTTCTATGAAAACATTCTTTGTATCAACAGAGATCTTTGAATGTTCAGAGTTTATCAATGGTGGTAAAGAACAAACGGTATCTTCAGAGTCAAAGATGACTGGGTAGACAGGAGAATCTTGAATGATATGGGTGAATCTACCCAAGTTGCTCTTTTGTTCTGGAGTGTTGTAAAAGTCAACAATTTCACCACCAGTCATTTCCTTGGTTTGGTTTAAAGGAACAAACTTAAAATCGTTCTTTGGCAAAGCCCTGTAATAAAATGGGCCCTTGATGGAATCCAAGTTGTGAGTACCCATGGCAACTAAAGATCTGTTTCTACAAATATTGGAGTGTAACTTGTCTTGTAAGGCAATGAATGATTCATAAGATTTTTGAGTGAACTTGATGTCTCTTAAGATAGCAGCGGCAGCAATAGGTCTAATTTGTTCTGTGCTTTGTTCAACAATTAACTTTGTTGTTGGCTTCAAGAGTTTGTAGTCTGGAGCTGAGGAGTTTCCCAAGTATTCATTCAATGATTGAGCAATACCTTCAATACACAATAAATCGTATCTGTTGGCACCAATTTCTAGCTTCAATTCAGGTTCAGTGTTTGTCTTTAATGCTTCTTCGGTGGTATCTTCATCAACTTCAATACCGAAATCGAAACATAAAGCATCGAATTCTTCATCGGTATAATTTTCTCTATTCAAAGCTTTGAATAAATCCTTTTTGTAAACAGAAATAGTAGGCATGTTGTGGGTACTTTTTTCACCAATATAATGTTTGATTGGGAATGAATTGATGTTTCTAAGAGTATCACTAAAGATACTTTACCAGATATAATAAACATTCAAACATATTTTGTGAACGATTTTTAATGAAATAAAGAGAGAGGAAAAAAAAATATAGTTTCATAAGAGTTCATGATGAAAAAAAAATTTTTTTTTTTTCCTTTCTTCTTGTGAACTTCCGCACTGAATATTTTTTGCTTGTAGCTACTCATTTTTTTCAGAAAAAAAAAAAAAAATGAAAGAGGTAAGGAAAACGACATTTAACGCGGCTAATACCTTAAATGAATGCTGTTATCTGTTTAAGGAAAGAAAAAAAAAATGTAAATACTAAAGTTAAGATTCACACTTATAAAATCATTAATCACATAAAAAAATTA
The DNA here is from genome assembly GCA_036287555.1 of Hanseniaspora guilliermondii. Lineage (NCBI taxonomy): Eukaryota > Fungi > Ascomycota > Saccharomycetes > Saccharomycodales > Saccharomycodaceae > Hanseniaspora > Hanseniaspora guilliermondii. Next base: position 319,670 of record CP143015.1, on the reverse strand, counting down.
TTCATCACTTATATATATTCTAAAACTCTAAAACTATATCACTATCCACATCACTAAGCAGAGTATCCTCACTTTCTTGTGCCTTTTTTAGTGCGTACTTGGACAAGATACTTCTTAATTGACTTTCTGATATTGGCTTTTCAACTACATAGTCAAACACATTCATTTTAAAGGCTTCTTGGTAATAAGCAGTGATCACTATGAACGGTGTACTACAATTTGCCCCGTTGGTGTTTCTGATTAGCTTGAAGATATCAACACAGTTGAGATTAGATGAGAAAAACGTACTGAAGATAATATCAAATTTCACATCACTGGACGCTCTTCTTATCAACTCATCACCACTGAAAACACTAACGACTCTACACCCAAACTTCTCCAAGGCCTTGTTCATCAAATAACTATGTATGGGTATTGACTCACACAACAATATGTCCAGGTCAAATTTCATGTCGTTGTTGCTGATACCGGCTGCCATCACGGCCCCCTTATCCTTCACTTCTGAGTTAGTTGTCCCTATGTTTCTTAATTGATTTGATTTTTGTAAATTACTCAAGGTGAATGTTGATGCTGTTCTTATATCTCCTCCATACAGACTCGACTCATTGGTGACATTTCCATTGCTGCTACTGGATGGTCTTCTACTTGATCCTGATGGGGTGTTGATTCCCAAACCATGTGATAATGTGGAAAACTTCCTGGCCTTCTTAACACTCTGTAACTTAGCCACAGCCTCCAATCTCTTCTCTTCTTGCATTAACAAATCCATGCCCTCAGTTATCCCACTCTCTTCATTGTTTTCTGTGGAAATGGGTGTCTCTTTAAGACAGCTTCTGGATGAGTTGTTCATGTCTTGTGAAGCAGCCTTGCTAGGCGTAGACGACACACTTCCCATCCTAGAATTGCAATCTTGATCATCAATATCACTTTCTGGCAACGAAATGATTCCTGTACTGTTATCACTCTTGAAAAGATCCAAGTGCTTCAAGTTGTTGTTTGAATCACTTGCACCAATCTCTAAGGAATTACTTGTTGATGGGGATGTCATCGTGCCAAACAATGCTGCCAAGGAAGCGTTTCTTGAGTGTTTGTGTGTTGAGGCTGTTCCTGTTGACACTGAAGAGTTGTGTCTTTCCATTTGAGAACTGACACTTTGATGCTCATTCTTTAGCCTGTTGATCACATCCTTATTAGCCTTGTTCAATGCTCTCAAGTTTCTAAAGTTAAAGGTTCCAAAATCAGCATTAGAATTTTTATGCTTTCCACTTTGACTACTCATGATTGAAGACTGATTCATGGAGGAGCTCTTGCTCTTTGAATGGGATTTTACTTTTTGAATATTCATCATACTTTGAGGAAACTTATCACCAACACCACCTCCCATTGGCTGCAATATGGAACCAATAGTGGCTGGTTTTTGACCCTTAGCCAATTCATCATATTCGGAATTATCCTCACCTCTGTTCAAACTTGAGTTTGAATTTTTACCACTTTCAGAAGTTGAACTCCCATTGGAATTTGAATCTTCATTTTGGAAATCAACATTCATTGACAGGCCCCTGTTATCAAAGTAATCTGTATCTTCTGGATTTGAAACATTAGGAACAAATTCAGCCTCTTCCATATACACATTGTCCCAGTCTACATCGTCAAAGTATGGATGGTTTTTTATTTCATCAATATCCTTGTAACCAATTCTGTCCTTTGGATTGACAACCAAGAGTCTCTCAATCAAGTCCTTTGCTTCTGGAGTTATGTACAAGGACTCCTCGTCTTCACTTTCAAATTCAGGCCAATTAATCTCACACTTCAAGATCTTTTCAAATACATCACTTGGAGTTTCAGCATGGAAGGGTGGATAAGCAAAGTGAAACTCAAACAATATACACCCCACTGACCACCAATCACACATTGGCGTTTCACTAAGACCCTTGATGACCTCTGGTGCTATATAATCAGGTGTCCCCATGAACTTGAAGTTCTTATTTGTAGCATCAGGATCAAAAATGACATAGTTGGTTACCTTGTCAATTGTTGTCTTTGAAGATTTTCCTGATCCAAGTGGAGAGTTCGTGTAAGCCAACTTGGAACTTAAACTATCTTGATTGGCATGTGGAATGGCACTTGGAGGAGTGGTGCTTCTGTTTCTATCATCATTTTCAACACTACTATTGTAATCATTTGAGCCAAACATTCCCTGGGTATGATTCTCATTCATTGAAAAGACACCCTTGTTTCCAGTATTCCCATAATTTAAAACTTCATAAATAGCACTGGAGCCAGAGTCAGTATCCAAAATGTTATTGGAGAAAGAATAAGAGTTGTTGGTCATCAGCTCAAAATTACCATCCTCACTACTTTGTGTCTTGTTGTCCTTTTGTTGAGACACAGATCCATTTGATTTATGTAATTGAGGTAAACTTGAAGAAGATCCAAATGATGAATTGTAAAGATTTCTATGCAAGGACTTTGAATGATTCTTGGATGATGACCCTGAACCTTGTCTTGAAATTACTTCATTTGTATTTCTTTGTCTATTAACCAAACCTAATCTACTTAAACCAAAGTCAATGAACTTAACATGACCATTTCTGTCCAATAATAGGTTATCAGGCTTGATATCATGATGAATAATACCATCCTTGTGCATATCACTTACTCCAAATATAATCTCGGTAATGTATTGCTTAATCCACTTGGATGGCAATGGACCAACCATTTCAATTAATGTTCGTAAATCACCACCAACCAAATATTCCATCACCAAGAACAAATGCTCTCTATTTTGAAAAGTTGCATACAACTGCGCAACATAGTTTTTGGAAATCTGAGTCATCATAACTGCTCTCTCTGTCTTGACATTTGTCACTTGATTTTTGGAGATCATGTCAGCCTTTTTCAAACATTTTATTGATACATAATCCCCAGTGACCTTTCTTTTGGCCAAATAAACAGATCCAAACGCACCCTTTGATATTGGCTTGACTATTTCGTAATCCTTGATAGTTGGATTAATGCTGAATGCCTTACTTGTAACAGAAGGTGTACTTATGGTTGAAAAAGATTTTGAATTTTCAGTGGAGTTTTCAGGTTTGGAATTTGTTCTTGAATGTATGCTGGAGTTGTTGGTACTACTTGGAACCAAAACCGAACCCAAGCTAGATTTATGTAATTCTAAAGAAGGATGGCTTGGTGGTCCAGCAGAATTTCTCTTAAGCAATCCAGGCTTCGTCATCTTAGGCAATGACAAAAATGTTGGATCATTGGTTTCCGTATTCAAACTAAATGGATTGCTAATTGATGCAAATGCATTTCCCTTTAGTTCAGGTGAAAATGGGGAAGCCAAAGGAGATCTAACAAATACACTTTTGGTTGTTGGATTCTTTTGAATTGAGGACAAATGTGGAACATAACTGGAAACTTTAGCATGTGATACTAAAGGAGAACCTCTCTTTGGTCCTGATGGCGAATTTCCATGTCTTGTGCTGGACATACTAGATTTTCTTTGCAAAATTGAAGTAGCAACTGAAATGTTTGGAATGTTCATGTTTGTGGATTTTGATGTAGCTGAATTGGTATCTGGATTGATTAAATTAGATCCACCTGTTGATGTTGGAGAAATCGAATTCAACATTGAAAAATTGTTTGATTCCGATAACATACTCTTGTTCATTGAGATATTTGAAGCATTATCATCACTTGTCAACGCTGAAGTTTCCTTCATGTTATCATACGGCTTTGCCATTGGTGTATTATTGTTTGATCCATTAAATAATGATATATTTAAACCAGAAAAAGTGTCATTAATGTTATTAGCTTGATAAAACTTTTCTTTTTGTTCATTCCCAGTATTATGATCAACTATATTCATAGGAAATGAAACAGAAGAGTTGGTATCATTTAGTGAATCCCTTTGTCCATTATTATCAGAAATATTTGTATCTTTACAAGAAGTAGAGGACCCAATTTCCTTTATGTTGCCACCTAATTTCAAATGATGATCAAATTGATTCTTGTTGATGATTGAACTTTCAATTCTTTGCTTGATTACCTCATTAGTTAAAATATAAATTTCAGTTTTCAATCTCATGTGGTATTGTTGGGTATGCTTCAATCTCATCATTCTAGTAACCTTCAAGTCACCAAGCTTTATAGTATTGAATAGAATATCAACAAAGCAATCTTGAGAATAACTCTTACCATACTCTATTTGTAAGGCTACTGATAACAATCTTTCTTTCCAATTCTGAACATTTTCTATACTTGTTTGAGATGTTGGTGAGAATTGGAATACAATATTCTCTAAGATAGGTTGTGCATTGATTTTCTTTAATTCACTGTTATTGATACTCAATGAATCATCACAAAAACTCAAAAATAAGTTGATTGTAGAGAGTAAAGATGGAGATGATATATCATGAATGTTGATGTCATCATTTAATGGTGTTATTATAGGGGAAGTATCATTATCAACAAGTTTAGATTTTATTTCCAAAAAAGTACTCTTGTATTGAGCTAATTTTTCTTGACAACGAACAATCTTGTCATATAAGTTATGTTCATAAGAACATAATCTACAATGAGTCTCTAGCCACCAATCTGCTATAGGAGTTTCGCAGATTCTACAAATTTCAGTGTTGTCCTCAGGAATGTTGGTAATGTCAGTGATGTTACCAATTCTATTAAGTCTTTCATTAAACAGAGTGGCTCCAAATCCTAATTTTTCAACAAGTTGATCAGGAAGTTCATCTAATTCATCAATATCAAATATTGGCTTAATGATCCACATGGTGAAATCAGGCTTGTTGGTGAAAACATCATGAATGAGGACCCCTTGTGCTTCAAGAAAATATAGGACTGAATTATCATCCTCTATGTTATCATCATGAGTCATTCTGGGTAATGAGAATCTAACTTTGTAACTCTGGTCATCCTTTAGGAGTAACTGAGTTGTTCTATGAAAGACAGTTTTATCCAATTCTGAGCCTCCTAAGAAGTTGGAAATATCTTGACCTAGGATGTGTTCCTTTTTATGAAGAATGAATAAATGATCACTTAAGTATTTGATTGTACCATCAAGATTCAATTCCAATAAGATAGTGGTGTTAGAATTACTGGCATGATATAAAAGATCTTTATATTCCACTTCTTGATCGTTTTCAGATTTCAATGAAAATTTGTCATTATCATAACCTTTGTATAAAGTGACATTGTGAGAAATTGATTCAGCATATGTGTCATGTTTCTTCAAGGGGTTAATATCTTGATCATCTGTAGGGATGTCTCTATGGTAAAAGTTATCTGCTGAAGCAATTGAAAAATTATCATTTTGATTGTCAGTTTTTGGAATATTTTGTAAAGGACTAGGAGTATAATCAGACCTTTGAGTGGAAATGTCCTTACCAAAGTCATCTTCATTTTTGAAAGTGAATTGACTTAAATAAGAAAAATTTCTATTTTGTTCATCTATAGTTAAGAAGCTGTTGTTATCTTCATAATCAGCATGATCTGAATTGCTATCTTTGTTATATTCATTATCACTTGAATTATTGTTGTTGGTAATTTTATTTTTGATATTGTTATTTAGTTTATTAAATGTTCCTTTAATACCTTTAGTTAACTTCATTTTGTTTGTTTAATAAGGAATACAGATCTATAAAAAATAAATATAGAAGAAACAAGTATGATTTTTTTAAACAGAAAATGAAAAAAGAGATTATTGAACCCAGATTAATAAAGGTGAATAATACAAGACCACAATTAAATAAGATGTAATGCCACAGTTATTATTATTTTTCTTTCAAGTTTGTTGTTTGTTACTGGTATAAACAAAACAAAGAATAAGATAACCAGATGACTTTATTACAAAATGAAAAAAAAAAAAATAAAAAAAACCAAATTTATTCCACAACACAAAATAAAGAAGAAAATAACAAAATTCAAATATTATACTAAAGAACTGTAATAGATGAGGGGGTTTTCTTTTTTGGATTTATCTTGGTTTTGATTAAATAATTAAGACAAAAGTCAAGATATGATTAGTACAGTAAGAGAATATTTTGTGATATGTTGGATAAATATATATTTTTTCTTTTTTTTTTGATTGTTAAGATAAAAAATTATTTGAGCAAGGGGGAAAAAAAATATATGTTATTGGAGAGAATGGAAAATGATATTTTTCTTATTCTTTTTTTTTTTGTACTATTTCTATAAGTCTATTTTCCTTTTATGGATATATTTTTCAAGAGAAAAAATATATAGAGAATGTGTAATATTCGGGTAATATTAGTTGTTTGGTCTTAGAGCTAAAAGTATTAAAAAATATTTTCACTTTGAAGGAATATTTCATTCTTTATACCCATTTTCTTTACCGATTTTCTTTTCCTTTTTTGGGCGGCTTTGATTTTTGTTGAGCGAAATAGGATTCGCCCATAGTATTATTTGGTACGATGATGAATCCGTTAAAGAGAGAGAAAAAGCTTAGACGCTTCACGCATGAGGAAAAATTTTCCTTTGAAGCCCATTTCATGGGTGGCAAATTTTTCACTCAGAATCCAATATTGATTACTATTCAACTTATTACAGAAAGTTAAAACTACAAATACTTCATTTATATATAAAAGAACCAAGGAAAATACACAGCTTTATAGTCGGCATTTTTATAGGATCTTTATTAATCTAATTTATTATTCACCTTTAATACTTTTACTGATTGTTAATTAAAAAACGATAAGTGCGAAATTCTCCCGAACTAGACATTATATCAACAATTTTAAATTTATTCATCTGTGTGTGTGTTTTTATATATATATAATGGAGTTAAGCCAATAATGAAAACATCAATACATTTCTTGTGTTTAATTAAATTTCAATATTTAATCATCTTAAACCCTTTCACTCTCATTCTTAAATATCCATAGCATATTGCACCCACTAGTAATATAAATGAACTAAACAACCAGAAATATTGATATCTTATACTTGATTTCTGATTTCCTATTATCAACCCTCCTATTTCTATTATGGGAAATGTTGATATTGCTGCAAACAAATACATTGTTGAAAATCTCTTCCCAAAATCATTTCCTTGCCATATTTTATTCAATGCTGTCGGACATAAGGACAGAAACCCTGATATGGATGATCCATATATTATACAATACAAGTACATCCCATAATGATGTTTTCCTAAAGCCATCAAGAAGATGAATGTACTCAATGATGCTGCAAACATACACATGATGATCATTTGAAAACTCCCTATGTATCTATCTGCTATAAACCCATAACTTCTCCCCACTATTCCAAAGCAATTCATAACAGTTATGAAATTATAGGATTCTTTTTGTGTATATCCTTTTTTAATACAATATGATGTTAAATAAGTTGCTATTATGGATGTTCCTACTTCTCCACAAGACAACCCAATTGATATTATTAAAAACTTATGATCAAGAAAATATTTTAAATTGATGGTTTCCTTCATGTACACACGCAATAGATCCTTAAACCCCTCATTTCTATTTTCTTGTTCTTCTTTATCAAAATTATCATTCATCAAGACAAAGCATGCTATACTTAAAAATGTAATAATTCCAGAATATATTAGCATACTATTTTCAAACCCCAAGCTTGAATAAGTTCTTCTTATCATTATGGGGAATAAAATTCCACCCAATGATCCCCCAAATGATATTATTGCTGAATATGTAGCTAGCAATCTAGAGTACCACTTTGAAACACTACTAAAACAACATGTCATCAGCAATCCTTGTGAGATCCCAAAAATTCCATATGTTATGATGAAGTTCACAAGCTTGGCTTCCTTCACGTGTACGTATTCCATTCCACTTATTTTGTAAGAGCTCATATTGTCATTAATTGTGTATGAACTTCCACACTTAGAAAATCCAAAAAAACTTATTATTGCCAAAACACCACCAAATAGTGTCAATTCCTTTGTACCTGAACGATCTATCTTACATCCTCCTAATATACCTGCACCCAACAGGAAGAACAAATTTAAAGAAAATATCCATGATATATTGACTGTTGAAATTTCTTTTGTTCCAATGTCAATATCATACTTTTCATGGATCTCTCTTTGAATTCTTTCTAAACTTAGTTCAGAGTGTAAAAGTGGCTCCAAGGCCCCCGATGCATTTAAAACTCCAAACACTAATGTCAGTCCAAAGAAGCATCCAATAGTATTCAAAATCGGCTTTATGTGATACGGATTCACATCTCCTGGATATTCGATTTTTAAAAAGTTAGATTCCTCATATGTCAATTCAAACGAGTCTTTCTCTTCCATACTTGATCTTGATCTTGATTTTGTTTTTATTTTTATTTGGGTAAAGTACTTATGTTATTGAAACAGAATGTCATAATGTAATTACCATAAGAAAAAAGAAGTTGTATTTTTTTTCTTTTTTTTTAATTTTTTTTTTTTTTGACGAAATAGCCGTTCTGATGAAAATTCCGTACCTAAATTACCACATCAATCAAGATATTCATAAATTGTTATCAATTTCCAAATTCTTTATCTAAATATATTTTTCAAAACAAAATTTATAAAAATAGAAAAAAAACAACGATCTTATACAGAACATTCATTATCATAATTAGGTGTCTCAATTTTTCTTCCCTGCACAAAAAACAAAAAAAAAAAGCAATCAAATTAATTTCATTATTTATTATTCAGCAAATATATATATCAAATGTATCTTTCTTGAACTTAAAAGTATTCAGGTTGATTTTCATTTTTGGTAGTAGAACCAGTGTTTGGTGGCGTGAATGCAAAACTTCCGGCACTAGTCTTGCTTTCTCTTTCCATGTTATTTCCAAACTCAACATATTGCTTCTTCATTGGCTTTTGTGATGTCTGTTTACTTACCTCTTCTTTAGGCGACAAAACTCGTTCATTAGGTTCACCTGTTGTTTTGGAATTTTCATAATTAACTTCCATACCAGTCGAAAGTCTCTTTTGTGTTCCATTGTTAATTGATGGAGACAAATTTGGTTTATTTCCACTTTGTGTATCAATGCCTCTTTCACTAGCCTTCGAAATCGGTGTTTCCATTGGATCCAATATGCTTCCTGCACTTAACAATGTTGATGATTTGCTGTTGATTGGCAAAAAGGGGAAGTTCTTACCTGAATGGTAACTGATACCAGTTCCATTGAAAAGACTCATCTTTTGGTTCCCAATGCAGTTCAGATCGTTTTTCAATTCATTTCCGGAATATCCAATGTTGGATCCTGCTGTGAGTGGTGGTATTTTATATCCATTTCCCATGTGTTGCCCAAATGTATTGTTGAAATAATTTGATCCTGGTCTTGAAAATGTCATGTACCCACGATCAACACCATTGCCTTGATTTGGTAAACATTGTGTATCTAAGAAATTATTCCCAATTAATTGAGACCCACCATCTCTTTGCTTGTTGACATACATACTTGACAAATTTGCCAAATGCATAAGACTTCCGGTTGGCTTTTGAAAATTAGGAGATATTCTCCTAACATCTTTCAAGCTGTTATTTTTTTTACTAATCTTAAGTGGTGGTAATGACAATTTAGAGGCTTTATTTAAATGATCGTTTTTACCTTCAAAGTTTTGTCTTTTACTCATATTTTCTTCTAAGGCTCTTCTTGCTTGAATTTTTGATGATCTTAAATTTTCAAGCTTTGCTTGTGTATCCTTCATAATTTTCTTGCTCTCTTCCAAGTGATTAGCCGCCAATGTTTCCCTTTTGGTCATCTCAGGCTGAACAAACAAGATAGGATTATCATATATTGCGGTCGTTCCCTTTTCTTTTGATTTGGATATATCTTGTGTAGAATCTTCATTAAGTAATGTTTTTAATGTATCAACCCATTTATCACCAACCTGCTCCTTCTCTCCGTATTGATTCTTAACATTTCTCCTCTCTCTCCTAGCTGCAGTCCCACTGTACTTACCAGTTTTCAAGTATGCCTCCACTCTATCTTTATCCATGTATGTAATCAGTGTAGGCACAGACACTTTGAACTTCTTGCATGTTTTTGATAGAGTTGTATTATTTTGATTCAACAAGTAAAATTTGGCTGCTTCATACTTTTTCATTTCCATTGCATAAAATGCCATTCCTTTAGTAGGCTTTGGCGGCAGAGTGTATTCCTTTCTGAGCTTTCTCCCCTTCTTGGCTTCTTGTTCCTTAGTTTTTCGTATTTTACTTTGATCCTCTAAATCTTTAACAAATTGTAATTGTTCCTTCTTAAACCTTTCCTGGTCAATTCCAGATATGGTCTTTACAAATTGACCCTCTGATTTTGGTTGCATGCTAACATCTTGCAATTTGCTTGGTCTACCTGTACTCAATGATTTAGTGTCAATAAGTGTATTCTTAAAATCTTTAGATATTTTCTTTGTAGTGAACTTGTTAAATGCTGGTTCAACAATATTTGTTAGTGGATTAATGTTGGCAATTTTTTTATCAATTAAAACTTTAACATTTTTGGCACCCTTGCTGTATGCTTTATTGCTTGAGTTCAGAGATTGGTTTTGATCATCCGACGATTCAAAATCTTTTGCCATAGTAGGTTATATGATATACAATTGGTTGCTTATTTGAGCTATAGTTGATGATTTGTTCTTATACGTTACTTTCTCTATCTTTTTAAATATAATAATTGAACCTAATAGATTTTCTTATTGTTTCAATATACCTGCTATTTATGTATGATTTAACTAAAAGGTAACTTTCAAAGCCAACGATAAGTCTTAATTAAACTACCTGAATACTCTTGAAAAACTTTGAATTAATGTTTGTATGTTGTTTCAGAACTGAAAGATGTTGATGAGTTTTCAATTAAAATCGTCAAGTAAGATATACACCAAAAGAAAATTTACTTTAAGACTAAAGAACTATATTTTTATGACAATAATGTTTTATTTTAGTTTCAAGAACAAGAAACGAAAATATATTTAATATCAATTGATAGCTTTTGATGTATTATTTGAAAAAGAATTATATTTTACAAGTAATTATCAGTATTTTTTTTTTTCTATTAATATAAAAAAGTTTAACTAATAGACTTTTTTGGTTTTGAGTATGATGTTTGGTCCTAATGCTTTCAAAGAGAAAACAGCTGAATTGTATTTTGTAACAACTATGAAACTAAGATAAACAATTGACTTATTTGCAATTGATACCAATTTAATTAAAAGAATGTTGAAAGAAGAACAAGATATGAAAGGGAAAACTGTGTAGTTTTTTACATCTTAATTTTTACTGGTTCAAAATATAATATGACAAAGCGCGTTTTATCCAAGGAAGAAAAAATATTACGATATATTTTTTGAACTCACTATAGAAAAATTGAGTATATTTTTTGGTAGGTAAGAACGGGGAAGGTGGCAAAAATGTAATATAAAAAAATCCTTCAGTTTTATGTAAAATAAATTAGTTAGAGGTAGAACTATAAGAATATATATATAAAATTTATATATATAAAAACCAGAATCAAAACATCATACTATACATTATAATTATAGTTCTTTAAAGTGTCTATCGAAAGATAAAACGTCCCTATAAAGGATTCCTCCCAAGAAAGAATATCATAAAAATAGAAAAGAAAAAAAATAACACACACAGGCTAAACACGAAATGATTTTAATTAATTAACAGGGTTTATTAATAAGGAATGTAAACACACATTAAATTTATCGAAATTCCTGCCCTTTCAACAGAAAGAAAAAAAAAATAAAAAAAAAAATTTTTTTTTTTCTTTTTTCATTCCTCAAATCAACACATTTTTACTGTTTTGGGAAACTCATTGATGGGCATTAAGAAAAAACAATTGAGGCGCTTAATTTGGAAGGTAACACCATTATTATTTTTTTCATGTTTTATTTTACAAGAAATTAAAGTTATGCGGAGCAATCTAAGATTTATTCCGTTTAAAGTAATTAAGTTTTACTATGAATTGATAAAACCAAAAAAAATAAAATCAAGTAAAATAATCTTTCATTGTAAACTTTGATAACAAACACTTTTTAGCATGTTTAATCAATACCTGTTATAATGATAATAAATAATACTCAAAAATGAATAAAAGGTATTTAAAAAAATTCTTTTTGGGTTTGCTTTACTTTCATTCAGTTTTATATACAGTATTTTATAAGTGCTTTTAAAAATAATAGTATTACTTACGTTGTGTAAACAAATAGATATAATGACCACATTTACAGCAACAACATAATAAATGATACCAAATAGTAATAAGTCATATCAAATCACTCCTAAAAATAGTTTTTCTAATGCAATGGTAATAAATTCAACAACATTGTTAACTGATGATTCAAGTACCACACCAATTGTACAATCAAATTCAATAGCCATTGAACTTCAACATATGTCAAAATCACTCAATGTAAAATTTGATGAAATAAAAAATATTTTAAATTTATTCAATGGTAGTATGGAATGCATAGAAAATGAAAATAAAAAAAGAGAAGTTGCTGAATCAAAAAAAATCAAGACATCTCCATTCCATTCAACATTACAAGATAATAAAGAAGATTACTCATTTTATCACTTCAACAATCAGCAGCTATTCTATGAAGAGTATTTCAGAAACTCTTGTTCTTTACCTTATGATTTTAAGATTATTAATTTTTTAATACAACTATTGGCTACAGACAAGGAAAGTTGCTCATCAATAGAGATGCTAAATTTTGAAGACTTCAAGAAATGTTTGTTAGAAGAAAGAATTACATTCACAAAAAAGTTCTGTATGGTTTACATGATAGAGAAAACTTTAATTAAAGAACAAAAAAATGTACTAAAACATTATTTATGTTTAGTGGATGTTGAAAAACTCGAAATACATGTCATAAATCCTTTGAATGAATATTCGATAAATTCAGATATCATAAACTTAAAGCTTTTGATTGATCAATCGTATAAGTCTACTAACACAATAATAAGATTATGTCATAACCCAATCACAACAAAGTCATATAACTCCGGATGTCATACTTTTTTGAATATTTACTCTTTAGTGTCTGATTTGAACCAATTTCTCATTAATGTCAATAATAAAGCAAATGATCAATTCTCGTTCTTTGTTCCTGATAATCCACACATTCGTCAACAATGTTACACAGTACTAATGTATTTACTAGAAAGTAGTTCAAAAAAGAAAGGCATGGAGCACTATCAGTATTATAAACAACATGTTAAAAAATTATTCAAATAGAAGCTTTTTTTCTTTTGTTTAATTTTTCTTTTTTTCATTCCGTTAATGATATTTTTTGCGCTACCAAAAAGAATGATAAAATATCAACAATTTTTTTCCCCTTGCTCTTTCAGAAAGTGGATGTTATTAACAAAGCATCTAGTACGTACTGTGGGTGTTAGTTTTTTTTGTGTATGCTTTAATTTTCATTTCCTCCATTTTTTAAAGAATTCTTTAATAAAATTATTCTTTCTTTGTAGAAAAAAATGAAACAATAAAAGCTGAAGACCAATATATATATATAACAAAAAAAAATGAACTTTGACGAAGCTGTTTTAAAAGTAAAAGAAATCCCAAATGGGAAATTATCTCAAGATGAATTATTGCAATTATACGCTTTATTCAAGCAACACACTGTTGGTGAAATACCAGCTGATTCCTCAAGACCAGGTGTTTTTGCCTTGAAGGATAGATATAAATGGGATGCTTGGAAGAAGCTAGCTGGTATGTCTAAGGAACAAGCTGCTGAAGAATATGTCATCTTAGTTGAACAATTGCTAGCTAAATACTTATAGTCTACATATGTATTGAGATTTATTTGATTAAAACATTATATAGTACTTTTCGTTTTGCTAAACCATTTTTTTTTTTTTATTTTATTTTTTTTCTCTCTGAAATTGCCTCATATTTATAATATTGTTTGATCAGCTAGAGATGTTGATCTTGCGACAGATGTTATCTATGCGTGTTAGTGTGCATTTTTATTTATTTTTTCTTGTGATTTTTGCGGACTTAAGTCACGAGGATTTGGAGCTAAGAACGCGTTAACGATTTTTCCCTAAAAAAAAAAAAAAAAAAAAAAAAGAAAAAAAAAATTAAGATATATGCAAAAAGGTCTATTGGATACTTTCAAGATTAATAAAACTTGCAATTAAAAATAACAAGTGACCAAAACACAGAAATTATCTTGATTAATTATTTATTGGTTTCTTTACTTGTTGATATTTCTTAAAAAGAAAAGAAGATATATATATATCAAAATAAATAAAAAAAACATATAAAATAGAATAACAGTTAATCTAGCAGATCTATACTTGTATAAAAATGGCTATTCCAACTCTTCAACACACAGCACTTGTAAATCAACAAGTAATGTTACCCTATATGAGACATATAGACGACTTTAAAGGAATTGTCAACACGTTTCTATATGAATGTACACAGATTATGAGAGATCATGCCATAAACAACATAAAAATAGATGAAGATGTAGTAAAACAGAGTATCGGTATCTTGGAGAAAAAAATGGAAGGCGTAGTAGATGATATAATGAACAGCTACGAGAATTTTTGCATGACAAAAATATTTAACATTCCAGAAAATTTGGATTCTAGATTGTTTAGATTATCAAGTCAATTAAAGTTTAAAAATATTGATGAAAGTAAACATGCACAGGCTCAGCAACTAGCCAATGATTTAAATATGGAAATTAACATGAACATTAAAAAAATTGAGTTACTAAAGGAGCTTCTTAAGCAGATATATTTAGTTAGCAAAAAACTTGATACAGTGTATACAGCAGTTCAAAATTTGATGGCTTTGAGGAAATTTGATAATGTATCAAATAATCAACAAGATTTTACATGGCTCATAGATACTTTGAATAATGCTAATAACATAACACTTCATTTACAAAAAGGCATTGTGGACCTGATATCCAAAGCAACAGATCCATTTTTTTTAGAGCAAGTTCAAAAAGTATCTAAAGTGTAAATCATAGTAATCATTAATATATTTTTTAAAATTCACGTGCTATTCACGTGCAATTTGATAAATTAGCTCTAGTTTTGTAGTTCTCTCATTAATTTTTTTTTTCTTCAGGATATGTTTGCTATTTTAACGTATAAACAACAAAAAAACATATCTAAAAAAAAAAAAAAAATTAACACCAAAAAAGCATAGAATAAATATCAAAAGAAATACTGATAAAATATCAACATTTTTCACAATTAATAGAAGCAATATGAAATCAAAATTGATGATGAAATCATTTGTTTCCTTAATATTCTTCATGATAGGAACATTTTCTATTTGTTTTTCATTTGAAGTATCTCATGAGTCTGATTCTTTGAAGGTATGGAATTCATTTATGAAAATGTATCCCATCTTGAGTGTGATCAACAGTGATGAATCATTCTTACAAAGACAGGACATAGTTAACTATGTAGTTGAAGAGATCATGCTGCAAGATCAAGAAGAAGAATCTTCTACTTATTCCAATGTTTATAAATACCTTTACCAAAAGTCACCTATGCTGGCCAACGTGTACAAGAGTTATTATGATACTTACATGCCTTTGATTTTGAATAAATCACCATACAAAACACCTCAATTTATTCTAAATGGCGAATCTTTTGACTTGGATGAAATATACTATTTGAAGACAGACAAATTAACTTTCAAAGCGGAATTTCATAACAGTGTAAACACTAAACAACCAATTATCGGTAGTGTTGAAGGGCTGATAAAAAACTTAAATGGTGAAATTGATCAAGAAGAGAAATTTTTGTATCAAGCTAAATATATAAACACAGAAAAACCGTTAATTGAGTTACATTGCAGCTTGAGTGATGAGTTCTTTGAATTATTCGTAATGGAAGCGCTTGAAGGTAAATTTAATTTAGTGTGGTACGACACATCGAACATAACTTTTTATGATCCTAAAAACACTGAAAGTGATACCTTATATGAATTGAAATTTGACAATGTCAAGGGGCTAACTTTAAATAATACTGATATAGTTTCAGATGCAACTTTTACAGACAAGCAAAGAAGTAACCAGAAAGGCTTTTTGTCTAATTTGGATAACTTGATTACACTGAGTGCAATTGAAAAACATTCTAATGATACATGGGAGAGTCTAGATTATATTTTTAACTCCACCAACAAATTAGTATTTAATGATTACCAACAAAACCTTGTTAGAGAATTTAATTTGAACAAGGAAGAAATTTTATCTCAAAAGGATGACATCTTAGTAAAGGATTTGTATACATTAAAACAAAATGGAATCTCATACGACAATCTAGGCTTATACTTAAATGGAATGAATATCTTGAATCATCATGCATCTCAAATGAGTGTTTTAGATGCTATTACACATGAACTTGAAATGATGAATGGTTTAAGAAACAGTATTACAAAAGTCTTTCCACAATTGAATAAGCAAGTATCTATTCAATCAATTAAAAAGTTACTACTCGAGTATGAGGTTATGTACTCTAAACTATACATGTTCAATCAACCTAGAAAATTTGATCTTCAAAAATCTGAAGATGATAAAGAGATTGTATTATTTGTTAATGATTTAGAGAATGATTTTCAATATAAAGACTTGAATACCGATTTACATAAATTCTTATCATCCTCTCATGAAAAGGAGTTTCCTGGAATGAAGGAAAATTGGAATGATATAGTGTTCTTATTAGATATGAACAACACGAATATGTTGAGAGACTTCATAAGGGTTATTACTGTGATTTCTGATGGATTTCCTCAAAGAATTGGATTTATTCCTTTAACTGATGATTTGGACTTGTTAAATAAGATTTTACAAGTCTATAGAAATCCAATTAAACTGGCTAATTTGCTAAAAGATCCAAGTGTAAGAACGGCAAAACCAAAGTATGATAAGAAGGCCAAAGAATTAAAGTTTAACATTGATAAGCTACTACATGATATGAATATTAATGATAATGAAGCACTTATAGTCAATGGGGAAATATTCCCATACAGAGAAAATACATGGAACTATTATATTACTTCTGTAATGAACAAAGACATCCAATTTATTAAGACCTTTTTCCAAAACATGGAATACAGAGGTGAAAGTTTCGGAAATAATACACACAAAATAAGAGATGTTTTGTATTCTGAATCTTTTTCTTTCATAGAGAGAGACTTGACATTGACACCTGATTATTTTGGTGATGCAATGGTAACAAGAACTAATTATGATTTCATCTTGGAACTTAGAGAAATGGGCCATGTATTTGAGTTTATCAAGGATACACAATATGAAATCATCCACAGTATAACATATGTTGCTGACTTTAGTAATATAAAGGAATGGAGAAACATTTTCAACTTAGTGCAGAATAACTTATATGGTGTCAGAATAAGATTAGTGACATTATGTGAACCAAGTGATAAACACTGGAAAAAGCTTCAAGAGCTTTTACACGATGATGCAGAATCATTTTCAAACTACATAGAAAAACACGAATCTAATGAAATCAACAACATTAGACCTTTACCGGAAACGGTAGATTTGAGTAATTGGTTATTGGATTTATCCTATAAGCAGCTACAAAGTCAAAGATTTGTTGTTTTGAATGGTAGGTTTGTTGATTTAAGTTCTTATAGTGATAGTATAAGTACTCAATCATGGTTTAATTTTATCAAATTTGAAAGTTTTAAAACTTTGCAAACAGCCACAGCGTTGAACATTGCCTTTAAGTTTGAAGAAAACTACATGATACCAATGCAAACTATTGAAGATATTGTTTCTCATTTAACGTACTTTTCTCATAGAGAATTATCACAGGGAAAAGAAAACTATGAACAAGGTGTTCACTATACAGCTGAAACTGTACAAACAAGACATCCTATAAATCAGGTACTACTACATGTAGAGGCTGATAAGAATATAGACATATTTTTGAATTCTAAAAATTTCAAAAAGGACTCCGCCACCAAGCCTATTGACTTGATATTAGTTATTGACCCTATTGAAGAAAGAAGCAGCAAGTTTATTAAAATTGTTAAGACTCTAAAGCCATTGAAGAAGTACATTAACTTGCAAATTCTATTAATGCCTACAACTGAACTAACCATTTTCCCACGTCAAACATACTTTGCTACGTTTGATGAATTGAAATCTTCATTACTTGATGAAACTTCTGGATTTGAGGTTCATAAAGTTCCCAAATACAAAAAGTTAGAAAATCATAAAATCGAAAACATCAACGAGAGTATCATTTTGGCTGATGTGTATGTACAAAAGCCAATAAATTCCATTAAAGGATGTACTCGTACAACAGTGGAGACAGATATGACCAATGTATGTATAGCTATTGTATCCGATGATGATAGCGCTGATGAGATCTGTAGAGTTTTAACAATGTCAACATTTGGCTTTTCTCAGATACGGATTCCAGTTTCAGAATCAAGAGCAATGAAAGTTGTGTCTTGTGATCCTAGATATGAAGTAACGAATTTTACTTTGGATATGAATTCTGATCTCACCATATGGGAAAATTTCTACACTAAGGATCTTTTGACAAGATCAGTTTTGGTTCATGTATCTGAAAAGTCTAACGAAAAAGAAGATTCAACATTTAATAGATTGTCTGTGCTAGCTATAGTTCAAAACCAGCAAGATTTAATTAAGCTATCCAAGCTTTTATTAAATAAAGATAACAAATACATTGTATGGAATACACAGAGCTCCGGATTTTCAAAAGAGGAAATATTGAATTATTTACCCAAACAATTTGACATATCTGTAATTAACTTCAACTGGGCTGATTGGATAAGACCAACCAATTTGATTAGTCATCAAATGAAGTTTGCTAAATTTATGCTAGTTGATGTAAATATACCTGTAGAAGTTGATGATTTGTTGTTTATTGATCTTGAAACAGAAGTTGATGATAAGTGGGTAAATATATTAAAAGCAGGCTCATTGAGCAAATTTATAGGAACTGAAGACATTGTAGGTCTTGAAAAATACACTGATGATGATAATACAGAAAAATACTGGACAACAGAAGAATACTGGACTAAATACTTGGAAACAAATGAATTAGATAGTTTCTTTAAGACGAATAACTATGTTATGAGAATGAAGAAGTTTAGAACAAATGGTTACGGTGATATATTGAGAGTGCATTACCAGAGGCTAACAACAGATATAAATTCATTAGGTAAATTGGATGAATCTTTGATGAATAATGCACAAACTTTAATCTCCATAGGGCCAATTCAATTTAGTAACTCTGAAATTGATTTAGATGAATTATAGTGTTTATAATTAGCACGTTAATGTGAGGACTGTGAATACATAGTTACATGATATCATATTATTTTAAATGTATATATATCAAATTGTAGGTAAGGTAAGCATACCTTTTAGATATTTCCACTTAGATCCGAAATTAGACCAAAAATTCGATTTTCTGAATATTTTGGAATCAAAAAAAAAAAAAACCGTCGTTTATTGAATCACATTTGTTCTTTTGCCAAAAAAAAAAAAAAAAAACAAATTAAACCGTCACCTAAAAAAAAAGAAAAATGAGTAATTCATTATTACTTCTTTTATTATAACAAGAAATCATATTAAGGAACCAGAATTAAAATGACACAGAATTTTAATGACATTCACGGTAATCCTTTTGATCCTTCAAAAATAGTTATTGATCAATCTGCAATAGAGTCCAATGTCGTGTACACTCAATTATCTAATACTAAGGACACTACTACTATAAAGACACCTAAGTTACTCCCAATGTCTGTTCCCAAAAAAGAAACAAACAACAAAACCGTGCCTAAAAAACCCTCAGTTTTAGCTTGTGATAACTGTAGAAGCAAAAGAATTAGATGCGATCGTCAAGTTCCTTGTGGAAGATGTTTAAGGAAAGGCATCAAGTGTGAAAAGACAAAATTGGATTTGAGAAGAAACAGGGTTAAAGCTGATGAAGTTGATAAATTGAAAGAAAGAATTATGGAATTAGAGAACTTGTTGGATATAAAGAAGAGTCTCTCGTATGATAGTTTTGCTAATAAACATGATATTGATGAAAACTTAATGAATCCATCGCAAAATGTTAATATTATAAAATCTATCAAGAACTTTTTTCAATTTTTATATCCAGGGTTGACTTTATTCATTCATCGAGAATCCTTTTTGTATTCTTTTTTTAATGAATATAAAAGTAACTATAAGGAGAGTAACTATTGCTCTATAGAATTAGTTTATGCTGTAGCAGCCTTAGGATCTCGAGTATCCGATGATTTAAAGCAGTATTCCGAATTGTACTTCAATACTGCCAAGAATGGGGTTCTCAAAAATAGAGTTTTTCCGGAAGACAAGTCTAACTCTGTTTCCTTAATTACTACAGTTCAAACTTTATTGACTCTTTCTTTGTATGAACTTGGTAATGGTAATTTCAATCAGTGCTTTTACTTGTCAGGTATTGCATATAGAGTTGGGTTTGATATGTCCTTTCAATTGGATCCATCAGCTTGGTTTGATTTAAAACTTTATAATAATCAACAACAGAATTTACAAAGCGGGATACCAGGTTATGATGTTTTGACACAAGAAGATATAGAAATAAGATCAAGAATCTATTGGGGATGCTACTTAACAGATCATTTCATTTGTTTAGTTTTAGGTAGAAACCCTACTTTATTTTGTTATAACTCTACTATTCCGGACTCCATAGAAATGCAAGAAACAGATCAAACCAATGACTTTCAATTCAAGAGTAAAAATCCTGTAATCATATCAGTGCCCTTGAAGCAGTTAATTATTTTATCAAGAATTGTAGAAATTTTTACAAAAGGGTTTTTCATGGAACACCACATTGAGAAAGAGAAAAAATTACATTACTTGGCCAAGTTCAATGAAAAACTTGAACTATGGAGATTGTCATTACCAAAATTTTTGAAATGGGATAAGACGTCATTAATGGATCCCAGCTTTTCTTCTGATCCAACAATATCATACTTTTGGTACCATTACTACATAGTGGTACTTACTTTTAACAAACCACATGTTGAAGAGAACATTCTTGTTATACGAAATACCATAGACTCTTTGGAAATGATGCTGGACAATTTCTCTAAGTTACATGACAAGTATAACCTTTATCAATTGTTTGCTGTATCCATTGCATCAAATATTTTGTTGAAAATAAAAAATGTCATCAATGATGACGAGTTAAAGGTATATGTAATCAAAAAGATCACTTTTTTCAATAGAATCTTGGGTAAGTTAAGTAAATCATATGATTATGCAGAAAGAATCAAACAATTTCACATTTTTGATTATTCTGATATATCCAATATGGACAATAACATTCTTCTTGATGTGAATGGATTTAAAGAGCATAAATTTGAGAACGAGGTCATTAAGAGTGAAACTACTAGTGATTTCCCAAGTACTGTTGAAAACACATACTCTAAAAATGAAACACACAACGTTGAAAGCACTAATGCTATCCTGTCGATGTTGTTGAACAATCAGTATAATGTCGATGTTGATGATTTTTCCAGTTGGTTAAGAAATACATCTGAACTGCAAGCAGGTTCACCTAATGCTAATCTTTTTTACAACGACAAACAAACCGGAACACCTGAAGCTACTGGACTTGAACATAAAAAAAGAAAAATGTCGGTTGCAGTTTATAAGAATTCTAATAGCTTTTTTAAGCCTTCTCAAGAAACATTTAACAGTATCAAAAATAGTAATGATTTCTCCTTGAACGAAGAAGTTGAAGAAGTTATTAAGAAATTGTTTTTGAATGATGATCCAGAATTTGAGCAGTTTATAAAATCAGGTCATCATACCTTTTAATTGTTTTATATATTTAACATCAAAAAAAAATTATAGTATTGTAAGGTGTTTTTTTTTGTTTGTCTTTTAAAAACTTTCTTGATTCATATATAACTATCGTCTGAGTATTCTTCATCAGTGCTAGAAAATTCATCTTCATTAATTTCTTCTTGATAATCATACCATTCTTTAACTTTTTTTTCAAAGGTTTTTTTGTCATTCCATAAATTAGCAGCATCTACATTCAATGGAGAAGCATTATTTGGATGTTCTAACAAAACTTGTACTGAAATTATTACTTGAATAATGTTATAAACAGCAGACCAGTTCTCTTTTAGAATATCTAAACAAATGTTTCCAACATCATCAACATTTGGATGAAAGGTCTTGGTTATAAATAATACAGAAGGCAGCTTGTACGGATATTCTTTAGGGATCTTTATTTGTAATTTAAACTTAAGGTCTTGGTATATGGAATTTACGGGACCTTCAATGATTGCCTCCCAGAGATACAAATTATCTGGACTTTTTGGAAATAAAAATATTCCCTTTGGAGGATTTTCTTGTTTTATTATTTGTAAGAGCTCTTTTTGGAGTCTTTTCTGAGTTTGGGTTGACATTATAGGTTTTTAGAAAGATGTATTTGGGAGATGGATATCTGAATTCTCCATTCGACTAGTTTATCAAACAAGAGAAAGAAAAAAAAAGGTAAAAAAGTTTAGATTTAATAGCTTGACTGCATATTTGAATTCTTTATTCTGATTAGATGCTTTTCCCTTCAAGTTTATTAAATTTGATGTTGTTCTTCAAGATGTCTATCATATTGTATATATATGTTCGTATTAATTAAATCAATATTTGTGCTATATTGTTTACAGGAGTATATTTCACGTGACCAACTCAAATTAATTAAAAGAATATCTAGTAAGAAAGAATTCATACCACCTTAGTAGTATACTATAATTTATAATTGTTAAAAGTGGATGATGAATTAGTTCATAAAAAATGGAACATCAAAGAGTCCATTCCAAGACAAAGTAATATATAATTATTGCTATTGTAGAATGATCTTTGAAGAGGAGAATGTGTGTTATTCTTGTAACTCCGATAAAGTCCAATATTCAAAATTTTGGCGGTCTAACGTTTCAAATCTAGTATCACTGAAAACGTGATTGATTATTTTTCTTCCTTTTCTTTCTAACCGCCAATTGTCTCTTTTCTTTATTGGGAAGGATTATCAAAACAAGAAATAAACGCCAAATGAGGAAAAAAAAAAGAAAAAAAAAAAATTTTCTTTATTTCTCGTTCATCCGTCGTTTCCATTTTATATTTTTCTACTTTTTTTTTTCTTCTTTTCCTCTCTCATGAAAAGTAGTCATTTTAGATAATCTATATTTTGGTTAACATATCATAAATCAAATATCCAAACATAAAAAAATATAAACAATTTTAACAAAGTGTTTAAATTAAAATTTTCTCACTTCGTTAAAAGACATCATATATCTACAAAAATGTCTGACGTCAATTTCGGTAACAAATCATATTGGACTGCTTCTAAAGTAAGAAATACTTTCTTGGACTATTTCAAAGAAAAACACAACCACACATATGTTAAATCATCCCCTGTAATTCCTTTTGATGATCCTACCTTATTATTTGCCAATGCTGGTATGAACCAATACAAATCCATTTTCTTGGGTACTGTTGATCCTTCAAATGAATTGTTCTATAATTTAAAGAGAGCTGTCAACTCTCAAAAATGTATCAGAGCTGGTGGTAAGCACAATGATTTGGAAGATGTTGGTAAGGATTCATACCACCATACTTTCTTTGAAATGTTGGGTAACTGGTCTTTTGGTGACTACTTTAAGAAGGAAGCCATCACATTTTCCTGGGAACTATTGACTAAGGTTTATGGTATTCCAAAGGAATGTTTATATGTTACTTACTTTGAAGGTGACTTGAAGAATGGTTTGGAACCAGATTTGGAAGCCAAGCAAATATGGAAAGATGTTGGTGTTCCTGAAGACCACATTCTTCCTGGTAACGCCAAGGATAACTTTTGGGAAATGGGTGACCAAGGTCCATGTGGTCCTTGTTCTGAAATTCATTACGACAGATTAGGGTTAAAATTAAAGAGAAATGCCTCTAGTTTAGTCAACGAAGACGATCCAGATGTCTTGGAAATTTGGAACAATGTTTTCATTCAATACAACAGAGAACCAAATGGTGAATTGAAACCTTTACCAGCTAAACATGTTGATACTGGTATGGGATTTGAAAGATTAGTATCTGTTTTACAAGATGTAAGATCCAACTATGACACTGATGTTTTCATCCCATTATTTGAAAGAATTCAAGAAATCACTGGATGCAGACCATACACTGGTAAGTTTGGTGATGAAGATGTTGATGGTATTGACACTGCTTACAGAGTCTTGGCTGATCACGTTAGAACTTTAGTATTTGCCTTAGCAGATGGTGGTGTTCCAAATAATGATGGTAGAGGTTATGTTTTGAGAAGAATCTTAAGAAGAGGTGCCAGATATGTCAGAAAGTACATGAACTACGAAATTGGTTCCTTCTTTTCCAAATTGGCTCCTACTCTTATTGATCAAGTCAAGGACATTTTCCCTGAAGTTGAGAAGGATACTGCTTACTTATTTGAAATCTTAAACGAAGAGGAGGTTTCATTTGCTAAGACCTTGGGTAGAGGTGAAAAACTATTCGAATCATATGCTAAGGTTGCTGAAGAAACTGCTGAAAAAACCTTGAATGGTAAGGAAGTATGGAGATTATATGACACTTTTGGTTTCCCTGTTGATTTAACAAGATTAATGGCTGAGGAGAAGGGTTTGAAGATTGATGAAGAAGGCTTTGAAATTGCCAAAAAGGAATCATATGAAGCCTCCAAGAGAGGTGGTAAAAACAAAGGTACTTCCGTTTTGAAATTAGATGTTCATGCCATTTCCGAAGCATCCAATGGCTTGAAATTACCAAAGACTGATGATTCTTTCAAGTATGGGTTGGATGACATCAAATCTAATGTCTTAGCCATTTATAATGGTGAATCATTCATTGAAGAAATCAATGAAAACGGTAAACAATATGGTATTATTTTAGATAAGACACCTTTCTATGCTGAACAAGGTGGTCAAGAATATGATACTGGTAAATTGGTCATTGATGGGGAAGTTGAATTCAACGTCACCAATGTACAAGTTTATGGTGGTTATGTTCTTCATACTGGTGAATTGGCTGAAGGTACATTGAAGGTTGGTAGTGAAGTTATTTCTTCTTACGATGAGTTAAGAAGATTCCCATTAAGAAACAACCACACTGGTACTCACATGTTGAATTTCGCTTTAATGGAAACTTTAGGTAATGAAGTTGATCAAAAGGGTTCCTTGGTATCTCAAGAAAAGTTGAGATTCGATTTCTCCCACAAGAGGGCCTTGTCCTTGGATGAATTGGTCAAAGTTGAAGATATTGTAAATAAGCAGATCAAGGAAAACATGCCAGTTTACTACAAAGAAGTTCCATTAGAATTGGCTTCCAAGATTTCTTCTGTAAGAGCTGTCTTTGGTGAAACCTATCCGGATCCAGTAAGAGTTGTCTCTGTTGGAAGACCAGTTGAAGACTTAATTGCTAATCCTGAATCTGATGAATGGAAGAACTACTCTGTCGAATTCTGTGGTGGTACTCATGTTGCCAAGACTGGGGATATCAAGCAATTTGTTATCATTGAAGAATCTGGTATTGCTAAGGGTATTAGAAGAATTGTTGCTGTTTCTGGTTCTGAAGCCTTGGAAGTACAAAGAATAGCTGCTGAATATGATTCCAAATTGGATGCTGCAGGTAAGATGGAGACATCAGCTGCTAAGGAAAAGGTTCTAAAAGAATTAGGTGTTGCTTTGAAGACTTTACAAATTTCTACTATTGATAAACAAAACTTAGTAGCTAAATTCAACAAGATTGAAAAAGTCATGAAGGATGAACTTAAGAAAAAGGCTAAGGAGGATACAAAGATTGTTTTGGACTTGGTTGCCAAACACTTCAAGGAAAATGAAGACTCTAAGTTCTTAGCTGCTCATGTTAATATATCAACCAACAGTAAGGCCATCACTGAAGCCATAACTACTTTGAAGAAGAATAAGCAAGATAAGGTATTGTACTTGATCACTGGTAATGAAGAAAACAAGTTAGGCCATGCTTGTTATGTTCCAGACTCCTTATTGGAAACAGTCAAGCCACAAGATGTTACTGCCAAGTCTAGTGAGTTCATAGGTGGTAAGACTGGTGGTAAAGGAAATATTGTTCAAGGTAATGGTATGAAGTTGGCTGAAGTAGAAAAGGCTATAGAGGCTGTTAATGAATTACTAAAGAGTAAGTTAGTTATTTAAGTTATAAACTTCTGAGTATGTTATTTATATAGAAATATTGCTTTGAATATCATTACTATAACTTTTTGTTGTTTACATCCTATGTTTGAAAGTATGGATATTTCATCAATGCAGATCTAATTTATTTTATAAGCCGATTATTACTTTAATTTTTTTTTTTTGTTCGCAGTTTAGCTTGTTGAGGATCTAAACCAGATATATTTTTCATAGACAGATGAAGGCTTAAAGTTTGGTAAATAACGCCCATAAATTTTGTTATTTTTTTTTTCTTTTTTTTCTTCTTCAATAATAATTTATAAAACAAAAAGAATTTGTTAAACTTTCACAAAATTCATTTTGTTGATTACATAAATGGATTTAAATTGAATTAGAATACCAAAATCAACAAGGTTTTATCTCTTAAATATTATAACCACATCATAAAAGTTTATCTTTAACATAACATAATTTTTTTTTGGTTTGATTATCAACTATGGAAAATTCTGATAGTACCAATCCAGGTGAGAAGAGAAAGAGATATAGACAAATAGTTTCATGTAAATCTTGTAAAAGCAAAAGAGTTAAATGTGAACAAGAAACAGATGCTACTATAATAAACTCATTGAATTATAAGGTCAATGATGACAGTAAACAACCTTGTAAAAGATGCATATCCAAAAATATACAATGTGAGTATTTTGAAAAGATAGTTCCTCCATCTAAGAAGAAGACCCCTAAGAGGCCTTATAATAGAAAAAAATCTAATACTGAAGGTAGTGATGCACACAATACAGCTTTAGTAGGAACTCCGGGTATTATAGGAACTCAAATAAATAATGATACTCAAAATAACGTTAATGTTCCAAATTACATAAATTCCATCAAGCAAACAATGTCATTTGCGCCATTCAATAACGCTCCATTGGAAAATAGAACCACATTGAGCAGTATTCCACCTCTGGAATTACCCAGTGTTGGTGAATTGCAAAACAATGCATCTGGATTGAATGCAAGTATGAGTCATTTTTCCTCAGAAGCGAATAATGTGATGGCCAATAAGAATAAGAGCAATAACCCACTTAAGGACTTAGCTGATATTGTAGCTGATGATGTGAAAAATAATGGGCTGGGGAATAGTGGCAACAAGAGCACAAGCTCCAAGATGGCTGCTTATACATCTCCAAACATAGGGCCAATGCTGTCCAACATGGCAGGGCCTTTCATGAACCAGGTGTTTTTCCCCAAGAATTCACCAATGACAGAACGGATATTAACATCAAACACAGCCAACAAGAACAACAGTATATTTGGAAATACCAAGAGGGCACCATCAATAGCTGGATCACCAAATAACCTTAACTTTCTACCAAGATTGCAAAATTTCTCATCTAACAGTTTCATGTGTAATGAGAAGCCGTATTCACCCATGGAAAGTAGTCATACTTTGAAGGCACAAAATCACATGTCACCTGAACCTATAGGATCTCAAAAAGGCAAGGGGATGTTCATGAACAGTCCAAGACCACTGGAGGGTACAATACATCCCTTGAAGAATTTGACACCAGGATCAACAAACATTATAGGGCTGGAACACTTGAAGAATACCAGCGTTACCAAACCATCACCAACATTTAAGGAAAAGTATTATACAACCCCATTGAATGATGGAAGCATGGTAGAGAACCCCATCCGAAAACTTGATATGCATCATATACACAATGAATCTGTGTTTACATGTTCAGCAATATCAGTGCGACCATGGTTTGAGGAAAGCAAGCTTGTACAAAAACATAAGGTATTGTTTGATCACTTGCAAGAAAAGTCCCATGAACAAAGAAACAAGCAAAATGACCATGGGATAGGAAACATCAAGAAGGATAGGCTTTTGATATTGACATCACTTGGCCAAAACGATCAGTTTGGTAACATATGGGATAGAATAGTCAGTATCTTACCACCAATGGATGATTTTAGGGAGTGTATAAAGACATTCTTCAACAGCAACCTTCACATGCATGTCAGAGTTGTTGATAGAGTATCCATCTCGAAGACATTGGATAAATATTTTGAAGTTGAAACCATCACTGATAAAACACCAGATGATGACATAACGAAGACAAACAAGACTTCATATAAAATCATTAAGAAAATTAAGTTGGATCAAGCTGATAATTTCTTTAATGTGGGCATTGTTTTGCAGATTTATAGAATAGTCATGGGGAAGAACATCTCTGAAGAGGAAGATGATCTATTCAGGTTGATGGAGATATTCTTGAATGGACTAAGTTCTGGGTTCATTTGGTCCTTCACAAAGCTTCAATTTTCGATATTGTGTTATTTACAAAGACATATTGATTTAACCATGTCTGATTTTGGATTTAATTTCAAAGTTATTTCAGAACAAATTGCATCAACATGCTTGAAGATAGGACTTAACAAGGGATTGAAGAATTTCTTTGGTAAAGATTGTGAATTACCTGAGTGGACTTTGAAGAATTTGTACATGTGGTCAATGTACTTTGACATGATGCATGCTTTGGAGGCGGGATGTGCTTTGGTCATTCCGTATGATCCCATTATAGAGGCTGTGGAATTGAATGACTCCGAAAGAGGTAGAGATGGATTATTAAGAAGATTTATTTTCTTGGGAAGAAAGATCATCAACGCTCTTTATGAACCATATGGAATTCCTGATTTTGATGGGATGTTGGCCAAAGTTAAGGAATTTGAAAATTTGGAATTCATATCATTGGATAACTATTGCAACATATCAATGATTGATAACATTGACATATTTGATTATTCAGTCTTGGAGCCTCTGATGGATTTGAAGTTAACAATCCATATGTTGAAACATTTGACATCCAACAGATTGTTGATGAACATTGACTTTGCATATTTCTTTGGATTCACCTTTGCATCATTGGCCATAACTATTGTAATGAGAGAAAAATGGCAAAACTCATTGGAAAAGAGGGAGATGATATTAAGTGGTAAAGGGGATGATAAGAAAATAAATGTAAACCACTTATCATATTTCCATTCTTTATCAGTTCAAAGAGACTTAATTGATAAGATAGGTATAACGTTTTATGAGATGTTGTATAGATTCAAGGAGTATGAAGGGTTCATGAATTTCAGAAGTGTTGAAGAACAAAATATTTACACCCACGACGATATTCTTTCACATATGATATCATTGGTGTTGCTAGGAAAGAGTTTGCCTTTAGACTTGGAATACAATGCAAAGGACTTATTGAAATCCTTCACTAGTATAGTGGGAAGATTCTATAATGTTGATATGTTTGGAGAATATAAACAGCCACAGATACATTTCAGAGAATTTGAAACCATATTCAGAAACATTTATATTTATTCATTGAATAATCTTGAATCAGGTACCACCCCTAAGCCAGCATCTGTGTCAGGAGAAGTTCGTGAGGAAGGAGCAATTAATGTACCTAATCAAGAAAGTGTAGGACCCTTATGGAATAATAAATATAACCAAATTGAACTAGAAAACGAAGCAGAAGAAATAGAAAATCCAATGCAACAAATATGGTCAGAGGAAGATTTGAATGCTTTGCAGTTATTCGATGTTGATTTTACAACATTCTTGACTCCATTTTTATAAAGATGAAGTATGATATGTAATATGAACAATTTTTTTTTTTTTTTTGAAGAACTTTGAAATCTATAAAAATATATGTATATATACAAAATAAAAAAAAAAAGAAGAAAACAAAAAGCATAGAAATAATAATTAAAACCCTAAATAAAAAAAGTTTAATCAGAAGAGTCTGATTCTTCAGATGAACTAGATGAATCAGAATTGTTGTTGGATGATTCAGATTTAGAATTTTCATAAATTATTTCATTACCATCGTTATTTTCCATTTTACTTAAAGATAAATCCTTATGGGCGTCTTGGTTTGTCTTGCTAACTTCATCATCGAAGACAATTTTTTTATTTGAAACAATAGTTAGGTTGTTGACGTTATCATTTGAAAGAGAGTTGTCATCAAAGATTAAAGAACCTTCAATGGAAACCATTTTCCCGCTAGTCTTAAGTTGTTTAACTTTGATGTTGATTTTTTTCCCGTTGATAGGTTCTTCATTATGATCAACCCAATAACCAATGTTGTCATTACTGGAGTCTTCATTATAGATGAATTTCCAAGTTTCAGGGATATCTTGTAATTTTATATAACAGTTAAAGAGATCATGGATTAAGAAACCAATATGTGATTCAGATTGGATGAAAGGGTATCCTTTGATGACATCATTTCTCTTTGGATTCCAAACAATGAAGTCAACATAACAATACAAGAAGACAAAGGGAGATTCAAAGTTCAACTTCAAAAGATCCTCTTGAATCTTAATATTCTTGAAACCAATAATGATGGCATTGATGTTGCTGTCATATTTCATGATCTTGTGATTTAAGTGTTGGTTTATGATACCTTCAATAGGGTTGTTTATGTACATAGGAGCCAAGGATAGATATAGTTTAGTCTTTATGGAGTAAAAAAGATCCTTGCTGTGATTATTAATTTTGAATTTTTTGTTGATATTTTGAATATATTTGTAAGCCTTAAGTTCATCATTAGAAAATGATGTAAGATCTAAGGATCTTTTAGAAATCATTATTAGAATGGATTATATAGTTTGATTATTGGTCAGGTTTATATACATATATACATATATATATATATGTAATTAAATTTGATTAAAAAAAAAAAAAAAAAACAAAAAACAAAAGATTCTTTATAAAAAAAAAAAAAAAATTTATAAATATTAATACATATATTTGTTAAACAAAATTGAATGAGAAAAATAATAATAATAAAGAGGATTTACTAACTTGATAGAAAAGAATCTAATTTGAAATAAGAAAAAAAAAAAAAGAAACGTTTCTTTTTTTTTTTTTAGTTTTTTTTCTTAAAATAACAGAAAAAAAAAAAGAAAAAAACAAAAAGAACTTCCTTTGGTTTTCAATGAGAGTCACGTGTGTGGTAGTCTACTAAGAAAAGAAATTTATTATATTACCAAATAAAAAAAAAAAAAAAAAAAGAACAAAAAAAATATATGGGTGAGTGTCCCAAATAGGAAATTGATGCCCAATAAAGTTATTGGGCATTGAATCTCCAAAAAAAAAACACACACACACAACACACAAAATAAAATATTATTAAAAAGCCCCCAAAACATTTTTTAAAAAAAAAAAATTAACTAGTGTAAAAAAAAAAAAAAAAACCCTTCTAACTCCTCTTCACAAAGGTAAAATCTTTAGGAAGGTGTAGGAGAAAAAAAAAAAAACATATGTTGAAATATTCAAATAATATTATAATTTTCATTTTTTTTTTTTTTTTTTTTTCAAATATTCGTCTTTGATATATAATTCAATTAAAGAATTTTTATCACTATTGAATATATATATATATATATAATAATAATCAGCATATCCAAAAGAATATAAATCATATTACATTAATATGGCTAAAAAAAATAATAAAAAAAATCAATCATGGGAAGATGATGATGATATGTATATGACATCTGAACAGGATATTCCTCAAGATATCTCTCAAGATATTGAAGAAGATAACGATTTCATGTCCACCATCAAGAAATCCGCTGAAAAGAAAAAAAATAACGAAGAGGTTAAAAAACCTATTCTAAAGTCTAAAAAGGAAAAGGAAAAGGAAAAAAAAGAAAGAGAAAAACAAAGAAAGAAAGAATTAGCCGCAAAGAAAAATAAATCCAACAAACCTGCTAACAATGATCAAAAGGATGAAGTTAAGGAAGAACCTAAAGAACAACTTAATGAAGAACCTAAACCAAATCCTTCCAAGCCTACTGTTGCTAAGAAGAAAAAGGGTCCTGCGGGTTTAGCTGCCTTAAAGAAACAATTAGAACTTCAAAAACAACAAGAACTTGAATATCAAAGATTATTGGAAGAAGAAGAAAGAAAGGAAAGAGAAGCTCAACTGGCTGCTGAAAAGGCTAAAGAAGATGAATTGAAGAAAATCGCTGATAAGAAAGAGGCTCAAAGATTGAAGAAGGAAAAATTAAAAGCTGAAGGTAAATACTTGACTAAAAAACAAAAGGAAGAAAAGAAAATCATGGAAATGAAGAGAAATGCCTTATTGCAATCAGGCTTCATTAAAGTTGCTGCATTTGATAAGAAAACCGATGCTGAAAAGAAGAAAAAACCTGTATATGGTAAGAAGAAAAAAGTTGAGAAAATGGAAGAAGTCGTTCAAGAAGCTACACAGGAACCTGAAGCCATCATTGATGATTGGGAAGCATTGTTATCTGATGACGATGATAACTCTCAGCAAGTTGCCTCTGAACCACAAGATGTTTCCGAACCTCAAGAAGCTATTGAAACAAAAGAACCTGAAGCTGTTGAAGAAGTCATTGAAGAAGTTGTTGCTCCCGTAAAGAAACCTGTCAACAAAAAATCCTATGATTTAAGATCCCCTATCTGTGTTATCTTAGGTCATGTCGATACTGGTAAGACTAAACTTTTAGACAAGATCAGACAATCCAATGTCCAAGGTGGTGAAGCTGGTGGTATCACACAACAAATCGGTGCCACTTATTTCCCCGGTTCTGCTATTGAAAAGAAAACTGAAGTCATGAAAAAGTACCAAGATGTTATCTTGGATGTTCCTGGTTTATTGATCATTGATACTCCTGGTCACGAGTCCTTCACTAACTTAAGATCTAGAGGTTCTTCCCTATGTAACATCGCTATCTTGGTCATTGATATCATGCACGGTTTGGAACAACAAACCATTGAATCCATCAAACTATTGAGAGACAGAAAGGCTCCATTTGTTGTTGCTTTGAACAAAATCGATAGATTGTTTGGTTGGGACAGTGTTCCAAATGACTCCTTTAGAGATTCTATTAAGAGACAATCAAAGGCCGTTAAAAACGAATTTGAATCAAGATTGGATAACATCAAGTTACAATTATCTGAACAAGGTCTTAACTCCGAATTATACTTCAACAACAAGAACATTGCCAAGTATGTTTCCATTGTTCCTACATCTGCTGTCACTGGTGAGGGTGTTCCTGATTTGTTATGGTTGGTTTTAGAATTAACACAAAAGAGAATGTCCAAACAATTGAAATACTTATCAAACACAATTGAAGCCACTGTCTTGGAAGTCAAGGTCATTGAAGGGTTGGGTACCACTATTGATGTTATCTTATCAAATGGTAAATTGAAGGAAGGTGACAGAATTGTTATTTGTGGGTTGAACGGTCCTATTGTCACAAACATCAGAGCCTTGTTGACTCCTCAACCATTAAAGGAAATGAGAATTAAAGGTGAATATGTCCATCACAAGGAAGTCACTGCTGCATTGGGTGTCAAAATCGCTGCTAATGATTTAGAAAAGGCTGTTTCAGGTTCCAGACTATTGGTTGTTGGTCCTGATGATGATGAAGAAGAACTGATGGATGAAGTCATGGATGATATCACAAACTTATTGGACTCCGTGGATAAAAGCGGAAAGGGTGTTGTTGTCCAGGCCTCCACTTTAGGTTCCCTGGAAGCCTTATTGGACTTCTTGAAAGACATGAAAATTCCAGTATTGGCTGTTGGTTTAGGTCCTGTTTATAAGAGAGATGTCATGAAATGTGCCACCATGCTCGAAAAGGCACCTGAATTTGCTGTCATGTTATGTTTCGATGTTAAAGTTGATAAAGAAGCTGAACAATATGCTGAAGAACAAGGTGTTAAGATTTTCAATGCTGAAGTCATTTATCACTTATTTGATGCATTCACTGCTTATCAAGAAAAATTAAAGGAAGAAAAGAGAGCAGAATATGCCACACAAGTTGTTTATCCTTGTGTTTTGAACACAATCCAAATCATCAACAAGAGACGTCCTATGATAATTGGTGTTGATGTTGTTGAAGGTACCTTGAAAATCGGTACTCCTATTTGTGCAGTTAGATATGATGCAGAAACTAAACAAAAAAATGTTCTTGTGCTTGGTAAAGTTGCATCTTTGGAAATCAACCACGAATCTGTCACTGAAGTCAAGAAGGGTCAAACAAATGCTGGTGTTGCTATGAGATTGGACGATCCTTCCACACAACAACCTATTTGGGGTAAACATGTTGATGAAAAGGATGTTCTATACTCCCATATAACCAGAAAGAGTATTGATACATTAAAGGATCCATTGTTTAGAGATAAGGTTCCTAAGACTGACTGGTTATTAATCAAGAAGTTGAAACCTACTCTTCAAATTGAATAGAAAAAAATCATCATGTATATTTATATAATGTTTAAACGATAGTAACAGATAAAAAAAGATTATCCATCTTGCTGGTGTGTGTGATTTTATCACATTTTTTTTTTTTTTTTTTAAAAAAAGCTTACAGTTAGATGATTTCATCTACACAAAATGGAAATATATAAAAAAATTTGTGGATCAATAATCAAAATCTTAAATATTGATAAAATTTGTTTTAATTTTAAGTTCTTAAATTTAAATATATTTTATATACATTACTTGGCCATGATATCAAACAAACCAGTACCTACATTAGATAATTTACCCATAACTATTCTGGAACTTGGGGATTTCAATTCTTCAATATCAGAGTCCAATACAGCCTTGGTTAAGAAACCACAAGTGGTTTCATAAGACATCTTCATCAAAGAAGAAGTAGATGTTTCCATACCTTGTCTATTGAAGGCTAAGTAAGTACCTTGTCTAGTCATCATATCAGCAATCAAATCTAAATGTCTGAAGGAAACACTAATGGCATAGGTACTGAAAACATTGTTAATTTCATTAACAATAGTGTTTCTAGCAGCTTCAACACCATACGTCTTCAAAACTTGAGCAACATCATTAGATAAGATACCGTTGACATCAATAAAGGCATCATGTTCCCACATGGCATGGAAGTTAACACCTTCAGTGGTTAAGGTTCTTGTCTTCTTTGGATCTTGATTTCTTGGGAAGACACATCTACCAATGTTTGGAATTTCTCTAATAACACATTTCTTACATATTTCTTCAACAATGTTAACCATCAACAACTTTTCAGTATCAGCAGATAATTCAATCTTGAATTCACACCATTTACCATCTTTATCATCAAAGTTGTAAGAAGTGACGTATCTTGAAGCAGTGATAACAGAGGCTTGTCTGTCTAATTGTAATTGAGACATATCATTGTCATTGTTAATATCTTCAAATGGCTTAGCCTTTGAGTCCATGTCAACATCTGAGTCTGAATCATTACCGTCTTCAGAGCTGGAATCGTCTTCAGCTTCAGACTTTTCAGCATTTCTCATGGTATCCAATTCATCTTCATCAGGATCATCATAGTTTGATGCAAGCTTGGACTTCTTCTTTCCTAATTCTTCTTCGTCAGCATCTTCATCACCATCCAAGTTGACAGCAGAAGTTACTGCAGAGACACCTAATGCTGTTTGAGACTTTGGAACAGCAACATTCAAATCATCCGGACTTGAAGCATGTTGTCTTTGCTTTCTAATTTCCTTAACAATGGCAGCTTCCAACAAAGCAATGAACTTTTGTTGAATAACTTCTTCCAATTGGGTCTTCTTGATATCATACTCGTCATCATAGTCCTCTTCATCAAAGAAATTCATCTTAATATTGTAAGATCTAGATACACTGGATGTGGCTTTGCTCTTACCAATCATTTCAACAACTTCAACATTATCCAAAACTTCAGATAACATGATCTTAGCAACAGATTTACAGTAAGCTTCAGCTTGTTCATCCGTAACGTCAGGTAATATTGGTAGAGTCATTTGTGGAGTCATGATGTTAGCAGAGGCTGTCATGACAATTTCTCTTAATCTAGGAATACCTAATGTGACATTAGCAGCACCGTGACCGGCAAAATGGAAAGTGTTCAAGGTCATTTGAGTGGATGGTTCACCAACAGATTGAGCAGCAATAATACCAACAGCTTCACCTGGATGAATCAAAGATCTCATATACTTCAATTGCATCAATGCCTTGAACTTCTTATCAGTTAATCCATTGGTCTTCTTAGCCTTTTTGAACAAACCACTGTTGTTGTCAACAAAGCTGTCCAACATGTCTTGGAACTTTTCGGAGGTAGCACCCAAGTACTTGGATGGATTGTATCTAGATAAGACAGGATCATATTTGATACTTTGTTGGTTAAAGGATACATCCTTTTGCTTTGATCTAGCTTTGTTAACCTTCTTGGAGTACTTGGTAGCAGATTCTATGTCCAAGTTGTTCAATAAAGCAGCAGGGTTGTATTTCTTGATGAAGGCATTGTAGTTGTCCATACAGAACTCAAATTGAGTCAAATGAGATTCCTTCGTTATGTCGATAGCATCACCACCATATAAGAATTGAATCAAAGTACCATCAGCATCTCTAACAGTGTTGTCATAAGCAATGTGGATACCTTCAAGTTGTTTTGTTAAACATCTTTGCAAGTAACCAGATCTGGAAGTTTTAACAGCTGTATCAATTAAACCTTCTCTACCAGCCATACAATGGAAGTAATATTCTTGTGGTTTGATACCAGAATAGAATCTACCTCTGATGTACCCACCAGCCATTGCTTCAGTTTCATATGGCTTGAAAGATGGCAACGTCTTACCAGAAACCATAACAGGAACTCTTCTACCTTCCAAAGCTTGTTGACCTAGCAAACACATAATTTGAGAAACGTTAACACCGGAACCTTTTGCACCGGATAAAGCCATTGCTTGCATGGAGTTGTAAGGGAACTTCTTCATTGTACCTTCAGGAACACAAGTAGAAACAACCTTTGAAGTGATAGCATTGTTCTTGGAAGAAGATATAGCATCCAAAATAGCCAACTTAGAGTCATCTCTAGTGATTTCTTCAAGTCTCTTCAATAATTCCGGATCAGATTTGCTAGTTTCAGATTCTGGTAAGTTGGTGACTTCACAAGCAGCCTTTCTACCAACATCTTCAGCTTCTTTCAAAATATCAGCTCTCCAAGAGTTACCCTCATCAGTCAATCTTAAATCATCCATACCACAAGTAAAGGCATTGGTGGAGATATAGTGAGTGAATAATCTACCCAA
The DNA here is from genome assembly GCA_036287555.1 of Hanseniaspora guilliermondii. Classification (NCBI taxonomy): domain Eukaryota; kingdom Fungi; phylum Ascomycota; class Saccharomycetes; order Saccharomycodales; family Saccharomycodaceae; genus Hanseniaspora; species Hanseniaspora guilliermondii. The sequence goes on along the minus strand of CP143015.1, from coordinate 282,337 downwards.
AACAGAAAGAATCTTACCAGCGTAATCAGGACCATAAAGTTCATGAATGGAATGAACAATACCATACTTGGAAGCACCAAATTGGTTCTTTTCCAAAATACCACAAACTAATTCACCATTGTGGAAAATAACATCATTTTCCAAAGATCCCTTACCCCAGTATTCGTTTTTAATCTTGTTCTTTGAAATCAAATTCAAACCTGGCATGTCCTTAGGTACAACATTTAAGATAACAGTGGATATGATTTGCTTACCTGTCCACAAAGGCTCTGGCTTGAAAATAGCAGGAGGTAATGTAATAATTCTTTCTCTGGAGGTGTGGCCATGTTCTGGTCTAATACAACTGTAAACATATTGATAGTATTTTTCTCTGTTAAAGAATGAATCCTTGTTAGTTAACCAAACACCTGCTGAAATATGATCTTGAATTAAACCTCTTACTGGAGAACCAGAAGTAGGAGTTAGATATTGACTGTTTGTGTTGGCTAAGTGTAAAGCTTCAGCTCTGGCATTTTCATTTTGAGGGAAGTGCATATTCATTTCATCACCATCGAAATCAGCATTGTAAGCACCAGTGTTGGCGTAATGCAATCTCAAGGTCTTTTCTGTAGGTAAGACTCTGACCTTGTGACCCATCATAGAGGCCTTGTGTAAGGTTGGTTGTCTATTCATGATCACAATGTCATCATTGTTGATGTGTCTGTAAACCTTTTTGGATAAAGTTTGAACATTTGGATTGTTGGTGGATGATGGAGTCAACAATTGATTGGCCAAGGCCTTTCTTTGTTCTAAAGACATACTAGCCAAAGAAACTAAGGTACCATCTTCATTTTGAATTTGAGTAGCACCTGGCCATACATCAGGACCATTGATGACGGCTTGTCTCATAGCAGCAATGTTGTAATTGGTAACTGGTTCCGGGTACGTCAACTTCTTGGCAAATACAGGAGGAACCCCAATTTCATGAGTTTCAATATTTGGATCAGGGGAAATAACCGATCTGGCAGCGTAATTGACTCTCTTACCCATCATGTGCTTTCTGAATAGACCTTCCTTCTTTTCCAAGGCTTGTTTGATACCAGGGTTAGGTAACTTACCTCCATTGGTTGGTGCCTTTGTGGAGTCAATGAATGCATTAACATCGTTTTGAATAGTAACAAATGCATTCATTAATCTGTTAAAGATGATCTTCTTATCTTCAAATGATACTTTACCAAGTCTTATTTTGGCAAGTTCTTCATTCAAATCTCTAATTAACAAAGAAGTGGTTAAAATTTTTGATAGGGATTGATTTTGAACATTTTCATGAATTTCATCACCTAACTTTGATGGTAATCTGAATCTGGTAGGAGGAACAACAATGCATTCCATAAAGAACATATCAGCCTTAACAAGGGTCTTCTTTAAATTAGGTCTAGAGTGGAAGATGTATTGTAAAGAATGTTGTTCGGTCTTGAAAACAGATCTTAAGATGTTTCTAACTTCTGTAGACAAGATGTAAGTGGAACCTGTCTTTGGCTTGACTACATCATCAGGAGAGTCCTTAGATTTGGAATCTTTTAACATGTCTCTTCTTTGAATTCCCTTGATTCTATTACTAGTTAATTGTTTTTCAGTCAATGGTTGTTCGAATAATTTGGAGAAACCATCTTTTCTGAACTTAGGAGAGAACATACCACAATTATCACAATGAGGTCTAGCTAATGCCTTTTTAGTGAACTCAGAGATCAATTTCTTTCTCTCATCATTAACAATGGCAGTAAAAACACCTCTTTCAGATACTTGGCCAGAAGATAAAGCCTTTGCAATAGCCAATTCAACAAATTCTTGTCTCTTGTTTTTCAATTCAGTCAATTCATACTCGGATTGTTTAGACTTCTTCTTGAAAGCGCCATCATCGGCTTCTTCAGCTTCTTCGGCTTCATCGATGTTATCAATATTGGTAGAAACAGTGACTTCATCTAATTCATAAGCTTCTTTGATTAAACCATATTGTAAAAGTTTCAATTTCAAAGCATATCTATGAACTTCAATGTTCTTTAATCTGAAATGATGACAATACAAACAACTCATTCTTAAGTATTGAAACATTTGAGGTAAAAATAATGGATTGTAAACTGGAACAGGTAATTCAATATGACCTTGATGACCAGGACAAGAATTTTCGTCCAAACCACAAGTGGAACATAAGTTCTTCAAGAATGCACCTAAAGACAAATCATACAAACCATTAGCAATAGGATGACCTAGATTATCCAAAACTGTTGGGTTGTTGATTTGCTTGACAGATAGTTGTCTGATGTCTTGAGAGGATAAAATAGAGAAATCAATATTTTGGATTTCAGATCCAATTGGTTTATAAATATCCATTTTCAATAACAATTTAGAAAGGTGTATTGTTTTTTCTTCAAAAAAAAGAAATGTAAGAAAAAATAAATGGAGTTCTTTAAAAAATAATATTAATCACAGAGAGATTATGATCCAGTACTAAACAATATGGTCTATAATATTAAAGACTAATGATTACTAATGATTGATTTATTAAATTAATCTTGTACAATTTCTTGGTTATTGATTATATTTGTTATTATCACTTACAAAATGCATAACCAATATTCTAATAATCTAATATGAAAGATGTCGAAAAATGATATTCTACAAAGAAAAAAAGAAACGAGAAGACCAATGAGCAGTTCAATATGAAAAAAAAAAAATAGAAAAAAGAAACGTTCAAAATGTAATGGATTTACCATATAAACCCATAGGAGGCAAAAAAAAATACATGGCGTTATATGTGAGATAAATAGCTCTTTCCGTTTAGGGAACCACGGCAACAAAAAAAGGAAATACTTCCATTTTCAGAAATAAACCAAGAAAAAAATATATTTAAAATTCTTGAAAATGTAGATAAGATATCCGACATGTCTCAAAACGGAAACTACAAATCTTTAACATTTTAAAGACTAATTTAACCCTTTGTAATCTAATTCTATCTTCACAATAAATTCAATTTAATAAGAGAAACTTTGTAAATTTTATCCAGGATTATTTAACAATCAGAATTTTGAAAAAAAAAAAAATACTATAATTAAACACATATATACAAAACCAAATATAAAGAAAGAAGAGAAGAAACTTTGAACCATTAATAAAAAAAAAAAGCAATATATTTATTATTCTTAAATCGTTATACATAATTTTCCTTAACAGCAATTATTGCTCTTACTCTTGGAAGAATTCTTAAGGTTAATACCTTCACTCTTCATACTTCCCTTTTTACCACCTGCATTACTTGAACCAAGTTTCTCTTCTATCATTTTTACCAAAGTGAAGAAGACTTCATCAACGTTTTTATTATCCTTGGCAGATGCTTCCATGAAGTTCATACCTAAAGACTTTGCCAAGCTTTCACCATCTTCATAGCTAACTTGTCTTTTATCGTCCTCGTTATCATCAGCTTTGTTTCCTACCAGCATTAATTGACAGTCAGGTAAGGCATTTTCCATGATTGTGTTGTACCAAACATCTCTGGCATCAAATAAAGTCTTTTCATCCATTACATCATATACCAAAACTACACCATCTGCTCCTCTGTAATAGGATGTGGTGATTGTTCTAAATCTTTCTTGTCCAGCTGTATCCCATAATTGTAATTTGATTCTCTTCCCATTGATATCAATAACTTTAATTTTAAAATCAATACCTATGGTTGTTATGAAAGATGGAGAAAAGTTCTCGTCTACAAACCTTACCAATAAACTGGACTTACCAACTCCAGAATCCCCAATTAGTAAGATCTTTCTCATAGCATCGAATTGAGAGTTGTTCTCAGACATTGTTGTATGTTGTTATTTGGTTGTATTCATATATATGACTTTTACCCTTCAAAAAAAAATTATATAATTTTTTTTTAACCTATTTAACACTTTTCAAGAAGAAAAAAGAAAAATAATAACAAAGCAAAGCCTTAAGCAAATATTATGCGTGGGAAAAAAACAAGCAAACAAAGATTTGATAGAACATTAAAATCTGAGTGGTTTAAATCCGTAAACAAAAAAATTGATTTAAAGAAGAAAAAAAAAAAAAACGATAAATATATATTATTTAGTCTTTAGAAATCAGCTTCAGTGATAGAAGCCTTTTCACACATTTCTCTGAATATACTGTCCTTTTTATGATATAAAGTTAGTGGCTCATCAAACTCAGCTATTTCACCCTTTTCCAATACCATGATCTTGTCATAAGACAAAATCGTGTTCAATCTGTGTGCAATTGTTATAACAGTGCTATCCTTGAACTCTGTACTTATCTTACTTTGAATCTTTGCATCAGTCTCGTAATCCACTGATGATGTGGCCTCATCTAACACCAATATCTTGGATTTAGCCACAACAGCTCTGGTCAAGGCCAATACTTGTCTTTCACCATTTGAATAGTTAACCCCATCTTCTTGTACCATTTGGTCCAAATGGAACTTATGGACTCCTTCATTCTCCTTTTCATCCCTTTCAACCTTTTGGCTCTTAACTTCCTCTAATAATGACCTCTCAATGGCTCCAGAGTTCACCAAGGCTTCCCATAACTCATCATCAGTATGATCACCAAATGGATCCAAGTTTCTTCTAATTGATCTCTTAAACAATACAGGGTCTTGAGGAATAATAGTCAACTTTCTTCTCAAGTCATACAATCCTAATTTGGAGATGTCTTGACCATCAATGGTAATCTTACCAGAATTCAACTCAACCAATCTAAACAATGTCAATACTGTTGATGATTTTCCACATCCTGTTCTTCCAACTAATGCTATCTTTTGACCATCATTGATAGAGAAACTCAAGTTTTTCAATACCAAAGGTAACCCTTCCCTATAAGCCATGCAAACGTTCTCAAATTCAATCTGTCCCTTGGTTGGCCATTCCTTAGGAGGTTGAACAACACCATTTCCATCAGCTCTGTAGGCAGCCTCCTGAGGTAGTTGAGTACTATAAGAAACTAGTCTTTCAACAGAGTTCATATCATTTTCAGCTTGAGTCATGGCTCTCAACAAAACATTCAACAACCCTGGCAATTGCAATACATAGGTCAACATAACACCCACAGATGAAGCACTCACATGGAATGCCCTCGTGATACACAATAAGGCAATGATAACCGCAAACAAACATGCAATCATATCGATAAACAATGCAGCCCATCTTTGTAAGGAAAATGACATGTGTGCAGCTTCATTTTGTTTATTGATCAAAAAGCTGTTCTTCATCAGGAATGCTTGCTCCTTGTCATAACATTTGATAGTTGCCATGCCACTCAATACTTCATTAATGTTGTTGTATACAAAGGATCTTTGAATGGCCTCCAATCTCTTAACTTCTCTCCCAGTGGCTTGATAATGGGATGCAATGAACATGTACAAAATCAACAAAAATGGAACAGCAATAGCAAAGTAAGGCATGTAAATTATACACAAAATAACAACTCCAACCAAGTTTGCCAACTGATAAACAAATAATCTCAACTGCTCACTAATTTCATTGTCCAATGTATTAGTGTCACTTGAACAAACATTCAAAATTCTCCCCATTGGTGTGACATCCAAAAATGACATTCTTGTGTGCAACAGTTTCTTTACAACATTCAAGTTAAGAGCTCTGGCAGCATTCAAACAAACAGTACACAATGTTGTGAATTCTATGATCATGAAAAACAAGGCTCCAAAGACAAAGAAACAGTACATACCCATGTAAAATGATGCCGGTCTATCAAATTTATGACTAGTCCAAAATGATAGCCAAACAGAGGAGAATAGCATGCAAAATGTGGTAGCGACAACAGTAATCATATACAACAACATGACAGGGATTGTATACTTACCAGATCCAGAAGTAATGTACTTTCTATAGACAGAGAAGGAAACAGAATTGAATGCTCTTCTCTCCTTGTTACTAGCTTCAACAACAATATCTGACTTGGCGGTAATCTCTTTCTTCAACTTGGCCAATTCATCATAGTCGTTATCAATACCTTCCGGATCATAACTTTTAACTTCTTCAGGATCATAATTAGTTTCAGTAGGATCATATTCAACAGGTGGATCAATTTTGTCTTGTTCTTCCTCTTCATTGGATTGGTTTTGAGCAAAATGAACCAACTTGGCAAACTCTGGTTCTTGTGTCATGAGTTCATCTTTAGTCCCATACTTTAAGGAACCATTTGAGTTCAAGAAGATAACTTTATCAACTCTATCTAATAATGAAAGTTGATGTGTTGCCAATATTTTGGTTTTTCCAGCCAAGAGTTCCAGCATGCACTTATCCATGATATATTTTCCCACTCTTGAATCAACCGCAGAAAGAACATCATCAAATAAGTAAATGTCTGCATCTTTGTAACACGTTCTTGCCAAGGATAGTCTTGCCTTTTGACCACCTGATAAGTTAACACCTTTATCACCAAGTTCACATTTATCACCATTAGGTAATATCTCTAGATCAGCTAACAAGGAACAAGCATCTAAGATCTTATCATATCTTTCCTTATCAAAGGCAGAACCAAACAATATGTTGTTCTTCAAAGTGGTGTTTTGAATCCAAGGTTGACCAGACAACAATAGTTTACCGTTTTGTTTGACAGACCCTGCTAATTGGGGCATCATACCAGCAAGGGCATTTAGCAAAGATGTTTTACCTGTACCAATGGCACCAGTTACCATGACAAATTCACCTCTGGGGACCTTGAAGTTAATTTCATGGAATCCTTTAAACTTCAATTTCATTTCGTCATCCTCATAATCCTTTTCATTTATGGTGTGTTCGCTTATATCATCTACATCAACTGTACTACCTTCAATAATTTCCTTCTTAGTTGATGAATTAACAGCATCAAGGTTATTCACATCTTGGTTATGCAAAACAACATGTTCATCTTCATCTTCAGAATCAGCATCAAATGCTTCCCATTCAAAATCACAATTAGACAATTCCAAAGCCATGTTTTTATCATCACAAGGCTCTCTTTCTTCGGATATTTGTTCTTCTTTAGCCAATAAAAATGTCTGAGCTCTGCCAAGAGAAATTAGAGCATCAATACCAGTTGATAATGCCAATGGGAAAAAGAAAACCAAAATAGCCAAAACTTGGAAGGATGACAAAGAAGAGAATATAGAACCAACTGATTTAGATCCCCAGCCTACCTTGTATAGAACTAGAAAACTCACCAAGGTTGCCATTGTAGGAAGCATCAAACCTAATGCTGTGAAAAAGTTTCTGGTATAAAGCATTTTCTTTATTTCATGAATTTCCTTGTGTCTTGTTTGAACAATACTTTCTTCATAAGCATCTTCCCAACCATAAAATTTGATCATTTTCAAAGAGTTCAACACCTCTCTCATGTAACTAACTCTAGCATCGGTGTGTCTATTAGCTCTAATTCTTATAGCAATGATTTTCTTGAATGCTCTAATTGTACAGAAAATCAATGAAAAGAATACAGCAAACCCAATTAAGCAAACAGGACCAATGTTGACAAGCAATAGAACTAAACAAATTATAACGGGTGGTAAAAATCCCCATAAAAATGGCTGCAAAGAAATTGCAAATTCAAGTCTCTGCATATCAGTAGACATCATTGATGTAAGCATACCATTGGAATAAACATTCTTTGCACTGCTGCTTAATTTGAAGGACTTGGATAGAAGAGCAGATGTCATGATACCTTTAGTTTGAGTACCACTAAGAGTGGACATTTGGAAGCAATGGTTAAAGAATATACCATTAATCAACATAATAAGAGTGGCACCAATGGCGTAACCTACACCTTTATTGACATGTAGATGAGGAAATAATTGCTTTTTTTCAACAAAATTAATTAATCTTTTGGTGACCAAAGGATTCAAAGCAGCAGAACAATTACCCAAAATAACATAAGTTAAGGCTTTTATGTGTTTTTCTCTAAGAGTTCTAAATAAGCACTTGACTAAACTTAAACGATCAGGAGTTAATTTACCGTAGTAATGTTGAAACTCATATTCTTCGCTTTCAAACTCGGGGTATTCCTCCTCAGGGTGTTCAGCCCTATATTTCTTTATAAGACGTCTAACTTCTTCTCTCCAAAACTTTTGGAAAGTTTCAGAAAGTGTTTCAATCTTCATTTGAGGTTTCAATTTATAAAGATCCTGCGGCTGTATAGTTCTTTTATAACCAACATTAATCAAGGGTATACACCACAAGAAGAATATCTTGGAAATAATGTTTGCGTCATAGTAAGCAAATTCTTTTCTATCAGAATCATCTTTAGGTATTTCGGGAATTTTTTTTGACTTCAAGAAGGAGAATAATCTCTTTTGTAAATAGACGCTGGAATCAACAACTTTTTCAATATCTTCCTGATTCATGAAATCAGTAGGAGATGTATATTCTTCATTGTATTGAGTTGATTTGGTGTCGATTATTGAAGAATAATCATCCTCTTCTGATTTTTTCAATTTTCTACTAAAAAAATTTGAAGACATTTTGCTATTATTCTGATTTGATTATTACTTGTATATATTTTATTCTGAATAAAATTAATTAAACCAGTGTATTATATTATGTATTATTTAGTATATGGTGCAAAAAAAATAAACAATTAGTAGCTGTTTAAATGCTTTATGATTTGTTTTTTGTTTGGTTAATTAAAATTTGCATAAAATATATTCAAAAAATTGAACAAGTTGTATAGCTTTATTTTAAGTTACTTTGAATGTTTAGAAAGTTAATTCAGATTTTAAGTTTTGATAAAGTGTCATTTATATCAAGGACAAATGTAGAAAGAAAGGAGAGGGAAAAAAAAAATTCCGTGTTTAGTGATTCATGGCAACTCATCTTCATGGCAAAACTTTGTGTTTGATACATGGACGTTGTGATGACAGGCGGTAAAGAAAAAAAATTTATACTAATTTTTCTTTTAATATTTTTTTTCGTGCTTAACAGCGGTGATGATATAATTGATCATCAAATTGTTTACCAACCATTAGACGATGTAAAGAAAAAAAAGAAAAAAATAGCCAATGTTACTGGTGATATCTAAGTCTTAACGCCGTGTTTAATATTTTTGAACATTATTTAAAGTTTATGTATATATATAATTTTTTAGTTGTTTTTTTTTTTTTTGACACTATTCTATAATCCCGTCGTAATATATATTCTTTGCTCAATCAAGCATAATAACTTCTCCAATTAACACCTTCTAAATCCTCTAATTGTTCAACTGTAAAGTATTCCTTATCTATGTGCCATGTATCAGTTCTATTCTTCTTGAAGTCAGTTATAGAGTTTTTCACTGTTTGTCCTATAAATCCAGTAAATCTAGTCCATCCAGACAAGATACTTAAACTTTCAGGAATCCATTGAGGTATCGGTTGTATGTACGGGAACGCATTGACCACAGAACTTAATCCTATCAAAGCACCATGCATTTCTGCCTCGTTTTTTTTACTCTTGGAAACATATTTCTGTTTCTTTTCCAAATTAAATCCTGCTTTTTTAATTTTATTTTCAAATGTATCACACAACTCCTTCACTATATATGAATCATCACCCATGGTGTGAACTATTCCAGATAATACCTTACCTGCAAGCTCTCTAACCTCTAATGATCCTTGATAACTTAACATTTTCTTCACAAAGTTAACTATATCCTCAACTTGTTCAATAGTTAATAAGTAAATATAACTTGAATAAACATTCTGTATGAAATTCAATTGAACCTTGCATCCATGGGAATTGTTGAAAATATTTTTGTTCTTGAAGTTAAATAATGCATCTAAAACTATCTCAAGTGTTACCTTTGTCATTGTTGATGTTCCTAGATTCTCAAACAATACTTCTGGATGGATATTAGTCATGGTACAAACATTCTTCATTCCATACAATATAGATAAGAACTTGGCTATCTGTTCAAAGTAGTGTGGTAAAGACAATAGATTATTGTGACTCCAACCTGCAAATATCAAATATATTGTACTGGCCTTGTAGAAAAATTCACTGTTAATAATCTTCACAGCATCTGCAGTCTTGTAGTAAGTCTCATTTTTCTCATATTCCTCAAAGAACCAATTGAACTCATTCATTATCATATCATTGAACCATTCAGGTACAATCTTTATAGAGTTTCCCAAGTTATCTTCATCATTTCTTCCAACATATGATATCAAATGATCAACAGCATCAAATTTCTTTTGAGTGTCAGTTAACAATAGAAAATTGATTGTGTTGGCTATCGCCTTTCTTACAGGCTCATCTGGATGATTAAAAATGCCAAACATCTTCACTAATTTTTGATTATGTTCAGATGTGGCATTCAAGCCCATCAACAAGTATCTAGCAAAATTAATTCTACCAGCAATTAATGCAGGAGATGTTGTGTTTCCAGAATAATCAGATAATACTTCATTGACTGATAGCACAACCTTTTCGTATAAAGTCTTGCATCTTCTAATATCAACTTGTCCAGGTAACCACCAAAACATTACCGCATATGCATCAAGTATACTTGCATTGATGTTTTTCAATATATGATTGTTCATAAATTCCTCAACAAATTTATCTCTCTTTATCATATTTTCTGAGCTTGTATAATTACTCGAAACAATCAATGATGCAAAGATCTCCCCTGAAGTGATAATGCTTGCATTGGAATTTCTGTCAAATGTATTTTCACAAGCATCCAAAACATCTTCATAAGTAATCAATGTAGCAATTCCAAGATTTATCATTTGAATGATGGTAACAAAGAAGCATACGATCACAGGAGTAAATTCAGATTTAGTTTCCTTGTCCTTGATTAAGTACTCAATGGTATTATTTAAGTATTCAGGTGTAATTTCCTTGCAAACACTCTCCAATATTTCTTTGTCGGACTGTTTTATTTGAAGATTCAATCTCTTTGATGTATCAGATGATACAGCATACAATGGCCAACCTAAAGATACAAAGCCTGAATAAGGTTTACCATCAATGAAGAAATCAGGATCGTCATAGTTTACCAGCTGCTTCTCAAAGTACTGTCTGAACCCTTCAGTTGATGTATCAATGGTTTCAACCAATGGTCTTTTATAGCAAGGTGAGTAAATGATTTCCTTTTGATAACCAATTTCAGCATTTACTAATATATCAGAAACTAAGTTTGTGAAATAATACATTGACTTCTGTTTAATATCTGGATGATCAGATAAAGTTTGGTTAAACAGTTGCTTTAGAGACTCAGAATCTGTAGAAAACTCATTTGATATTTGTAACCTATGAATAATTTCACCCAAAAACAATTGTCCCTTCCACTCGGAAACATCTTCTTCTTTTGAAGACTGTTGCTCATCCATATCAATATCTTCTTCATTATTCCCAGAATGAGACACATCCATTGATGACTTGGCTTCAAAAATACCTTTAATTTTCTCTCTTACATGCTTTTCAAATTGCTTCAAAAAACTAAATATCTCTTTTCTTTTTTGATTTTTGGCATTAGTAACTGCTTCTATTTCAATTTCTAATGCAGTATCCTTTGGCGCAAGTCCTTCTAATGAATCAAAATCAAACATACAGACTGAAGAAGGAACTTTGATACTGCTTGATAGCTGCATCAAGAGCTCTTCACTTATCAAGACAACTGAAAAGTTTGAGTGACTGTTACAAGCTAATAATAAATCAAACAGTCTGCTCATATTTTGATAATCTGTTCCTATTCTTATGCTTATTTTTGACAATGTTAAACACTCTAGTATAGACTTAATAACCAAATCATCATCTCTTTTGATACTTTCTTCTAATTGATCAAGTAAATAAGTAATGCATATTTTATGGGAACCTAATAATTGCTTCATTATATCATTCAAACCCAATTGTGCACTTCCAGAAACATGAGGGTATGGTGAAATACATAAAAACAAAATATCTTGCAATAAGGTTTTTTCTAAAGAAGAGGGAGCTCTGCTTGTGGAATGAATATTAGCTCTTGCCTTATAGTCCATGTGAACCCTTAAGGCTATGCAAGTTCTCGTGTAAGGTTCAAAAACATGAGCTAATGATTGTATGTTTTCCAGCAAATTCAAATCAATCATATAATCATTTTCTTCACCAAAAAACGTTTCTGTTCCTCTATCAACAAACCAACATCTGATACATTGTAAAACAACAACTAATAATTCACTATCATGTTCTAACATAGTTTTCAAATATTCAACAAGAGTGTGCAATAACTCCCCAATTCTTGAATGAAGCTCATGAACAGCATCATATCTTGGGTCTGCTAGTTTTTCAGCATCAGTCTTACCAAATGAATTATAAAGTTGATGGATGGTGATTCTTTCACTACCTAAAACTAAGCCTGCACTGACACCGGTTGATCTCACTTGATTTGTATCATAGGAATCACCTGGCATTGGTGTTGCCTCAACTGACATCAAATCTTCATACAAAGATGAACCATTGTTGGCATTCTCTGATACTTCATAATCAATTTCCATCACCTCATCGTCTTCTTCATCTAAAGCAACCGGTTCCTGCTCCAAACCAGTTTCAATAGCATCAGCATCAACACTTTTTTTTCTAACATAGTTTAATATGGCTAGTTTTTCCTTATTTTGACCTGAAACGTTGGAGTTGTTTTTTCTTTGAGTTTTCTTGACTTCAGCATAATCAGAGTCAAATAATTCAGACAATCCACTAACAACATGAAGTAAGATCATTACATTCTTTTGTATTAAATCTTTATCAAATATTGATAACTTCTCATTGGTTATTATATTTGTAATATTACTAAAAGCATAATCAACTAGCTTATTGGACAAACTTAAAGCATAATCAATCTCCTCGGAGTTTGGAAGATGCCATTTAAAATTCATGAACTCAAGAGAAAATCTTCTTTCATCTCTTGTAAAGCCACCCCATTTTTCTTCAGGAGATAATTTGCAATCATCTGAAAATAATCTAAAGTCAATGATCTCAGGGTATACTAAAGAAAACAATATATTGTGGACTAAAGTAGGTGATATCATGTCAATTGGAGGATTATGAACCTCGTCAAAGAATTTAAATATAATCTTCTCTACTATCTCCTTGTGTTCAACTATTTTCTCCATACCACATCTAAAAATTTCATCTAAAACTCTTACACAAAAGACTATTCTATTGTCCCTTTCTTGAAGTTGTTTGCTTCTAACATTGCCTTTACTTCTTTCAACCTCTCTGTCAACCTTTTCTTCAAACATTTTTATCAATTTATTGAACAATGTTGTATCTCTCTTGAGCATGTAACCAGTAATTTCTGCAATGATATCCACATTAGGAGACTTACAGTTTAGATAGGTTGATTCGTCAATTAAATGTGTAATAAAATCATTACTGAAAAAATCAAACATCTGTTTGTCCATTGACTCTATTGAAATCATAAACAACTGAGCAATTTTGAAGAGTAGTGATTCTTCAGACTTGGATGAAACAAAAGTAAATAGTTTTGTTATTAAAGCCTCAATAATAGGTTCAAACAAAGTTGTAGAAACACCAAAAGCGTATTTAAATTCATCATTGTATTCGGTATTGTGGAATCCTTGTCTAATATTTTGCAAATGAGTATCCAAAGCTGGCTGTGTGATGGAGTAGAAGTCTTTAGTCTTGTACTCTTCAATCACAGCAATCGGGGTAAAGGAAACAATACATAACAAACAGTTCAATAATGGAACACCCATATCAGGATCATTGGCATCAATCTTGTTGATTATCATAGTCATGACATTTGTGATATGCATTCTGTAAATATCAGTTGAGCAATAAAATCTGGCAATTCTACCAAATTGCTTCAAGGCAACTATTTCTCTTTCAATAGAATGTGGATAAGGTGTATAAACCTCCAATAAGACTTTATCCATCAACTGACTCTTGTTTGGTGGGTTCAAATCTAGCAAATATGCTAATGAAGATATGTGATAGTTTGCATCTTTGAAGTCTTTGGAGAAAGACCCCAAAAATATAGATTCTTGGAAGATATCAACCAAAGCAGCATGATCTTTTAGCTTCAAATTCAAGTGTTTTCTATACTTGGAAGTTTCTTGCTCCTCCAACTTGCATCTCTCATGATAAACTTTGATGAAAGTCATGACAAATCTAGCACACAAAGATGACCATACATCGGTATTAGAAGGATGAAAGTATGTCGCCAAAGAATTCATTAAGCTCTTGACCTTTGTCAACGTCTTTTCCCCATTGATTGAGTAAACAATTGAAGATATTATTGCAGTGAATGAAGCAACTGATGATTCCTTTATCATTGAAAGTCTTAACCTATTAAAGATAAAATCAATTTGTTCTTCGTTCAAAAATCCAAAGTCTCCAAACTTTATATTGGATTTAGCTATTATATTTGGGTTCTCTGTAGAAATCATTTGTGTGTACCCTTCAGTTATCATTTCAGATATAAACTGATACCATTGAACATCTATTGTTGCATTTATTACAGAGTTTTTCCATATAGAGAATGCAAGCTGTAACATATCCATTGACGATTTGTTTTCAAAATAGTGATATGGAATTATGGAAGCTAAAATTGGTAACACAGAGGAAACAGTCTTTGGAGATAATGATGATACAATAAATTGTGTAATATCTCTCAAACATTTTTCATTTGAATCATCAAAAAATGTTCTGGCATTGTGAGCTAGTTTCAATAAAACTCTCAAAAGCTTGTGATCGTTTCTGTTTTCAACGTCTCGTTTTTGATAGCTAGACTCAGGATCAGGTAGAAAATCTAGGAAATAATCTAAAAGGGGCTTGTAATCTAAAACCAATCCATTTTGTTTCAAAACTTTTCTATAGCTGTTGTATGACTGTTCTCCTAAGGCTTCTAGCAAATCAACAAATGTATCAACAAATAATACTCTGTTAATTTTTTGTCCTCTTGATATAGCCAAATTGTAATACACCATACACAAGCTTTTTCTTAGGCTGACAGGAATTTCAAAATGTAGACATTTCGACAATTCTGTAGTCCAGTAAACTACATTAACTATTGTTGATGATTTAACGTTAATTTTACCACCAACTCCGACACCATGAGCAGCATCTTTTTCAGCTTCATCATCATGTTGGTCATCTTCATCAATATTGAATTCGCCTTGAGATACAACGGACTCATCATCAACATAATCCGAAGCATTTAGTTGTAACATATCTGTACCAAAAACCATTTCGATATCGCTCTTAAAAGTTGATATATCCTTTGCAGATATAGGAACTATTCCTTGAATGTCCTTAGAAGAAATAGAGATATACAAATTTACCAAAACATGACATAAATACTTTGATTGTTGAGAGAACCCTTCTGTTTCAAATGGAATACAATCGTCTACGTTGTATTTGTAGCTAAAATCTCTTGTAAAATGTCTAGACTTAGGGTCTCTAAAGACTTCTTCTGGTGTGTCATCATTAATGTCTAGATTAAAGAACTTCAATCTCTCATTCATCAAAGCTTCCAGATTAACAGGATCAAAAATGTTACTTTGAGATTTGTTTGAATTCAATGACGATAAATTAAGTGTTGAAGCACTAGAAGTCCCTTTCAATAACTTTTGCTTTCCATTTTCAAAGTTATCATTAGAATAAGATCTCTTTAAGTTTGAAGAAGAACTATTTTTCTTTTTTAAAAGATTCGTGACAGCCTTATGCATCAATGTATGGTTGCTGTCAGAACCGTTGTTGGAATTCGGGGGAAGACTCATCTTAATTAAAATACTCAATTACCAATACTTTATGAATATTGCAAATGACTTTGTCTTATTTTTGTTTTTGGGTTATGAATTGAAACTTTTGATTTACATAATTTGAATGAGCTATCAAGCTAATTAGATGTTTAATGAAGTAACACCCTAACAAATTTCAGTAGAGCTCAAAAAAAAAAAAAGAAAGAAAGAAAGAAAAAAGAAAGAAAAAGAAACCTTAAACAAAAATCGGACTTAACAAATATATAATACATAATACGTAATCAATCAAACTTCTAAATTGCTCTATGGTTCATAAACTGATAGATCCAGCGTTAAAACATTACTACTATTTTGTTTTTGATTTCTGTAAACACCAACCAGTGCATCTGATTCCTCAAATATACTGTTTTTCAAAGAAATTACAATGAACTGTAAATCCTTGTTGGCATGTTTTTTGATATAGTTACCGACCCTGATAACATTGGTTGCATCAAGAGCAGCATCTATTTCATCTAATACAAAGAATGGAGATGGCTTAAATTTATTAATAGTGAATAATAAAGCTAATGCAGCGACTGTCTTCTCACCACCGGATAGATACTCTATTTCTTTGAATTTTTTCATTGGAGGAGTTGCTTGATATTTTAATGCAGCTAGATAAGGTTCATCTTCATCCTCTTCGTTGAATTCCAAGTTGATAGAGGCAGAGCCACCCATCAATCCATTAGAGGAAGTAGAATCCCCAGATATAGAAGGATCTACAGTTAGTTCTTTATAAACTGAATCAATGTTTTCCATAACATAATTTAAAGTTTCTTCAAAAGATTGTCTACGCTGGTTTTTTACCTTTTTGAATTTATCAAGTAATTTCTTTTCTTTTTCCTTCAAATCATGAACAACTTCATTGTTGTATTTGTTATATTTCCCTTTAAGATCTTTCAATCTATCCTTAGCATGCACATTAGGTTGTAATGTTAGAAGTTCTTTTTCCACATCGGCTAACTTATTCTTGATGTTATTGTGTATTTCAACATTGCTCAACTTTTTGTTTTTTAACTTGAACAATTTCTTATCTAATTGGTCGTAATCCAAAACTACAATTGAGTAATCAAAATCATTATCATCAGCATTGGCATCCATATTCAATGATCCATTAATTAATGGAATTTCTATGGCATTCATTTTACAGTTCTTTAACAATTGAACTCTATCTTTCTCATAAGAATCATAAATGCTTTCTTTTTCAGACAACTCAGCTTTTAGTTTATCACGTCTGTCTTTGATCTCATCTATCTCTGATGAAAGGTTGCTTACTAATAGCTTATTCTCTTCAAACTTAGTCTTTATATCTTCGACTTCTTTAGCAGTAAGTTCAGACTTCTCAGTCAGACCATTAATTTCTTTGTCGATGTTATCCATCATTTTTTGAATATCTTCTACTACTTTCACATTGTCACTAATAGCTTTCTCAATGTTGAATATTGAGTTCAGGATGGATTTTTTTTTTCTATCTTCAAAGGTCATCTTTGTAATTACTTCAGATAAATCCCTAGATAATATATCAAGTTGTTTATTCTTTTCCTTTAGCAAGTTCCCTGTTGTATTCTCATATTCAAAGACAGAGAATCCCAAACGACCAGATAAATCACTGAACATAGATTCAAGTAGAGAATTTTTCTTTTCTGTTAATTTATCAAAATCTTCTTGAACCATAGCAATAGATCTCTCTAGCTCAGATTTTTCAGAGTGTAAATCATTTGACAGCTTTTCTTGATTATATTCTATTTGCTTTGAAATATCCTTGACTTCAGATTTATTAAAGCTAATGTTTAGCTTAATGTCGTTATGGTCTTTTTCAATCTCAGATAACTGGTTTTCCAAATCTTTGATTAGCATATCATTAGAACCAATTGAATCTTGACATTTCTTTAAATGGTCTATTAGTTTATCTTTCGTAGACACAAGAGTTTGATATTCAATTTTGTTCCATCTTGATTCGTTTCCACTGGCTTGAGTACTTCCACCTGTCATGATACCTGATTTTTGAATAACATCGCCATTCAAAGTTATAATTTTAGCATTGATGTTGTCATTCCATCTTAGTTTCTGTGCTGTCTTAAGATCATCAGAGAATATAGTATCTGAACAGATATATCTTAGCACCGAATTCAACTCTCTAGAATAAGTCAAACCTTCAGAGGCAAATACTGCCTTTTTGTCATTTAAGGCAAAGTCGGGATTCTTTCCGGAAACAACATCTAAAGGAAGAAATGTAGCTATACCTAATCTCTGGGCCTTCATATACTGAATACAGGCATTTGCAGTGGTTGCAGTGTCAACAACAATTGAGTATAAATTTCTGCCAATTAACAAGCTAACAGCTGTGTTGTACTTAGAGCTGGAAGGTCTGAACAGATCGATAACAAATCCGTTGACACCAGGATAAATGTTTTTCAATGAACGCAACATGTCTCTTTGCTTCACTTCAAACTTAGTCTCTCTTTGATCAGCAGATAGCTCATCAATTCTTAATAAAATATTTTTCAATTTGATGTTATCAAAGTTTATTTTCTTTTTCAAAGATTCATTATTAGCAATTACTTTCTTTTTCTGTTTTTCAAGAGTATGTACATCATGATCTTTGGATTGTAATGTATCTTCAGCCTTCAGAATAGTTTTTTCTTTTTGTAATTTCTCGGTTTGTTGCTCTTTAATCAGATTCTCATAAGCATCAATTTGTTTGTTGACCTTTCTTAGATTTATTCTCAATTCGTCCAATTTGTTGCCTTTAAGTTGAATTTCTTTATCCAAAATGTCACCACCCTTTAGAGAAATATAATCACTTTTAATATTATTTATTTGAGAGAGAACATTTGAATCAATGTTATTGAATTTGGCTTGATCATTTTCAATAACATCAATTTCAGCTTTAATGTGCTTACAAGACTTCTCCAATGAATCTTTGGTTTCCTTTAAATTAGCAATCATATCGTTGTGATTTTCAAGGTCAACTTTTAATATATCTAAATTGTGATTCAATTCAGAAATAGTACTTTCATAAGATTTGGATTCATTTTGAGTTTTGTTTAAAGTAGTAGCCTTAAGTTTCTTTGAGGCAGCAAGAAATTCCTTAATGTTTTTATTGTTGTTTTTCAAAGCAAACTGGTACTTGACATTTTCATTCAATGCAATATCATAGCTTTCCTCTTTAGCTTGCAAACTATCTTCAACCATGCCAATATCAGTTTGAATGTTATCAATTTCTTCATCAACAGCGTTTAGCTGGTCATCAATTAAGTAAAGTTGGAATAACTGTAATTGAGTAGTCAACTTTTGTTTTTCATCCAGTTTTTCATTATACTTATCGTTCTTATTTGCACTCTCTGTATAGTGACTAATTTCAGTTTGCAATCTCTTTTTTTCAATGATTGCATCTCCACATTCATTGGCGGTTCTTAAGTATTCTTGCTTAATTTGATCATATTCCTTTTTGAATTTTATGGAACCTGAAATTCTCTCAAAGAAATTTGTTAAGTCAAAGGGATCTTTGGAGGCAACTTGTTCAACATCACCTTGAAAGACTAAGAAATTTCTCACCTCAACTAAAATATTTTCACTATTCAATGCGTGAATGTACTTTTGTAAGCTGTGTATTTTACCATTTATTTTATATCTAGATGCACCATCAAGATCAACATCTCTGTAGAACTTAACTATAGAATCATCGTTTTTTTGATAGATTGCTTCAACAGATGCTCTTGTAACTGATAAATGAGAATCATCGCTATTTTCTACGTTTTCATTAGTCTTTTTTCCTCTGTAAATCAATTGAGTAATAGAAGAAGATCTCAAGAAATTGGTATCAACTCCTAAAACAAATGAAATTGCATCCATGATATTACTTTTACCTGATCCATTTGGACCTATTATTGATATAAAATTAGATGATCCAATATCAATGTTGACATCATCTTTGTAGGACTTAAAGTTGCTTAGTTTCAAGCTTAAAAGTCTTCCCATATTGAGGTAAATTAGATATAGTACTTGAAGAAATTATAAGCTTTTTAAGGGTTATTTGGATTTATTCTTACTTTAATGCTAATTTTTTTTTTTTCTTAAAAATCAAAGTATTTAATAAAAATGTTTAAATGATGAACGATATATAATTACAAAATTAGATAAATAACAAAAACCACACGAAAAAACAAAATTAACAACGAAAAAAATCTGCAACAAGCAGAAAAAAAAAGCAAACTTCAAAATTTTCTGCAAGAAGAATTGGTGTTTTAATTTTCTTGTTTGCCCTTTTGTTTACGCGTTTGTCACATGACTGCACATAAAAAATTCCTATTCGAATAAAAAAATGTAAGATTACACATTCATATATACAGTTATCTTAAAGTTTCTAGCTCAATATCATCATTTACCGTAGTATTTAGAATTTTATGATAAACACCGGTACTGTTTTTACAAACATATTTATAAAGCTTAACATTAAGTTTGTGCATGTAAAAAATAGTCATCAAACAGGCTACTATAACAGAAGCATTCATGATCATCTTGGCATTAACCTTTGATGGCAAGGTTCTATATTGAACAATCACTACAACACCTAAAATGAATACAGTAGCTGAAGTCAACACTAAAGCAAAGGATACTAGAATTACTTTACCATTAACATCATTAGATATGTTCAAATCTAAATTTTTAAGCTTTGAAGGTCCAAAAAGTTTGTCCTCTATGGATATTTTTTTATCGGAGTCTTTTGCAGCACTGCCCGCTCTATAATAAATTTTGCTGTTTGAATTTTCTGATGATAAAAAGGATGAATTCATTTTTGATAATAGAAATTGATCTGGTTCTTCATTAAATATCTTGACGTTGATAATGTCATAACATATATGAATTAGATATCAAAACCCTAATGTATTTGAAGAAAGAAGAATATTTAAAAAAAAGATATAGAATAATTTTTTTTTTGTTTGAATAGTCGATGTCCTCATTTCTTATATTAATCAATAGGCTGACTCCATCAAGAATTAACAAACGGGGTGTAAATTTTTCCTACTGTTTTTTTTTTCTTTTTTTCTAATTTATTTTTTTCTTGGCAAAATATTGAATTGAACATATGACAACTGTTTAGAAAACTTTTAAAAAATTTCCATCAGTTAATTATACACTTGGCTCAGTCATAATTCAATGGTGTGTCGGTGTCCGCAACAAAGCTTTTTTCCTGATTCTCATGTATGTATCTTTCTGGTGATAATCTTCTATTAAACAGATACTCTTTGCTTACACCAAGCGATCCGCGCAAGACATTAGTGAATATGTTACTACGTGTGGGGGCTACTTTCATATTTGTAAAATCAATAACACTGAGATATGATTTGTGATCTTTGACAACAGCTGTGTAAATCTTCTTTCCGTCAGATTTTATTCCCCAAACATTATCTGCAAAGTGTAAAATATCATGAGATAATATATCTCCATTCCTTATGTTTAGTACTGTAAATTGAACCTCTGATCCTAAAATCAAGAAGTTGTCATCAAACCAAAAAGATGAAATAGGTATATTTCCATTGTGATAGTATTGAAAAAGCACGTTAAAATTGTTGACGTCCCATCCTTTGACTGAACCATCAGCAGCTGCCGAACATAAAATATCACCTTTAAGCTCTAGTAATCCTACTAAACCAGCATGTCCGTGCAATATTAGTGCAGGAGCGTTCAAAACCAAGACATTCGGTTGATTCGGAAACTTAGTCATATGCCCAGTATCACCATAGTTTTTTACTTCCCAAACAAATATTTTGAAATCTGTAGTTGTTGAATATACTCTGTTTCTCTTATGGTCATAAACAACAGCATAGACTCTGGATCCATTTCCAAGCATTTTGCAAATACATTTTAACTCACTAATGTTCCAAATTCTACACGTCCCATCATAAGAACCTGTTACCAAAATATTCTTGTACACTGACATCGATCTAACAGAATCTGTATGCCCCTTAAGAGTTCCTAGATAATAAGGGTTCAAATGGAAAACGTTGTATACAAGTTCATCATCGCCATCTGTTGCAGGTTTGGAAGGCATTTTCCAGATCATTATATTGCTATCTCGACTTCCACTAAGAATAAATCTTCCATTTTTGTCATTCGTACTCAATTCCAAACACCTTACTGTTGATGTATGTCCCTTGAAAACATAAATGCATTTGAATGAACTTAAGTCCCATATTCTAATTGAACGATCTGTTCCGGCAGTGATCAAAAAGTTTGTTTCCAAGTCATATTTTAAAGCCCAAACACCACCCTCATGGCCTTTTAATGTGGTTTGTTTTTCTCCAGTCAAGTCATAAATTTTTATAAAGGTATCATCTGCAGCTGTTATTACATACTTCGGAGTTATTTCTAAACATGTTATTACATCTACATCATGAGCCACAACAGTCTTCGTTGTCGGTACATAATTTTTTTTAGTCCAATTTTTGAAGAGAGCTTCTTTCTTTTTAAAGTCAGAATAGGTGCAGAGCGTATTTTTATCGTTTAGCTTGAATTTTGTATTTGGTAAGTTAAAAAAATTCTCTCTCTTATCGACGTAGTCCCATAAGATGTCATCTTTTACTATTATTTCGTTGAATCGCTTGTTCAAAGTCATGCATGTGTATATGTCACCAAGAGGCATGTACTGGAAAATCTTTGTCAAAACATTTGGTGGGACTATTGTTGAAAAATCTGAAACTACTCGTTTTTCTAGCAGTAATAAAAGATCTGCTATTTGGGGCTTTGTGGCAAATTGCAAAGCTTGAAGTATCTCAGCATTGTTAGATAGAAAAGGATCTTCTTTGTAGTCTTTAGTGTATGAATCGGCTGAAATGACTTTCTTTAGGTCATTATTATTTTCATGTGTCTCATTCAGAAAGTAATCCCCATCATTATCTGAGTTATCAGGTGATATTGGCAAAGGGTTTGATAAAGATGTTACTGTTAAGGCATTGGGCAGATTATTCTTATTACTTTTGTTTGAAGAAACATCATCATTCTTTTCTAGCAAAGGAAATAAATGTTTAGAGTTTGTCTGTGCAATAATGCTATGTTTATTGATAAGGTTCTCGCTCAAAAATAATTTAATGATATCCTTTTTCTTTTTATACCTGTTTTTCCACAAAGAAGATCTTTTCTTTACTTTTTTTCCGTTATTATTTAAATTCATTTTAAAATTAATTATTTTTTCTGATAATCAGATTATATGTTTTGTGTCGTTGGTTTGTGTTTCTATATTTTTAAAAGTAAAGAGATGATTTTATAGCTATTGACAACAAAAATTATATAGAAACAGATGGTAAAGCCTTTTTACGAAATGTCAGGATTTTTTTTTCTTGAGAGAAAATAAATATTTCAAAAAAAAAAGATTATATCCGACAGCCCAACTCAAATTCCGATGGAAATTATTGATAAAGACCCGGATAAGTCCACATTTAGACCACTATATGAATATTCTTTCCATGATTTTAAAGTGTTCATATTAATACTTTGAAAAAAAAATGACTCAATTCTATCTTTAGCTTTGAAAAGTATAATTATCAGAGAAGCCATGTTCTTAGGTTAAAAATCCAATGACAAAAGACAAAGTGACTGAAAGAAGTGTAGTTATTGTAGGATCTGGTATAATAGGCTTATCAGTACTTTACAGATTGATTGAGGAAATTGAATCAAAGCCCTTATCTAACATCCATTACAGTATTAATGTTGTAACAACTATTGACAAAGAACTATTATGTCATTATAATACTGCAGACGTAATATTCGATCAAGAGATAGCTTCTGTGTATGCAGGTGCTCATCAAAGACCCTTTCCAACCGAATATATAAATGGTGATAAAAAAATAACCTATCAAAGACGTGAGAGTTTATACACAAAAGAAACTTTTGAATACATTTTAGACAAGCTTCAACATAACAAAGATTGGAAGAACTTTACTTATGACACAACAATCCAATTGTGCAGGGGTTATGATTTGATCAAAAAGGCATCTGAAGCTTACCAGAATTTCAACGATGGATATAATGAAAGCAACCTAAAAAATTTCATTAAAGACGATAATAGCCTAGATGAATCTATAGTTCCAAAACTCATTCAGAATAGCTTAGATATGATTTGCTCATATGACACTTATGTGGTAAATACACCAAGATTTTTGAGATTTCTTTACAACTACTGCTGTAGTAGATCAAAAACTATTAGCAACATTGACTTAGCTTTTCATTTTAATCAAGAGATTAAATATCTAGAAAACGCTGTTGACTTTAGTCTTAATGTTAAGCCATTAATAGTAAATTGCACAGGTAAAGGTACTATTCAATGGAATAAGGAAGCCACTTTATGTAGCACTTACTTACCTATCAGAGGACAAACTCTTTTGATATCGGTTCCTGACAATGTTGTGTATCGAAAATTTGCAAAAAATACTGTAACCTTTCAAAATGGTGGTAAATGGTCGTTTGTGATTAACAGACCACTTCCAAAAGCACATAAAAACTTTGGTAAAAAATTATACTTTATCATAGGAGGAACAAAGCAAAGTAATTCGTTTGATAAAAACATTTCAAATGAAGACTTAAACTATGTTTTAAACAATGCAAAAATGATTTATCCAAAATTATTTAAAGACGGGGAATGGCAATTGGAAAGAGTCAATGTTGGGTTCAGACCTGGTAGTAAAATTGGCTCTGTTGTAAATTTGGAACATAAGGCAAGAATCGACAAAAAAACTTATTATCCAGTTATCAATTGCTACGGTTTTGCTGGCTACGGCGTTGAATGTAGTTTTGGAGCAGCTAATCATGTTTTGGCACTCATTAATAGAGCATTTAGAGAAGCAAACTTGTAGGTATTTCCCTGTTGATTATTAAAAGGGTTTTGTAGATGTTACCTTCTACTGCATTTAATTATTTTCTAATAAATTTATTTAAAATGGAATATATAATTTAAATTCATAAAGAATTTGTTTTTTTTTTTCATTTTGATACTCATTTTATTTGTTCATTTCATAAAGGTTACCTTTTTTCAAAAATTAAAAGTTTGAAACTTTATTTATTTCTTTTATCTGTCCTAAGAAACAATAAAAAACAAGCATAAAGAAACTAATTTGGATATTCATAAAACCTTATTATTTGTAATTTTAGCGATTTAGAGGCCATATTCTGGTTTTCACAGACGATTTCAAAAATCTGAAGAAACTGTTACTTAATACAAAAATTTTCTTATTAAAAAAAAAAAGAGGTGAGTAACATACACATGATCTTTAAACCATTATTATTTAAATTTTTCAGAACTTCTTGATTTTCTATTAAACCTTGTTTTTTTTTTATTATTAATATTTCAAATTACTTAAAAGTTGATTGGCTTGAAGTGAGCAGCTAAAGCAGCTTCCTTGACAGCTTCAGTTAAAGTTGGGTGAGCATGACAAGTTCTAGCAACATCTTCAGCGGAAGCACCGTATTCTAAAGCTAAACCTAATTCAGCAATTAATTCACCAGCACTTGGACCAACAATGTGACCACCTAATATTCTTTCACTTTCAGCATCAACTAAAACTTTAACGAAACCTTCAGTGTCCATATTGGTTTTGGCTCTGGAGTTGGCCATGAATGGGAATTTACCTACCTTATACTTGATGCCTTCAGCCTTTAATTCTTGTTCAGTCTTTCCGACCCAAGCAACTTCAGGGTGAGAGTACATGACAGATGGAATATTACCGTAGTTGACGTGTCCGTGACCAGTCTTCAACATTTCAACAACAGCAACACCTTCTTCTTCAGCTTTGTGGGCTAACATAGGACCAAAAGTAACATCACCAATGGCTTTGATATGTGGGTGTTTGGTGTTGAATTCCTTGTCAATGACAACTCTACCTCTCTTATCAACATCCAAGCCTAACTTTTCTAAGTTTAAGTTTTGAACGTATGGTCTTCTACCAATGGCAACCAACAAAACATCGGCTTCCAAAGTTTCCTTCTTACCATTCTTAACACCTTCAACTTCAACGGAAACCTTGTCACCGTTTCTAGAGGCACCTAGAACCTTTGTGGAAGTCTTGAATTTCATACCTTGTTTAGTTAAGAATTTTTGAGTAGTCTTGGCAACTTCTTCATCCATGGTAGCACCAATTGCAGGTTGGAATTCAATAATGGTAACTTCGGAGCCTAATCTAGAGTAAACAGAGGCCATTTCTAAACCAATGATACCACCACCAATGATGGCTAATTTCTTTGGAACTTCCTTTAAGCTTAAAATACCGGTAGAAGAAACAATTCTTTCTTCATCAATGGTGATACCTGGGAATGGAGTAACTTCAGAACCAGTGGCAATAATAATGTTTTCAGCATCAATTAAGACTTCTTCCTTAACACCATTTTCAACTGGAGAAACCTTGACTTGGTGTTCGCCTTCGAAGGAACCATTACCCTTGTAGTAAGTAACACCGTTCTTCTTGAATAACATTTCAATACCACCGGTTAATTCCTTAACAATTTTGTTTTTGGCACCTTGGAACTTATCCATGTCCATCTTGACATCGCCTACAATGATACCTCTTTTATCAGCATCATGTTTCATTTCATGGTATAAGTGGGAGTTGTTCAATAAAGCCTTGGATGGAATACAACCAACATTCAAACATGTACCACCTAAGGAACCTCTCTTTTCAATACAAGCAGTGTTGAAACCTAATTGGGCAGCCTTGATAGCAGCAACATAACCACCTGGACCACCACCAATAATAACAACATCGTGTTTGGCAGATTTGGCTAATTGTCTAGAGGCAGTAGAAAATAAAGCTTTGTGATAAGTAGAGCTCAACATTTTTACTTCTTAACTATATTATATTCTTGTAATTTGTATGTTTGGTTGTTAATAATGTTATAATGTTAGTAATCTGTTTTAAAGATATAGAGTATATGTAATGTAACATTATTAATTTAAAAAGAAGTTGTTAAACATATTACATGAAGAAGAATGAAAACATCCAAGAAAAAATATCAAAAAATGAAAAAATGAATATTCAACCCGATTTAACAAGATATCTTTACCAAGTTTATCCACCCAATTGAATGCGCTTTTCTAAAACAGAAAGAAAATTTTTCTCCCAGTATAAATTGTCAATCTTCGTATTTTTACAAAGACTGGGTTAAACCCTACGGCTCTTTACTTTTCCGTAAAATGTTTGAAAAAAGAAAAAAAAAATACAAAAAAAAAATTACACATCACTTTGAAAACACGTGCAAGGGTGAAAAAAGGTTAAGCCATAATATATAATCTATAATTGAATAGCACTAGCATTAACCTCGTTTGTAAGAACTTGAACAATGTTATCTTGTAGCAACTTATCTGTTAAATCTTTCAAATGTCTCTTAGGATCTTGTTTACCAACATATCTAACATCTTCTTCTGACTTCTCATCTTTCTCTTCTTCCTTTTTATCTTCCTCTTTTTCCTTATCTTCACTTTCCTTCTCTTTCTTTTCTAACTTCTCCTTCTTCTTTATTTCTTCATCAACTTTCTTATTATATAATTTAGTTAGCTTAGTTAAGTTTTCTAAATCTCTTTCATGATTACAAAAGTTCTCCTTCTCTTCTAAATCTTCACCTTTATCTAAGATTAATCCACTGGTCCACTGTTTTTTATGTAGAAGCATCATCACCTTCATTTCTTCTGAATCCTTTAGGTAATCAATGTTCAAAGAGTAATAAGCTTTATTCAAACCATGTACCAATGCTGTAAGATTTGGCTTGTTTAAAAATGGTATGTTAGATGTAGTTTGTCTTGGTTCTCCAAATTTCATCATGGTTGCAGGATCCATTAGTCTGAATGCATCTATAACAACTTTACCCTTAACAGACTGAATAGGATCAACAACAACAGCAACGGCTCTAGGAGATAGTTGTTCAAAAGTTTTTTGTGTATTCACATCGACTGATGATAACCAACAGCCAAAACCCGGATGAGAGTGGTACCATCCAACAACATTTTCCTTTCTTCCAGTCTGTTCAAGCATTTCCATCATCTTGGTTTGGAATACATCATCAACAGCCTCAACAGAAACACCAGTACCAGATTGGGGCATGGCAAATACATCTACAACATTCACAGTGTATTCATCTACAAATGACCCTAACATCAACCCCATGACTTCCATAGGCACACCTGCTCTTCCGTGTCTCAACATTTTTAGTAATGCAATTGGAGATATGTATACTGTTTCTTTTGAGTCATCTAAGTTAGCATCTACAGGAGCTCCACCTGACATTCCACCTTTCATGTTACCTATCTGTGACAATAAACGATTCATTTTTTAAAGTTCTCCTTAATATTTTTGTTAATTTTAGGGCTTTATTTATTTGTTTGGTTTATATTCATTAATTTAAAAAAAACATAGTAAATGAAGATACATTCAATGTTGTAATTAAGATTTTCGCCACCGAAAACGTATCGTCTTCATTTTTATTTTTTTTTTCTTACACTAAAAAATTAAAATCTATGGAGGACATACAAATCAACTCTCGGATATTAGACGTTATTTTGGCATACATGTAATCTGAAAAGTTTTTAATCAAATGAAAAAAAAATTGGTGTAGATTTATAAATATACAGCAAATATTCATCTACAAATTATTGTTTAGACATCAATAGTAGACATAAACAAAATACATGCTAATCATGGATTATATTGTTATAATTCAATTAAATACAAGGAACTTTCGAAAGTCAAATAAACAAAATTAAGTACTATTTATTTCAATAGTATATCCCATAATTTCAATTTATATTCTTAAAAATTATAAAATGTTTAACATTGACATGAGCTTGATGCTCTCCATAAATATTAATACATAGCAACATTATTATTACATTTCAAAAAGAACCAGACTATCTTATTTACTTTATAAGTGCCTTAATTATTTTTTTAAACTTTTTAATTTTTTTTTAAATGTTTAGAAATGTAAACTTTATGTAGATCATGTGACGTTTGTAAACAATATTTGTTTTTTTTGCTGAAAAGAAAAAAAAAAGTCGAACACTCATAACTCCCTGTAAAGAATAATTAAAGGTAACCTTTATCCAGAAGACATTCAAATTCAAAATCACAAATTAATAAAACCAAAGAGACCACATACGCAACATGGTAGAAACAAGAACTCAAACAATCCAAGCACAAGAACAGAATGCCTCTTCCGGAAGTCCTAGAATTCTGAATTTGACAGGCCAAAATCATACAGAAGTTAACTCTCAAAACCAAGTTCGTTTTACCGCAGATACCGTGGACAATGAACATATGAACAAAAAGAAAACAAAAATTTGTTGTATATATCATCCTACAGAAGAAGAAGAATCCAATTGCAACCATGCTCATCCCCAAGCCTTTGAAGGGGAGAAAATTGAGGATTTATCATCCGACGACGAAGAAGAACAAAATCTGTCATACAGTGAAAGAAGAGCCAAAAGAATAGAAAGACGTAAAAAAGAATTAGAAAACCTAGCAAACAGTGAATACATACCCTCAAATAGTTACGAAATCCAGCCTGATTATACAAGTAAGTAGAAATAATTTAAAATAATATATATAAACTTGAATAAAATAGCAGCATTCAAAAATAAAAATAAAAACTATTTATATAACTCTGATTCAATTGATAACAAAGTAGTGTACGTTTGTTTACTCAATCTGTAGGGAGTAATACCAACATAGGTCATACAGCTCTTAGAGATTTGATTCAATTCCCTTTTAGTTTGTTCTTTTATTGACTCTGGTTGATCTTTCAATAGAACCATTTTTTCTTTTAATTTCTGTATAGAGAACATTGTTAAAATCAATACATTTGGCAGATTTTTCAATATAGGATCAATGTTTAATAATGTTGTCATTTCTTTACCTTGACTTAAGACAATGGCAGTTGATCTCTCGGAAGTGTCGTAAATTGGAACTAGATTCAAAGCCTTTAGTTTATCTAGACATTTAGCGTAATCTCCAACTATGAATCTTTGCCAAATATCAGCAATACTTAACAAAACAGGTAAACACAGTTTGTTTTCTGAAGATATTTTTTTAACTGCAGATGAGCCATAATTTGTGTAGTTGTCATTTATGGCCAACGCCTTATTCAAGACAGAGTTTATATCAGCACTTTGTAGCTGAAAGCTAGAAACAGAATCTTCTGTATGTAAATAGTCCAAACCACACAAGAAATCACCTAGGCTCTTGTTCACAATGGTGAAGACGGAATCTAGATTATTAGCTAAATGATATAATAAAATGGCATCCTCAAATCTACCTTCTTCTTCTGCCTTGAAGGCACATGATTCAGTAATTTTGGCATATAAATCAGATCCACTGTTAATATTGAAGAAGGAAGCTCTCTTTTCTAAATAACCCTGTTGAATAGAACCAGTTTGCAAGTTGACCTTACCTAAAATGGCTGTGTAATCTTTAGAGTATGAGATCAAGTCTTTGATAAGTGTTTGGACCAATTGTAGGATCTTTTTGTTTGGATCTCTGTCGCCGGAACTAATTGGTTTATAAAATAGAATCAAATACTCAACAACAATCTTTGGATCAGAAACGATGAAGAATTGCATGTATGATGTGAAAAACTTCCATACAGGTAATCCAATCAAATCAAACTGGTCTAAATCCAGCTTAACACTGTTGTGGATAGCAAACATTAAATGAGCTGTATCTATATTGAATCTTGATTTATCGTTGGCAATAAATTCAGCCATGTTTTCATACAATCCACACAACAACAAAACTTGTAAGTACAATTTCAAACCAAATTGCTGTTCTCCATACAGCAACACTAAGTCCTTGAATTCTTGGAATGTAAATTGATCAGATGATTCACTAACTTTGTATAGATCTTTACTTTCATCAGCACCTTTAGTCAAAACAGCCAAATGGAACCATACCCAATCTTCCATAGATTCTATAACATCACTGACACATTTAGAACCAGTTTCTCCTGAAAGATCTAATTTTCCTATAATCTTGTAGACTGCTAACTTATATGGATCAACATTGACTTCGCTGTTGAAAGTCTTAAATTCCAATAAAATTCTCTGTTGTAAATCAGCATTCAAATATCCATCTTGGATGACATGCTTGAAACATTGGCTAATTTGAGGAGCAATTTTGTTAAAGATGGTCTTGTTTGCTATGATATATGAATAAGCCTCATTAATACAACCTCCTCTCAAGAAGTAGTACATTATACACCAAATAGGCTTGTCATTAACTATGGTCAAGTTAGATGATTTCCACTCACCTGATACAGAGTTCTTAAACTTCAAAGATATGTAATGTTGATACTTGTTAGCAGTTGTTGGCATTCCTTCATTGATTGAATTTTTAGCATAAAAGTCCAAAATGTACTTGTGAAATTGAGCTTCCAAGAACTTTTGTGATTTTTTATTTATTGGCAATTCTTCAACCTCTAAATTTTCTTGAAATTTCAAGATTTCCAAACATTCAGCAATGTGTCTGTTGTTACCCTGCAAAGTTTCATTACTTGAGGTCACATATTTCAAAATCATGTCAGTAAGACTTTCATCAGAATTTTTGTTAGAGGAATTGTACTTATAAACAATTTTGGCATATTCTTCAAAGGATTTTCTTAGAGTTTGTGACGAATTGACATTAATTTTGCAACCATTGAAGGCTTGTAACAAAACCATCTTTTTATTGGCAGCAGTTCTTGACTTTCTGGAAACCGAAATTTCGGAGGTTTCATCAGAAAAACTCAAGCCTAATTTCTTGGCAGGTTCATCAGAGCTTGCAGAATTTTTGCTCTTGATAACGGAGTTTATACCATACAAGCTTTTTAGTTCTTCTTTTTTCTGAGAGTAACTAGAGTTGTCTAATAACAATGGATTGTTAGTGCTTGAGTCGTTTAAACTCTTTTCAATAGAGCTCAAAATTTGTTCTTGCTTTTTATCTCTCAAATAACTGTCCAATACTGTTTCATTGATTGAAGAGTTTCTTTTACTGGTGGCGTTGCTTCTGGCATTTACAGATTTAGCCGCCTTACTTAATCTTTTTGCCTTACTAACCTTCTTTAAGTCTTCTATAAACTGTTCTGCTTCTTGAATATTAAATCCTGACCCAGACAATAAATAATGAGCTCTGGTCAAATCTGGACCAGCTTTGGACAACTTTTGATTCAGCAAATTAGTGCTTTCACATAACTCATTTAAGCTAGGAGTGATTCTAATATCTAAATCAGAAATTGAAACATTAGATTGCAAATCATCGGCTGTTGGTAGTAAATGACAGCCATCTATTAACTTATTAATTTTAGATTTTTGAGGAATCTTTGATTTACTTTCTTCTATTTTAGCCAAAAAAGTTTTTTCGTCATTTGCACCATTGTTTTCTTGTTGAGATGATCCAAGTGTCTTAGCTGTATTAGCATTAGACAAGCCAAACCCAGCAGTGGAGTTAGGTCCAACTGTTCCAGATGGTACTGCTGTATTAGTTGCTCCAAACATACTTGCAGAGGTATTTGTTGTTGCAGCGTTACCTTGTTGACCACCTAAGGAAAAACCAGAAGTTGGTGCAGTGTTTTGCTTGTTACCTAAAGTAAAGCTAGGCGTTGTATTTGTCTGATTATTTGACCCAAAGCCTGAAACCGTGTTTGAATTTGGCTTGGCACCAAAGGTAAATCCAGTGGATGCATTAGAAGGTTGTTGGGTATTATTCGAGCCAAAGGTTAATCCCGTGGTAGGTCCATTGGAAGCTGGTGTTGAAGTCTTATTACCAAAACCAAACATCAATAATAAAATTCAACAAGATAATTTAAGAAATATATATTTATTGGTTCCTTCTTGAATGTTTTATATTCATGATGTGTCTTGAAAATATTTAAATAAATTATAACAGGTATTCAAAAATGATGAATAAACACACACATATAGGAAGCGTCGCCAAAAAGAAAAAAAAAGAAACAAAAAAAAAATTTTTTTTTTTCTCCCCAAAAATGCTAAATAATCTGATTAATTTGGTAGCAGTATACAGCTTAATGAAAAAGAAGGAAATCATGTGATTACATTCTAAAACATGAAATTTAAAAGGCGAGACCATGAGTAATATTCAATAGTAATATAGTTATATAATACACTAGTATATCTATCAACGACATACCTATAAAAAAATCAATCAATTCATTGACTTTTGATGAAAAAAAAAATAATTAATCAAAATAAAAAAAATAGTTCTTTTTCAATTCCATAACTTAATCAAATCCAGCAAATGCAACACTCTTTTTAACCTTCTTTTTAGGAGCTTCAGTATCTTCTGTTAATTTTAGTAGCTCCTCTTGCTTTTCTTTTTTGAATTGTTCTCTTTTACTCTTTCTTCTGGCTGATCTAGCATTTGAAGCTTTAGCCTTAATATCCAGTTTGGCGTTTTCTAGTTTTTCTTCCTTCTCCTTTTCCTTTCTTTCAATTTCTAATCTTTTTAGCTCTCTGATTTCCTCTAATCTTCTATCCTTTTCCAGTTTACTTTCAATGACTTCGTCTTGTTTATCTCCTATAGTCTTGGCTATTCTCTGCAATATAAGGGTATCATTATCTTCTATGAATTTTTTACCTTTCTTACCAGTTTTTATTTTCAAACCTGCCTTTATAGATTTATTTAGAATAGGAAGATTTTTCTCTACTCTTTTAGCTAATAGCTCTCTTTGATGCTTGGACTTTCTTTGAGAACCGTATAATAAGGCTCTTTTTTGTTCTTTTTTAGATGGTGCTCTAGATGATGGGTCTTGCTTAGCAGTCTTTTTATCTCCTTTGAATGATAATTGATTTGCTGCTAAACTGTTTGACATTATTTCAGGAGTCACTTCCTTCATCAAGGATTGTCTTTTTGTTCTCTTAGCGGTACCCATGTTTGCTTTGGTGATATAGTTAGATAGAATAATATGTAAATTAATCTAGTGATGTCCTATTAAAGTTATATATCTTGGGGGCTTTCTTGCAAATAATTGTTAAAAGATAGTAATATGTTAATCAGTTTAAAATTATATAACTTTATTGAAAGCATTATGTAGAAGAAAAATGTAAAAAGGATGAGAAAAAAAAAAAAAAGAAATTTAGCCTTCTGTTGTTTCTTTTCCTAAATAGGTAACTTTAGAAAATTGTTGGTTTCTTTTAAAAAAGTTCTTTCTTTTTTCTTTTGAAACCTGCTACGATTCCACGTGATTTGCGGCATAATCATGAATACCTCAATATTAAATGGCTAATTTTATTTGAGACAAACCTATAATTTAAAAAATCAAATATGGAAATATATATTCAAAGAACATGCTGCTGAATCTTATCATTAAATACTTGAATACAGTAATTTAGAATTTGTTTTTTAAATTATATTTTCATACATATATATATATATAAATACAAATACATAATATTCATAGATATACTTAACATTGATTAATCAATACTAATAATTTTATGATATTTTGGTGCTTAATATTTATGTATATATAATCTTTTGAACTATATTAATTACTTTGTTTCAATTACTTTAGAATGCTAACACTGAAATAAAAGTTTCTTTCTTCATTCTTAGAAAGGATAGATGAGCAAATAAGATTATTGTTCTGGTTCTTCTTCATTAGCTTCTTCTCCTTCTCCTTCTTCTTCTTCTTCATATTCACCATCAGAAGCATATACATCTTCTGGACCATAATGCATAGATAAAGTTGGTTGAACAACAGCAGAGTCAAGAGTCCAAGCATCCAAAGCTTGTTCACAATCCATGATGATTTGTCTTGAGGCATCGTAACCATCGTATTGAGGTCTTTGTTCACCTGGAACAACAGGGTTGACATCTAACAACTCTAATAAGGCTTTACCGTAACCGGCAATCAAGGCATTCTTTTCAGCTAATTCCTTGTAAGCATCAAATAAGTAGAAGAAACCAGCTTTTAACTTTTCTCTGGTAATGTTTGATAATTGTGCTTCAGCAACCAAAGATTCAGCTTCAGCTCTTACTAATTCCTGTTCCAAAACTGCAATCTTGGTAGACTCAGGAGACTTGTATCTTAAATGAGCAATTTGATCGGCAATCTTTTGCTTTCTGTCTCTTGAAGGTTGAACTGAAGCTTCTAAGTTTCTGATGGACTTCAAGGTTAGTCTATATTGATCATACTTGTCAATGAATTGGTCATCTAGTTCAGCTAACTCGTATATCAAAACACCTAGTTTGTCAGAAATGTCGGAAATGTCATCATCAGCGGATTCACCCCAAACAGATAATTGAGAGGCAGCATCTCTCTTTTCATTGACGACCAACTCCCAAGATTTTTCAACACCTCTTTCCAACTTGATTAAAGAGTTTAATTTTCTGGCTAGTTCAGGACCAACAGCACCGGCGGTTTTGGATCTTAAGTGGGTAGATAAAGAACCACCACCAAAGAACTTGTTTTTGCTAACTGCGGTAGCTCTTGGAGGAGGAGGATTTTGGATTTCAGCTTGAGTAGGAACTCTGTTAGATCTCATAGAATATGTTCTGTTCATTTTTCGTTGTTGTATTTAATGCAAGAAGTAGGTATTAGTTGTCTTAATTAATTATTAATATATGTAACTTACTACTTTGGTTTTCACTAGTTTAATTAGCAATATTAATGCCTTTTTTCTTTAAATTAACAAAATGTAAACTGAAGTTGTATTACGATGAATTAAAACAATTTAATGTTTAATATATTGTTTCATTTCGAAGTTGTTAAAAATATATAACATTGTTTATATTCAGTACATTCGAGTTAATTTTATTTTTTTTTAAGGGGTGAGAATAATAAAAAAAAAAAACATTTACCTCAC
The DNA here is from genome assembly GCA_036287555.1 of Hanseniaspora guilliermondii. Taxonomy (NCBI): domain Eukaryota; kingdom Fungi; phylum Ascomycota; class Saccharomycetes; order Saccharomycodales; family Saccharomycodaceae; genus Hanseniaspora; species Hanseniaspora guilliermondii. Next base: position 246,737 of record CP143015.1, on the reverse strand, counting down.
TAAACACGTCCACCAGTAAATTTTTCCCCAAAAAAAAAAAAAAAAGGGGATGGTAATTTTACGTTTAAAATCAATAATTATGGCTGTATTCTTTCCTTTTTGGGAAAGTATTGCTTAACCAACAAAAAATAGAAAAAAATAAAGGTTAGCATGTTTTAATATTATGATATAGCCGATATTAAAGAAAAACAAAAAGGGAGAGTAGATCTTCATCAGCTATTTTAAAAACGATACATATATTTTTTTATCACAAACATTAATGACGTTTTATGAATATATATTTTGTGAATAATACACTGTTCAAGGAAACATTATCTACATTTCATCAAAAAAATCATTACTTTTCTTTTGTTTTTTACTACTTCTTACCATTTCTTTCCAATCTTCATCTATGTCATCATTGTATTCGGAATTAATACCGTTTTCAGCATCTTCCTTAGCCTTCCTCTTCATCTCTTGTACTATAAGTTCTCTTTTTTCAACCAGTTTTTTCTTTCTTTCTTGCTTTTTTTCTTTACTTTCAATTTTGTTTGACCATGCCAATGTTTCAACTGGTTTTTTACTCTTACTCTTTTTGTTCATCTGGCTCTCTTCCAAATCTTTTAATCTCTTTTGCTCTCTTACTTTATCCAAGTATTTGAACTGGTTCATATTGAATTCGTCCACAAACCATCCGTTTTTCTCCTTGATGTCTGAGATGTGCTTTCTCTGCTCTTCATCAAAATAACAATCCAATTTCTCATAATCTTTTAAAAACGCATCAACTTCGGGAGATTTAGGAAATCGTATACATCCAAATAATTCTGCTAACTTCAAGTAATTAATTGAGTTAGTTTTGAATATCGATTTAAGAGAATGTGCTCTATATCCATTGATGTAGGATACAAATCCAGACACACTCTCATCAAACCTCAATCTATCTTCCAAAACCCATCTGTATAATTGTTTCATGTCATAATATCCATCAATGTCAAAATTACAATATATCTCTTCTAGATCAATCCCATATCTGATTTTCAAGAAATCCAAATATCCAATCTCTTTCGTATCTTCTTGCAAAAACAATAATGCATTACCTGCCTTTCCACCTCTAGCTGATCTTCCTGATCTATGTAAGAATATCTCTGGAGTTGTTGGTGCATCAAAGTGCACAACCAAATCAACATCAGTTATATCAATCCCTCTAGATGTAAGATCAGTAGTTAGCAACACACTCTTTCCTGAGACGGTGTCTTTTTTGAAAAGTTCAAGACTTTTTTCTCTTTGTTGATTTGTTAATTTTCCTGACATTGAGTAAATAGGCAGTTCTTTCCCACTTGGAAATTTATAAAATAATTTATTGTCTTTAGCCGATCTTATGAAGTGATTGATCATCTTGTGGAAAAATGTTACTTCATTAGCTGATGACATGTACACAATACATTTTTTGTATTCAGACTTTTGCAGAATAGCCAGTAGTTGATTCAACTTGTTGTTGGTTTTTGTCAAGACATATTTCAAAGTTAGTTCTTTAGGCTTATTTAAGGCATTTACAGTAATTTTGAATGGATTTCTCATGGATGTTTTAGAAACTAAAAATTTAGGATCCTTTATTGTAGCAGAAAATAAACCTGTTCTCTTTTGCTTTGGCAAGATAGATAATATCTGCTGAATGTCTTTATCAAATGATGGGTCCAATAGCAATCTATCACACTCATCCAAGATCAAGTATGCACATTCCTTGGTGTTGACTATAGGCTTCTTCAAGAATTCTAACACTCTTCCTGGTGTTCCTATAAGAATATGTGGTTTTGTGGTTTTGTACTTATATATATCTTCATTCATGTTTTGCTTTTTGTCACCTCCTACTAACAACATTGTTTTAGGAGCATTGTATAATGTTTCCTTATTTTCTTCATCATCAACTATTATTGCTTTATCATTATAAAATGATAAAATAAAGTCTATAACTTTTTCCACTTGAACAGCCAAATCTCTTGTGGGAACAATAATCATTGTATGGAAAGAATTATTTATAGGTTTCTTTAACTTTGGTCCGTTATGTGATAGATCAGTATCTTTCAATTCCTCGAAAGCATAATCTCTTACACATCGCTCTAAAATTGGTATCACATAAGATAGTGTCTTACCACTTCCAGTGTAGGATTCAACAATGACATCCTTTCTATTGCTAGAAAGCATTGGGATTGTCATTGCCTGGACTGGGGTTAGATGTTCAAAGTCATATGCCTCTATGGCTCTTTTAATGAAAGGTAATAAAGTATAATCAAGATTATCCCAAGATAAAGATTCTTTGCTAGTCATTTGTTATATGTGATTTGTTGAATGGTCTGTTAAAAAAGAATACTATTTTTATATATTAAGATAAATGTTTTGAATGTAAGATTGATGATTTCATTGCGATGAGAACAAGAAACATACACAATAAAGTCATCATACTGGAATCTCCAAGCAAAGATTCTCATGGAAGAAAGAAAAAAAAAAAAGAAAAAAGAAACGACTTTTTTTTTCTTATACATTTGCCAGATATGTTTCCTATTTAGGATATCTTGGCTATTTAGTCACGTGTCTTTTTAACTAATCACTAAACATATATGTAATTTTTTTTCTTTTAAATATTCAAAATGTTTGCTTTCAATCCTAATAATATCATTCTCTTTGGCAATTATGTTTCAATGAATTATATACCTTAAGAATATATACATTACTTAGTATAGAAAAGAACAATAAAACCTAAACAAGGAGAAAGACAGTCTTAACAAGTCTACAAAATCAAATCTGAATATATGTTTAAGCATATATTTAACTCATTTTGGAAATCATCTTTGAAAAATAATATAAAAATGTCATCTGAGTCGTCGCATGTGGATTATCAATCTTGGGATAAGAAGGATTTAATTGCTAAGATCATCAAACTTGAAGGAAATAAAAAGACAATTTCTAAAAAGACAAAAAATGAAAAGCCACAAAAGGATTTTGATTACTTAACCAGAAAGGTAGTGTTGAAATTTTCTTACTTGGGATATAATTACAGTGGGTTAGCATACCAAGCTGATTCAGATGTAAAAACTGTTGAAGAAACCATCTTTAAAGTATTAAAGTCAAAGAAATTAATTAAGGATTATGATCCAAAGACCTTGGCCAAGCTGAATTTTTCTAGATGTGGGAGAACAGATAAAGGTGTTTCTGCCATGAACCAAGTTATAAGCTTGGATTTAAGATCATGTCTCAAAACACAAGAAGAGATAGATAATAGGGAAAATGACACCAAAGAAATCAACTACATCAAGGCATTGAACGGTTCTCTTCCCAACGATATCTGGCTTCACAGTGTCAGCTTGAATTGTGATTCCGATTTTGATGCAAGATTTTCTTGTGCATACAGACATTATAGATATTATTTTAAACTTGAAAAACACATGGATTTAAATAAAATGAGAGAAGGTTGTAAGAATTTCTTGGGTGTAGACAATGACTTTAGAAACTTTTGTAAAATTGATGGATCTAAGCAGATCACTTCGTTTAAAAGAACTATTCTTCATTGTGATATAATTCTTGTGAATGAAGAAGAACAAGTATATTGTTTAGACTTGAAAGGATCAGCATTTTTATGGCATCAAGTTAGATGCATGATGGCTGTTTTGTTTGAAATCGCTGAAGGTCATGAAAGCCCCTCTATTGTCACTGAATTAATGGACGTTGAAAACAAATATCCTTCAAAGCCCGACTATACACTTGCTAGTGATACTCCATTAGTCTTATATGATTGTGTCTTTAAAAATGAGGCTGATATCAAATGGATGAATGCTAGTGACTTTGATACCTGTAAGGAAAAGATGAACTACAAAAAAACTACCAATGATAGTGTATATTCAATATATTATCAAGAGTTAATAAGATTGGAGATGAGTAAAAATCTTGTAAAATTCAACTCTTCTCCATGTATCAAGTTTGATGACGAAAGCAGAAAGGTTTCATTTGACATAGCCTCATTTGACAGTAATTATATCAATTTGGGTGATGGAAGACATAAAAGAATATCTAAGGTTACTCCATTTGGCAAGAGAAATAGACAAAGTCCGTTTGAAGAGGTAAATCAAAAATGGCGTGACAAGAAGAAAGCCAAAAAAGGATCATCTTAATCATATATACTGCTGTAATCCCAATAATTTATTTCATCCATGTTATTATTGCATATATCTATCCAGAGCATTCCAGATTTTACCATATCTGATAAAGCTGTTTTTGCTCTAACCGTTGACCAGCCCATTTTTTCAATAATTTCCGTTTTAGTTATGAATCCTTCGTTCTTTGACTTTATGTAATTTAGTATGTATTCGGAATCTTTACTTATTTCCATAGGATAACATCTTATTACTGGATACTTGAACTTTGACTTGTTTTCATCACTCTCTAAGTATATCAATGAAATTCCGGTTTTCCACTTATCGAAGTGTGTGTCCATAAGACTTACAAGCCTGTCTTTAGAGATCATCATGTTGAAGTTTGAAAGATGAAATTGAAGTTCCTTTAATGTGATTAGGCCTCCATTCAGGTCATTATTTTCGGATATTATTTTGAATAAATGAACCAAATATGTCATGTCTTCATCAAGATCAGTAAATATATTCAAGGAGGTGATGACTGAAGTATTGATACCCAGTTTAATCAATTGCTGAATAAACAATTGAGCTGAGTGCTTATTTGCCCTTAAATAATCTTGGTTATCTATTCCAAGCTGTAAAACACGCTTCTTGTATAATTCAAGCATATCACCGTATTGTTTTTCCTTTTCTGTTTTTATCAGCATATTCAGAAATTGGATTGTATGTATCGATTATACTTTAAAAACAAAGTAGACTAAAAAAAACCAATCTTAATAAACTTATTTAATATTGAACTGACAAATTTCAAAGATGTAAATTAGTACATGGATACATACTGATTTTCTTTTATTTTCCTCCTTCAATTACATGGTGATTATTTACCCAGAGATTATGAGTAAGCAAGAAAAAAAAAAAACCAAAAAAATACGAGAGAAATATAGTTCAAATTAATGACCACAATCTAAACAAAGTAAGAAAAAAAAAATGTTAGCTAAAATCTTATAACTACATAGATACTGTCAATGAATTTGAATTTGTGCTTTAAAATTAAATAGAATTGCTAACTAAGAGATGATTTGCTCTATGTTTATATAGATTTAATGCTACATAAGAATATAAAATCATCTACATCAAATACATTATTCAATCTTATTAAAATAATGGAGTTCATACATGTAATTTAAATATAATTCGCTCATGTTTCCAACATACGATATGTTTAGGAATATTATTTAAGCTTAATCAGTCTATTAGTTTTCTTCAACCATATCTTATTATATATACACTCTATAAATTTCTTAACTAAAAAAAGATCGTCACACACTTCAAACCCCATCTTCTTTTTCTATTGTTGGGACAAATGTTCTTGTTCTCTTATTAGGTTTAAATGATATATTCTTTTTCTTTCTAGATCCAGAAGCCATGTGATTTGAATGTCTACCATAATGTGGAGTATTGTAGTTTCTAAAGATATTCTTTGGCTTTGAAGGCATGTTGTCGTAATAATTGAACTTGATATCATTTATATTTTTGGTGGCATTTTTCTTTGAGCTTTTGCTTTTTATTGATGCTTTAGATCTGTTGTTATTTCTATACATCATGTGGTGATTATGGTTTGAAGATATAGACCCTTCGTCACTTTGTGTAGAATTTTCCTCAGGTATATTATTCAATACATGATTTCTAAAATCCCAACTATTCTGATCATTCTTCTCACTTTCTGCATCTGTCTCGATATTAGCAGACAAGGAAGGGGTGGTATTCAAACTTGTAGTGTCATCAGCAAATGTCACCCTGTCCCCTGAATACGCATCACTCCTGTCATGAGAATACCTAAAGTTATGTTCATTTGCTAATGGGTCACCATCTGATAAGTCATCTCGAATTTGAGAGTAGGTATCTGCGTTATCATCTTCTGAGTCCAGCTTAGAGTCTGCATAGCCACGATAGTTATCATCATAACTTGAGCTGTCAATAGAATCTGCCATAACAGTTGAATCATCAGAGTCAGAGTCATATTGATAGCTTCTATTCTTCTTCTTGTAACGGTATTTGGTATGACTAAACAGCAATCTTCTAAAGAATTTTTTAATTTTTCTTTTTTTCTTTTTCAGCAAGGCCATGTTTTGATAAAATGGTTTATTTACCCATGATTCTTGTCCTCTAAAGATTAATAAATCATATGTAAAGGCCCCTAACAAGCCTCCTATCAAAGGAGCCACCATAGGAACCCAGAAATAGTGATGATTGTCACTGAACAACAAATGATGATCAACACCTACAGTCCATAGGGCCAATCTAGGACCCAAGTCTCTACTGAAGTTTAATGCAGCACCCGTCTGTAAGGCCATAGTACAATTGATGGTAAAGATAAAGATAAAAAGCATGACGGGAAAAACTTCTGGAGATGTGTTATTATAAGGATCAGTCATTGCAAAGATTCCTATAATCAAATAAAAGGAACCTATGAATTCACTTATAAATTGTCGACCAGTTGTTAAATACTCTAGGGGAAGGGTGGTGAACATCCCTACAAAGTCTCTATTGTGTCTCCAATCAGGAAATACATCTAGAATTACGGGATGGAAAACCCCAAACAATACCAATCCTGCAACATAGGCACCAATTAGCTGTGAAATCAAGTATGGGAAAAACAATTTGAATTTTGGAGAACCTCTATAAATGAAATTGATCAAAGTGACACACCAAGAAAGATGAGCACCTGATAGGGAAGAACCACCAGCAGACCAAAACCCAGCAATCACAGCACCGGCCCATCCCAATTGATTGCTGATACTGTAGTTCTGAGTTATATTACTCATGCTCTTTAGCATAGTTCCTATAGTATGGATGGTGTTTTCATCAACGTTATTGGCAATCAGTGAATTAATTGATTTTTCATACTCATTTATTCTGTTTTGTTCATTTAACATTGTTGATATTGAACAAGCATCACCCAATGAAATCAATATAAAGGTACCCAAAAATTCTGAAAGACATTCCTTGAGATATTTTGACTTGTATCTACTCCATTCGTTGATGGGAGTGAACCCTTGAGGTAACACATGTGGTGTCAATGGATTTTGATGTATCTGCTTTGGTCTGAGTAAAACTTGCTGTTCAGGAATATAATACTTACTTTCTGTGTACTCACTATCATCATCATGCATGGTGTTATCATCATCGTAATCATATGATTCTAGGCCATTACCACTAGACATACTTTGCTTGTTGCTGTTTTTAGCCCCTCTTGATACCATGGTGTTTTTCCTTTTTTGTGGTTTATATCCGGATGAAGATGAAGAGATTGATGAGTGTGAAGACATTTGTGGTAATTCAGAGGGTATGACTTCAAATTGATATTGCCTATTGGCTATGGTGTTTCGCCTTTGAGGGTTAATATGCGATGATCTGCTAGTTTCTATATCAAAAATACCACGGTTATTTTCAGAATTGTCCAAAGAGTACTTTTTGGTTGATAATGATTGGTGTTCATCGTCATCAGTTATCGCCTGAGGAAAATAAGATGCATAGTTGAATGATGAATCTCTTCTTTTTTTTCTGGGCTTATGTTGTTGTCTTTGATGGTTAACAGTATTGGCATTAGAATCTGCAATTGAGCTACTTCTACCTGAACGCATGCTAAACATGCTCTTTCTATGTTTGTTACTTGTATTAGTTGTATTTATTGAAGGACTTCTACTTTTGTTGGTTGCATCATAAATACCTTGTTCCATATCACCAATGGCTTCAAAATTGTGCTCTTCATGAGAATTTAAATCAATATCATTGTCATTATTATTTAAATCATTAGTATCAAAACTCATTATGACAATTTGCTGGTTAGAGATTTTAGTTTTATCTTGTGTTAACTTTTAAAATTATTCAACTTTAAGCAATAAAACTTATATTGATAATCTATATATTTTTGGACGTAATTAACAAAGGATTATATTAACTAACAAATATTACTATCGATATATGTTACAGATGACGTTTTTTTTTTCACCCTTATGAAGAATACTGTGATATAATTTTCAGCCGTGTTAGTTACTCCAGCAGAAACTCCCTTATGTGGATTGACCTAGTAATTTTATCTTTCGTTCGGATATAACATACGTATTTATAATATATAATTGATAAGATGTTCAATAATCATCTTATAATTCCAACAAATCTTTTAAAATGTATTTGAGTTTATATTGATATTCTTTTATTCCTTTTTATTTTAAAAAAAATATCAATGAGTTAACGTCAATTTTCTTTGATGTTTATATATTTTAAAGAGAATGAAAACTATGAAAAAAAAAAAAAATTTCAGCCTGAAGCATTGGACTAACGGAATGCATTGATAAAGTGACATAGATCAATATATATATAAGTGTGTGTGGGGGAAAAAAAACAGTCATATCACAACAATTTAAAATACCCTCATTAAGATATTACATATGCTTATAATGTAGGAACAAATCTTCTATTCTTTCCACTTGATTTGAAATGAATATCACTTCTCTTGATATTCTTCTTCTTATGAACACCAGGATTATTCAAATGTGATTTTTCATATCTGTAAACATTCATATCATTTAACTCAATATCATCTAAATCCTCCTCAGGTATATCATTTAATGAAAAAGTATCGGCAGCATATGTAGAGGCTTTATCATTAAATGGTCCTTGTTCTTCACTCTCCTCATTGACTCCAGCTTCATTTGATCTCATTAATTTTTTCAGCATGTTGCTCTTACTTGAGCTACTATTAATTGATGGCACCTCACTGTTGTTACCATATGTTGTAGCACTCATGGCATCGTAATCTGAATCATATTCATCTTCACTATCATCATCTCTGTATTTTTGAGATCTTCTTTTGTTTATTGTTCTCTTGAGTTTATACCACTTTCTTCTTAAGAGATCCATATTTTGATATATTGGTCTATTAACCCATGATTCATGCCCCCTAAAGATCAAAAAATCATATGCCATAGCACCCATTAATCCTCCCACTGCTGGACCAACTATTGGCACCCAAAAATAATGATGATATGAATCAAAGAGAACCTTTCTACTTGCCCCCACAGTGTACAAGGCCAACCTTGGCCCTATGTCCCTTCCAAAGTTCAATGCAGCTTCTGTTTGTAAAGACATAGCTGCCATTAATGTATAAATGAGCATAAATAAGTACAAAGGGAACAACTCATTAGATGTATTGTTGTAAGGATCTGTCATGGCAAAAATCCCCAATATTAAAAACATAGTTGCTACAGCTTCACTAATGAATTGTCTACCGGGAGATAGGTATTCCAGGGGAACTGTAACAAAGCTAGATATCAACGCCGTGTTTGTTTTCCAATCAGGGTAAACTTCTTCAATAACCTTTCTATAATACCCAAATAACAACAATCCACCGACATATCCTCCTAACAGCTGTGCCACAATGTATGCTATTGCCAAGTGCCATTTAGGTGATCCTCTAAAGAAAAAATTAGATATGGTCACAGACATATTCAAATGCCCTCCTGATAAAGATGAACCACCAGCTGCAAAGTATCCACAAACAACGGCACCTGCCCATCCTAATTGTACATTTATAGTGTAACCTTGTGTTATCAAACTTATGCCCTCTAATAAATCAACTTGATTTACATCATTTACAGTCTGTGTTTTCTTTAGATAGTTATAGTACTTTAACACTCTTGTTTGCATGGTCAATGTGTTTTGTAAAGAACACGCATCCCCCAATATTGTCATTACAAGGGTGCCTAAGAAACTCCGCTAGCCATTCTTTATGATATTTACTCTTTATTCTCCCCCAGTTGTTGATTGGTGTGAACCCCTTAGGTAACATTGCGGGAGTCAATGGATTTTGATGGATTTGCTTTGGCTTCACAATGACTTTTGATCCATTGTTTATTGTTCTCACATTAGGTGGCATGGGGGTATTGCCATGGTTTTCATCAGCTCCACCAATAGCGGAATCATGCAAACCTGACAATGGTTCTTCATCGGATTGATTGTCATGTTCAAGGTTGGGAAATGATGTAGGAACAATTTCATAATGATACGTGCTAGGCATTAAAGATTGAAGACGAGGTGTTTGTTTTGCAGATTGATTTGTTATACTCTCACCAGGTGAATTAACAGAAACACCAGAGGAAAATACAGACATATTAGAAGGATATTGAAAAGAAGAGTTTGTTCTTTGTCTTGTGCCATTTGAAAATAAGGTACCCTTTCGCTTAGGTTTTCTACGTGATCTCATTGTTTTTTGTGATTTTGTTGAGGTTGTTTCATTGTAATCATGATCTGTAGTGTACCTTCCCTCTTCAAGGGAGTGGATCTCGTTTATATGATCATCATTGTTGTTGGCAGATGATTGTGATTCCATTTATTAATATATATACTGAATACTGTTCTTTTCGGTCAACTACAATATACACTCTTGTTTCCATATAAAAGAGATTTAGAAATAATATTCTTTATCAAAACCAAATGGAAGGTTCATATTATGACAACAAAATGTTTATCCGCTTCCATCTCGTGTTCAAATTTCTAAAATAGAAGTTTTGAACATTTATTATATTTTTTTTTTTCAAAAAAAAAAAAAAAAAAAACAACTCAAAATTTAGCTGGATGATGAACAAACCAGTATTTTTTACATTAATAAAATATGAGATTATACATATAGACGTCTAAGGAATAAAATTTTTTAAATAACAAAAAAAGCATATTTTCGCAGCTGACTAACTGATGATTTTCTTGGCTAATAATGTTTATACTAAAGGAATATATACTTTGCTGTAACTATAACCCAGTGTTGCATTGCTCTTTGGTATATGGCATAAAATCTTTGCCCCATCCACGGAAAAATTTAGCATCCTTGGTGTCGATAATCTCTATCATTTCATCTTGTGTCAATTCAAAGTCGAATATATCCAGTGATTGTTTGATTCTTTCGGCATTTGATGTGGTGGTTAAGGCTAAAACACCCAATTGCGTACACCATCTTAATAGAACTTGAGAAGTTGTCTTATTATATTTTTTTGATAGTCTTTCAACTATTGGTAAAATTGGGTTATCAACTGGATCATCACCACATTTGGTTAGTGGAGTCAAGACAGAAAAAGCCTCCAATTGAATTCCATGTTGAAAACAATACTCTCTTATCCCAGGGGACTGTGATTGCAGATAAGGATGGAATTCAATTTGATTGCACATTGGCTTAATTTTACAAATCTTCATGATTCTTTCTAGATCTTCAACTCTAAAGTTACTGACACCAATTTGTTTGGCTTTTCCTAATCCAACCAGCTTCTCACATTGTTGCCAAGCTTCTTCCAAAGTTATGCCTGCATTTTCTTTGGTGATTGTTGGTGAGTGTAATAAATACATATCAACGTAATCTATGTCCATAAGACCCAGGGCTCTGTTCAAAGAGTCAATCGGCCCTGTACTACCTCTTAACTCATAAGATTTAGATAAATACTTGTCGGTGATCCAAATGTCTTCTCTCTTAACACCTGTTTCTTTCAAGGCTGCACCAATTTCCGGATAAGTGTTGTAAGCTTCAGCACCATCAATCATTTTGAAACCTGATTCAATGGCTGTTTTTAATTGCTCAACAAGATCAGGAACAAAATCTACTTTGTTTTCTGACTTGTAGATTCTCCAATAAGAACCAACACCAAATCCTATCTTTATTTGGTTGCCATTTTTATCCAATATGTTGTTTTGAAATTTAGAAAACTTTAAAGATGTCATTGATCAAGTATGTTAAGTGTAATTTTTTTTGTATGGTTTATACCGTTTACTATATGTAACTAAAGTGAACCATAATATAATGACTTCTTGAAAAGAAGAAGTTTCAATAATAATAATAAAACAAAATGCTCTTATATAATTTAGGAAAGTTCTTATAATCTTTAGGCTGAATAAATTCTTTAAGATCATCTTAATTTTGTCGATAAGTTAGATAAGCAGTTTAGAGGTTGTTTTTTAATTTTTCCCGACGTTATTTAGTTTTCACCGCACAGAACATGTAATATATACTATTAATTCAATAGCTAAACTTCACGCTGTTAAGACACTCAACAGCATTAGAGATAATTACATATTCTAGTAAAATTTAAATAAAAAAACTAAAACAAAATCACTAAAAATAATCTATATACAATGGATCAATTTCCAAATGATAATTGTACACACTTATTAATTTGGTCTATAAAAGTGTTTTAAAATGTTAGGAATATTAAAAACATACAAACACCAATCAAACAACTCATTATTACCATATTCTTCTTTCTTCTGGTATTAATTTTAGTCAATAGTGTACTTATTCCTGGAACCCTTTGAAGTAAACGATTCACTCTAGAGTTGCTGTTGAACAAAATTTCATTTGATTGCTCCATTATTTGATTTCTACTGTTTAAAGCATCTTGTATAAGTTTATCCATTACACTTGTTTGCTTATCAATTCTCATGCTCTCGTCATTCATGTACTCTTCAGTTGATGAGAAGTTGTTGTTTTCAGCTAGAATATCTTTTTTGACTGTTATTAGCAAGTTTAAATGGTTTCTTTCTTGGTTTATGCATGATCTCAAGTTATTAAGCTCTTTTTGATCCTTGTTAAGTTCCGATTTATGCTTCAAATACTTTGATCTTAATTCATCATTATCTTCATCTATACTATTGGTGATACTCTCAAGTAGCTCACCTCTTTCCTTGATCAATGTTTCTATGCTTTTGTCTAGTTCAATTTCTTTGAAATTAGGCTTTTTTGTAACATACTGAGCGTATTTACTGGAATATGTTGCTAATTTCTTCTTTGTTGTATTTTCTAATTGAATTATTTGAGATCTTGTAACGTTGTAGTTAGAGCTCATCTTTGGGTATTTTTTTTGATAGTTAAAAAAAATGTAAATTTCCTGGTTATAATAGAATAATAGATCTTAAATCTTTTTATTTCTTTGTAGAATCAACAATGTGGACGAGGGGTATAAATATTTATAGCGTTTAGCAATATATGTTTGTATTGGAGTAGGATAATCAATTGAAATTTGGTAACAAAAAAGAAAAAAAAAATAGGTGGAAAAAAAAAAGGAAAAAAAAAAAAAACAAAGAATTGCTAATCTTTGGCTGTTTTGGTAGCGTTTCAAACTAAATGCCAAAGCCTTTTGACCAAACAAAATCATCACGATCATTCAGGAAAATAACATTCAAAAAAAAAAAAAAATAAGGTTGAAAAAATAAATTAATTAAAAAAGAAAAAAAAAAGTATATAAATAAATATTTTGTCATATATATAAGATAAACTTATAAATCCATTATAAGAGGTTTATCAACTAATAGAGCATAGAAAGATATAGAAAGAACGATTACCGATTTAAGTACTTAAGCGGCAGCCAAGGTCTTCTTAATTTCAGCAATAGCCTTACCTGGATTCAAACCCTTTGGACAGGTCTTAGTACAGTTCAAGATAGTGTGGCATCTGTAAACAGACATAGAGTTTTGTAACATTTCTTTTCTCTTTTCTTTAGCTTCATCTCTTGAATCAATCATCCATCTGTAGGATTGCATTAAAACAGCTGGACCCAAGTATTCTTCAGCATTCCACCAGTATGAAGGACAAGAGGTTGAACAACAGGCACATAAGATACATTCGTACAAACCATCTAGTTTCTTTCTATCTTCAACACTTTGTAGAATTTCAGTACCATCCTTAGGGAATTCCTTTCTTTGTAGATAAGGTTGGATGGATTTATATTGCTTGTAAAATTGAGTCAAATCAGGAACCAAATCCTTAACGACATGAGTGTGTGGTAATGGGTAGATCTTGATGGTTGATGACTTTTCAGCATCAATCTTACATAAACAAGCCAAGGTGTTTCTACCATCAATATTCATGGCACAAGAACCACAAATACCTTCTCTACAAGATCTTCTGAAGGTTAAGGTACCATCTTGTTCGTTTTTGATTTTGATTAAAGCATCCAAAACCATACCACCACATTTGTTCATATCTACTTTATACTCTTGCATTTTTGGTTTGATTTCTGGTGTATCTGGATTCCATCTGTAGATTTTGAATGTTTTCACGTTTGCTGGGGCAGCAACAGATTGAAATCTCTTAGAAGCTAAAAGACTATAGTTTGAAGTTATTTGAGATATTCTCTTAGATAGTAAGCTAGACATTGGTTTTTATATATGTATAGTTTTTAAGTATGTGATTTTTAAATGGGTAAGTTCTAGTTAAAAAGTTTCCTGTTTTTAGAAGCCAGTTCAATAAATAAATAATGGTGGTACTTTGACTTTAAGTAAGATAAATACCAAATAAATAAGTTAATATAGGAAATAATAAATAAAAAATAAATCAATGATTGATTGGGGATTTATTAGATTAATATATGTTTTTTACAAGAAAATCAAAGAATATATTTAATGTAAGATTTATCTAAATAAATCAATTGCAATAATGTCCAATTAGCAGCAACAAATTAAATAAAAAAAAAAATTTTTTTTTTTCTGTCTTTACACTAGGGGAAGGAAACAAAGTTGTACAAGAATCTCTCCCCTCCAAAGAAAATATATAAAAAAAATAAAACCAAAGAAAAAAAAAAGTACTTGACCTTTCCCGTATAATTTTGCTATCACCTAAACGATAAAAAAAAAATAACCTAGAGTAAGAAACTATCAGTTAAAAAAAAAAAGGAAGAAAAATCAAAATGGTTTTCTCCTCTCAATTCTTTAAATGATCAAACAAACTTTATCATTATGCTTTGCTGTAAGTATATATCCTCTAATGACTGTAATGTTAAACTCTTTACAAACTTGAATGTCAACCGTTTGTATATACAATGGATAGCGTAGTTACTAGTCGTATATTACCCGTAGACATTGTTGATATTTTTCATAAAAAAAATTAAAAAATCGCTACCTCCAGATTTACTAAATTTGTGATTTTTTTTTGTCAAACTTTTAAAAAACCGAATATCGGCTATAATCCATATAGAAAACTAATCTTCTTATATGTTTTTTAATCAATTAATTCTTCGTAAATATATATATATATCTTTCATTAATTTGTAAAATCTATACATAGTCTATCATGTTTAATCATAATTCTGTATCCATATTCTTAATCACTTTGTTTTGTGCAAGTAAAATCTTTGTTAATATTCTTTCTTTAGCCTTCAAATCTATTATTGGGAATCTTGCTTGACATAGCTTACCAGAGTTTCTACTTCTTCCTCTAACTATTATTTGTCTTCCATCATCTATAGGAGCTCCTACTTTACATATCTCTTCCATGTCCAGTACAAAAGTCACTTGCTTAGCGTCTATGTTGTATTCTAGCAAGTGCTCCTCAGATACTATAACCATTCTTTGGTTTCCAGGTAAATACTCATGGTCCACATAATTATCATACAAAAATTCTCCTCCATTGCATGTCTTCAGTATGTATTGTCCATATGCCTTAAACTCATCATATGGTTTAATCAATCCATCCATTGCATCTACGGAAAATGCTAGCCCTTTACTTACATATCTTGGATAACGTAAATTCTTCACATTATTTTCATAATGACCATATTTGGAATTGTAGATGTTGTTTGGATCATAAGCTCCTGTGGATGTCTTAATACCATCAGAAACATTGTTGGCCATATCCAATATACCAATCATTGTCTTTGTAGGCATACCAACAAGCCCTTTACCCAATCCTTTGAAAAAACCACTAGCTCCTTCTTTTTTAGCTCCTTCCATAGGATTCGTAGCTATTCCATTGAACCCAGATGTAACACCTTGAACTAAAGAGTTGAATCCAGATCCAAATGAATTAGGCTCATCACTCATTCTATTCTTCCTTTGTTGCAAATATCTCTCTCTTTGGAAATTCTTGTCATTGACCGCAGCAGTCAATCCCTTGGCCACTGATCCCGTAAATTTAGCAAATGAATCACTGAATCCAAATACAGACTTCTTCAAGAATGACATCCCACCTTTGGAAAGTGACATGCCTAACTCCTCTGGTCTATCATTCATGTAGTATCCATTTTGATATGGGCTGTAAAAGATATCAGCAACTCCATTTGATAAATTATTGAAGAGACCTCTTGGATTACCCAAGACATCAGCATATCCTACCAACTTCAATAACTGATTGTATATTTCAGTATTGTAATGATCAAGAACACTTTCCTTCAACAAATTAAAACTGGTCTTGTAATTTTCAATGATCAATGAGTTCAATACAACAGGTGCATCAGATATGTTTCCTAAAGTCATGTACAAAGCATTTAAGAAGGAACTTGCCTTTTTCTTCTGAGTTAATGCAACCAAGTCCATGCCATTATCTCTCAATTGAAGTGATTCACTTCTCATGAATGAAAAGTGCAAGATCGTCGGTTGAATGTGCAAATTCTCAAAATGTAAAACTTTCTTCTCTATACTTTTTGTACAATGTGGTAAAGACAAATGATAATAATCCTCACCTACACCTAACCCATTAGACTCATCATCAAATTTCTCCTCTTGTTTGACAATGTCTAAATATGGAATAACAAAGTTATCGGCATAAGAATTAGAGCTTCCTCCAATTTTGTTATCATAGTCACTTGCCTTCAGCATAGATGTTGGCATGTTGATAAGATCAAAGAATTGTAACAATTCAATAACAAACTCCTCATCTAACTTCAAGGACATCTCTTGGATTAAAGCAGTTGCATGCTTAATATAAGTCATTCCTGTAGTTTCATCATTGACCCTTGTTATGGATCCAGACAACAAAGGATGTTTTTCCATGTCTTGCTTTTTATCTGAAACAATAGTAGGATAAAGAACATGCTTGAAATTATCCTCAAATAACTGGTTATCAATTTGGAACCACTTCAGTTTCCATGATACTGACTTGAAAAATTTAGATGCATTATATCTTAGCTCAACACCTTTCACCTTCATATACAAGAGCTCTTGCAGCTTCTTGTTGATAATAGAAATTCCTACACCATTAATATTGATCAAAACCCTTAAAGATGATACATCTGATTTCTCAGTATCTGGAGATCTGAAAATTTTCTTCATGCTATTACTTTCACCCGTTGAAGATTCATATGAATCCCTAGATTCCAATTCTCCATTGGTGTTCATTGAAAAGGAGGTATCTGTTCTTTGCAAAGAAGTATTGGTTAGATCCTTTCTTCTGGCAGGTAGTGGTGGTTTATTGTTATGGGATAATAAAGGTGTGTTTATCTTGTATAAAGAAACCTCTGGGTTGTATTTTGTCAGAACCAAAGCTAAACATGGACCATCAGCCAAAATGTTTATCTCCACAATTAAGGGTTCTTCATTTTCACCATTGCCCATACTTAGTACCATTGGCTTCAAAGATCCGATCATCTCCATATTAATAGTTCTTAAAACCTTTCCATATTCAATAATCAACTTTTTATCCTTGGCAGAAGGGAAATCCCATGAAAATGGCATGATGGAGTATTCAGTCAATGTATATTTCTTAGGCTCAAAGTTTTTCATGAACTTATAGTAACCAATATCTGCAGATCTTACAATCTCATCATCCTTGTTTTGACTTGATGTATAGTTTCTAATTCTAGGATCTCTTTGATAAATTGTGAATGTATTTTCAGTAAAGTTTCTCACAGAAAATGGCCATTGAGATTGAGAGTTCTTCAAATTGATAAACATTGTTGATCCTTCTATTATTTTTTCAATCATAATTAAGGTATGCTTATTTGTCTTGAAATTTTTCACCTTTATGTAGTCAATATCAGATTTCATGTTCAACTCAAAAGGCTCGCAATATTCTGAAAGACCTTCACTATCAAAGAGCTTCATTTTGCAATATTTCTTTTCATTCATGGACATCTTATAAATAGGTATGTTTTGATCCTTCTCTAATAAAAATTCAGCCATACACATACTCTCATGGAACACCAAACTATTCTCAGTAAAGTTGGTTACTATATATCTAGGACTAATCGTGACAATCTTTGTATCTGCAAATATTCCAGAACCCTCTCCGATTGACACACCTATTTCATTTCCAGTAGTTTTTGAAGCAATGGGTAATGTTATATCCATGTTCTTCCCCACTGTATTCAACGATATATTGGAAGACCAATCAGTGTCATTCATTCTCAATTGAACCAACCCTTTCTTTTTTTTATCATTTTTTCCAGGTGGGTTATAGTTTTGTAACGAAATCATTTGCATTGTTGAATATGTATCATCTTCCTCATTGGTATCAACAGGACACAAAAACATATTGTCCCTATTCTTCTCTTTGATATAAATCGGTCTACTAGTCTTGTTCAAAACAACAAATGCTGCAAAAGCTTTAATAATTGTTGCACCTGTAATAACATCTTTTCTGTAAGATAATGATAACATTAATTCATTGATTATACCAGCTTCCCTTCTTGTTAAATAAATCTCATTTTCAGGAGGTAAATTATATTTGGAAGGTGCTTGAATTAATGAATAATCTCTTGGAGTGTATCCTGTATCAAATGGGAAAACCTTCATGAATACCATATCTTCAGCAAAATTGATGTTATGAATGGATAATTTATCTCCAGATGTAAGATTGAAATTAACATTTTCTCCTGTATTTTTAGAGACAATATTAAAATGTGATTCAACAGGTAAACTGTTGACAACAACAAATGGAGCAGATATAATTATTTCCATATGTGGAAATACTCTGGCTAACTTTTCTTTAAGATTGAACTGACATGAAACATTAAAATAGAAGTATTCTCCTGTAGATTCATTATAACATTTGGATTTAATATTAGGTGAAGCTTCAACAGTATCCTTCCAGCCAAATATAGCATATGATTTTGAATAATCAGCATTCTCCACAATAGGCTTGATTTGATAAACTGAGTAATAAACTTTGTCCAATGGGATACAAGCTGAAGAGTTTTTCTTCACAATTAAAGAATCATACTCGTTGTAATATACCTCCAAGTCTGTAGAAGTTGCATTTGTGAATTTCAAAGGAGAAGCAAATTGAATAACTTTTACTCCATCTTCATTCAATCTAATAGTGCACTCAATTCTCGAATGAATGTTGTCTAATGGTGGTTCCAATTTAAACAAAACTTGAGTTTCTGTTTTGGTATTAATCTTGAAAGTACTAACGTATTCATCACTAGTAGGTTTGAATGCAATTGTCGAGTTGTTATTATCTGTGTCCAAATTTTCCCTAAGCTTAATCCAATCTTCAAATTCCCAAGGAATTGATTCACTGTTCTGAATGGTTGTCAACTTATGTTTTCTAGATTTGTCTTTATAATCATATACCCAAACATCTAATGGTATTCCAGTAATATTTTCAATCAAAAATGGCTTTGTTTCATCTCTCGACAATTGCACCAAGCTGGATATCGTATTTAAAGATAAACTTTGAGGTATCATCTTCAATAATTTTAAAGACTGATGTGAGATTGTAATATCAGAAGAATCTTCACTTTCAATATTAATATTCATAGCAGCAGTACCTGGATCATTTTCATTTTTTCTTCCTCTAAAACCAGATATAATAAATGAATAAGGTTCAATCAAAGGCTCCCAATCAGACTTAGAGTAATTAAACACATTTGTAAAAAAAGATATTTTGCTCTTAAAATTCAAATCAGTTGTCCAATCTTTAATACCAACATCAAACTTATCAGCATGGAAATCCAACATTGGAAGTTCAGAAACATCACCAATAAGTACCAATCTAGCACCTCCAAAAGAAACAGTAAAATTTTCATCAGTAATCAGAATATCAGGTTGTACATCTCCTGAATAATCAGTAACATCATGATCTTCATCACTCATGAATGTGAAAGATGATAAAACACTAGGAGCATACTTAGCTAGAGCTAACTTAAACTCTCTACTAAATTTGATACCAGGTTGGTCAAACTCATTCAATCTTTCAGCCAATGCATTTCCAAACAACCCACTTGTTGTAGCCAAATTTAATGACTTTTTAAAAATTTTGTTTCCCAGTCTAATATCTCTTAAAGCAACTCTAATTATCATTTCTTCAACATCCAATTTTAAAGATGTGATATCAGAGGTTTTCTTAAAGTAAAAGTTTGAACTGAAATCATCAATTAACCTTATGTGAGCATTGTTAAATGTATTCATATTACACATAAACATACCTGCATTTAACAAGTTCATTGATAGTTCATCACCATTGTGATCAGTAACTTTATCTAAGAGCAAATGCTCAAGTTTCATCACAAATGCCTCACTATCCTTCAGTTCTGGATTGGCAAGTAAAACAATACTAGGCTTTAACATTTCAAATGTGAAATGAGATTTCAAAACACTAACAACTTTGTCAACATTTGTCTGGGCTTCAACATTGCTAACACCACTATATTGAGTGGCATAGCTCTTTGATGAATAACTCATATCACCTGTAGTAACATCAGACACAGGAGACATTACCAACTTGTTCCAAAATACCTTCATAGAAATCAAATAATCAACTGCCAAAATCAATCTGATATTATCCAAAATACAATGACCTTGTTTTTCTTTATTTTTATCTTCGGAATATTTTATAATAACTTGATGTTTAGAATCAGATATTACTGGAATCAACTCCGAATGGACATTCTCCTTATCAACTCTTAAATCTGTAATTGCAAAGGAATCGAGAGTATAAATGAAGTCCAAGGTTTTTTCAGCAGAAGGATCCTTTTTAAGTGTTATTTTTGTTCCATTCAGAGCAACTTTAGTTAGACAGCAATCATCTACATCTTGTTGATTTTCAGTATTATCATATAGCGTTAAACTTGTGACAGGAATATTCATATTAAAGCTAAAAGATGGTGGATCAAGAGTAGCCTTTACATTTGCTGAATCTTGACTTTCTTCTTCTTCAATCAAAGACTTTCCCTTTATATCCGCTTTGTAAACAGCATTAGGAGTAATTACAGCATTTGCGTCCATGGCAATATCCCACAAATCATCGATTCTCTTAGACTTGTCATATGATTGATTTTCATCAGAACCAGCTGAAGTATCCTTCCATGTGAATGTGGTAGCAACAGTCTTCAAAATATTTCTTACATAATCTATTTGTAGATTTGTTAGTTTCAATTCGGAATTAGAAATAATTCCATCAATATCGATATGCTTTGTCTTATCATTGCTTACAGACAAATCCTTTAAAACAGACATGTCTAATTTTATATCCAACTTGTCAATCATATGTAAGTACTGCTTTGTTTCAACAAAGTTAAAGAATGAGGTGACCTTCATATCAGTCAAGCTAGTAGTATAACTTGTCAAATCATCAGACTTAAAATTGTTTGATAAAGCAAGTTTACCCAAGTGTAAAATCATGTTATCACAAATGTTGTTCACTGGATCAATAATAGAAGGAAATTCAATTATTGGTGAATCTACAACCACATCGATTTTCATTTTTTTGATAGTATTCAAGTCTGGACTGTTATTAAATGTGATGGATCTAGCTTTGTCAAAAACAGTTTTGATATTCAGCATGTTGTTGAAATACTCAACTAATCTACCAAAACACTGTTCCACAAACTTGACTTTGATTGAAGAACTCTTTAAGTACAAAGAAGAAGTTATATCAGTTGTGGAATTGTTACAATCAAATGTTTCATATTTTAGCTCAGAATACCCGTCAGAAGTGTCCATGGATATTAAATTTCTAATTTCAGGATTGTAATTGGCATAAATCATATCAACCAATTCCAAATGTTTTAATTTACCGTTGACTTTGATCTTTTCAGGAACCATATACACAGATAGAGATGAATCAGAGAAAGATAGAGCAGCAATTTTTTCATCACCTAATTCTTCAAATACTAGAGTAATCTTCTCCAAGTCAAAGTTAACAAGCATCTTTTGAGGAGATTCATCATTATTGGTATCATCATTGTGCTTTAAAACGTCTGTTGGCATTGGAGCGTTACTAACATCAGTAAAAGTGTTTCTTACATATGCCAATAAGTTGAAAATGGAGCTACTGTTTAAATTTAATTCCAATGAGCTCATACCAATATCAACAAATTGATCATAAACATCCACTAAAAAGCCATTGTATTCTACAATTCTTTGTTCCCTCTTATAAGAGACTGAGAATAGTTCAGAAGAGCTTTCCCTATCGGAGTCAATGCAGTAAACCATTTTTTTTAGTTGTCCAGTAGTATTTTCGGTCAATAGCAAATCATTTAATCCAATGTTGACATTCATATATTGATAGTATTTTTCTAGTGAAAAACGCATTTGTGAACCAGTGATTGATGATATCAATAAGAAATTGTCTAATTCAACATTCATTCTCTTTTTTAGCTTTAAAGAAACTTCTCCAACTTCTATATTCATCTCAAACAGCTTTTGTTCCAACTGGCTTTTACTTAATTTTGACAAGAAATCCTTTGTATCCTTTAAGAAACGTTGCATGGATTTGTTGGTGTTTAAGTTTAGTTGTTCATGAGAGACACCCTCATCCAAAATAGGTTGGAATCCAAATACTTGAGCAACTTGCAACAGTATTCTATATTGATAATCACTAAGTTCAAGATCTAAATGTGGTAACATCATCTGCATCTTAAATTTAGAGTATTCCAGAGCCTTTGGAAAAATAGATACATCAAATAATATGTCCAATGATGAATTGCTAATGACTGACCAACTGTTTGTAGTGCCAGTTTCATTTTGCTTTAATGATTCTATGGTTGTCTTTATATCAGGACCAACTAGTAACTGAGTGTTTGATAAGCTAATATTAAATCTATCAAACATGAATCTCTCTAACTCTCCTGGATTCTCTACTTCTTTTCGATTGTACTCCTCTTCAGACAAATTCTTTATATCTTCAATAATTGACTTTGATATTAAATCTGATGTAACCTTAATATTACCTGCATCCAAAAGTACACATGCAGTGTCCCATTTAGTGGAGTCAATAGGTAAGATTATCAAAGGAGACTTAATATCTAAGTTCAAATCAATATTTTTATGTTCTTCCAAAACAGATTCCAAGCCAAGTCTAGTTTGCTGGGCCCAACCTTCCACAGTGTTTCCAGCTGAAGAGATAATAACAGATAATGTGTCATGTAGTTCATCAGTTGTATCAAAGAATCTAACAACTTTCTTTATAAAGTGTGGATTGTAATAAATAGACATTGTGTTTAACTTTATTGTCAAACTAGAATCAACATCAATTTTATCAATAGGATTTTTTTCAAAATAGACCTTGAAAAAATCTTCATCTACACCATTTGCATCGTTCATGACGCTATTGCACTTAACTATATTAGTATACGATGATGGTGAGCTTTGATCTTGAATAGCAAAGGAATTCAACTCAAAATTAAACCCAAAAGACTCAGGTTTTTGATAGAATCTAGTCTTAGCACCATCAAAGGTAAATTCAGAAAGAGTCTCATCTTTGGATTTAGTTTTTAACCTTAAAAAACCTGTGTTAATATTGTTGGTAATATTCATGACTAAAACATCAGATGAAACACTCTTATTGGATTGTTTGTTATTCTTTTCATCATATTCAATGGCATCATAAAATTCTTGCTTTTGCTCTTCAGTAAGCTCCAAGGAGTTCTGGTTTGATGAGTCATTTTCGGATGTACCCCACCATGAAGCTAACCAACCTTTTGGTTTGCTATTTTCTACTGGATGTTCCGGCGCAGTGACCATATTTTCTTCATTTGTGCTTTGATCAGACAAAGATAAACTATTAGTTGTGTCATTTTCTTTCTTTTCTGCTGCTAGTTTACGTTCCTTCAAGATTTGTTTCTTGGTGAGCGTTCTGAATAGCATTATTTGATCCAAGGTTAAATCTCTGTGAAGCTTTTGGAGCTCTTGCATAATACCTTCATCTACACTGACGTTATCTCTTTGAGCAAGTAGCTTTTTCCTCCAACAATCAATGTATTGCCTTCTTAGATTAGCAAAGTTTTGCATATTTTCCCATGTATATTGTTTGTTTTTATCTTCGATTTCCGTAAGTACACATTTTATACTGTACTTGAGCCATTCTCGAGGATTTTGCTTTACTCTGGATTGTGGTCTAATATTCTTAAATTTCCAAGATTTATTGAAACGCTTAATGTTAGTCATAATATCTAGTAAAATTTGATACTGTGAATCATAAAGTTCAAATCCAATTGATTCAAAATCCAAATCAGCATTAAATCTAGGATGTTCTTTTGTAGATCCCTTTTTATTAATCGAAAGCCTACAAACACCAGAAATAGGATGGATTAGTTGTTCAATTAAGACAGGTTCCACCACAGTTTCCTTGAATCTTGATATAAAAACATCAACATCTTCGTCCAATAAGCTATCTCCTGTATTAGCTCCTGTTTTAATGTAAAATCCAAGGTTATCTAACTTTAAGAGTTTTCTTGATATATCATTAATAGTTTCCATGAACATTTGTTCCCAGTTATCATTGCAAGTTGATGCTGATAAGTTTTGTAAGAATATACCTATAGTTGTTTGCTTTCTTGAGAACACGCAATCAAAGTCTTCATATCTTATGTGAATATTTTTTATGGAAACTTGAACGTTGTCCACGATTTTATTTATCAATGATGTAGTAAACCCATCTGATGATTTGTCATTGGGCATTGAGCTTGGATTATTTATATCGGAACTGGATTCAGAAAAGTTTCGATTAACTTTTTCCAAATCATCTATTTTGTTCATTTTTCTGTTGAATTCTCTTTTTAATGCTTCTGTTGGATCATAGTTTTCCCAAGAATTAGGACGTATTAATAAATAAATGTCTTCTATTTCAATTTTTACTGGTGATGATTTTAATTTGGACCAAGGAACCTGCATTGTCAAGTTACCCAATATACCTTGTTCTATAGTAATTGGTAGATCCAAACTATCTAAGCAGTCCTTCTTGATCTTACAATTTTTTAATTTAACATCACCGTTCCAAATACCCACTTCAAGTTGATTGGAATCAAAGTTTTCCACATAAGAGCCTAAAAATTTATTTAAAAAAGTGGCAGCAAAAGATTCTAACATATTGTATCTTTAAGTTGGTTTATTATTAATATATAAAACAAGTATTAAATAACTAATTTGAAATGATTCTCTAATAATTTTTTTTCGTTTTTAAAGGTATAAACAAAATAGTTAATTGTAAGGTATTCTGATCGAGGGTGTTTAATTTTTTTTGTTTTTTTTTTTTTTTTGATGTTTTCGGAGATAATGTTTACTACATCATGAATCAAAGTTTTTTACAATCAATCTGTGTGTGTTGCCTTTAGTTAAACCCTCTCTCCTCTTTCATTTTTTTTTTTACTGGAACAAAAAGTAACATAGCATGGACGATAAGCTAGTGGAAACCTAAAAAAAAAAATAAGTGTAGATAACGGAATCTATAGTGTACAATAAAAATGTTAAAAAGATATAGCCTTAGATGTAGAATAAAGCCTTTGTTAGCACAAAGAAATTACAATGTATATATCATTTATAAATAGAATGGTTGATAATTTATTTTTTCTCTTAAAAGAATACACTTGCAATATAAATACAAAAGCCATCTATTTCATTGATCATTAAGTTGTTATAACCTTTTGATATGACTTTTAAGAAATCAACTATATATAAATTAAAGATTAACATAAAGACGTAGCAGTTTATCTTTTATTGATTTTAATCTCTAATTTGATTGTTTAAGATCTTCTTTTTTTAATGATGCATATCAAAGCATATTTATAAACAACCACCTCTTAGTCTTAAAACTAAATGGAGAGTGGATTCTTTTTGAATGTTGTAGTCAGATAAAGTTCTACCATCTTCTAATTGCTTACCAGCAAAAATCAATCTTTGTTGATCAGGTGGAATTCCTTCTTTATCTTGGATTTTAGACTTAACAGCATCAATGGAGTCACTGGATTCAACTTCTAAAGTGATGGTTTTACCGGTTAAAGTTTTAACAAAAATTTGCATTGTGGCTAATATTTTATGATATTATTTAAGTTAGTATTAATTACTAATTTTTTGATGGTTTATATGTAGTGATTATTGTAATAGATTTTATATACAACTTTTTTTTAAAAACCTAAGTATATAACAATTATTGATTTTCCTTGTAACCATGTAATTAGAAAACAAAAAAGTAAGAAGAGATAGATAAGATATCATCAGTCCTTTATATATGACAGAAAAATATAAATCAAAATGAGTGTGTATTGAATTTACCTAAAAATAATAAATAAAGGAATATAAATCAAAGGACAAAAACACCACGCTGATGGGAATATTAGAAGGTTAAATGGAAAATTCTAGTAACTAATTAAAAAACAAAAAAGCTATCTGTTATCTTTTCCCACCAAAAAAAAAAAAAAAAAAATACACACTCAGCCACTAAGCGTCAATTTGCTAAATGGAATTCTTTTGTTGTGTGTGTTTAGATATTTGATTTTTTTTGTCTTCTCCCCGTTAACACCTCCCCTTTAAAAATTATATACATCACTAACAATCACAAGATTGGCTATACTTCTATTTTTTTTTTTCATAACACACACACATCATTAGCTGATGTGTGTTAGGATTAATTTTGGTAAACGGATAAGAAATTTATTAAGTTTAGGATATGTAAACATTTAGTAGGAATATGTGATTTTTGTTACAGACAAACTGGTCTTTACTAATGTTAATATTCTATAGCTGGGGGTTGAATAAGTGCTGTTTACGTGACAATAATAAAACTCAATACACCTCCCAGGGGAAAAAAACAGGTAAAAAAAAATTCGCAGATAATTCTTGTTTACTAAAATTACCCCACGCACACGTAATTACAACGCTATACCATATGGTCAATACAAAAAGAAACAAGTTTCGTATGACTTGCTGAAATATATTTCATATACTTTGTTTCTTTATTAGTTGCGCAATCTAAGAAGATGTAAGAGCATATTCCAACATTTTTAAACTTAAGATTAAACATTCTTGAAAAAAAAAAAAAGAAACTTAAAATTTAATAAACGTTTTATATTTCTGTTATGTTATGAATATATATTACCCATGAACTCAGTTATTGGTTATCGTATAACAAAATATCAATTCAGAGATTCTTTAATACACACAACAAACACATATATACTTTGCATCTAAATAGGCGTCTTAACATCAAAATCGAGTACTAAATTTTTAAACAACATTTCTGTCTTCATCCTAGTTCTTAAGTCCGAAATGTAAGTTTTAATTCGTTTATTAAACTCTTTATTGAACAATAAATTCAATAAATAATCAAGTCTCTCTTTGTAATCATAGACATTGATACCATCATCAAGGTTAATATCGAACCTGTTTGAGATTTCCAGAAGATCATTACCAAAGTATCTTATAATTAAATATTTAAAGTTTCTTTTAAAATCAGTGTTGTTAATCTCCTCGTTTAGTACTAGCAAGGAAAAAATCCCCAACAAGTGAATGAACTTTGCATCTATTTCAAATGATGAACTTTTCTTTGTATAGTCATAATAAAATTTTTGAATGTACTCCATCGTACAAACACCATGCTCATAAAATTGATCACAAAATCTAATGAGCACATATATGTCGTTTATTGAAACTTCATATTTTGTATTCGAGAATTCTTTATCTATGATATTTTTTATGGTCATTTGACTTTGAAGAAGTTGACTTTGTTCAACACTACATACAAGACCAATCCAATAATATGCTACGGATCTTATAAATGAACTACTCTTCATATATATTTTATTCTATTAGGTTTTTTTATGTTATATATGTTGAGCAAATTATTTTTTGCCCACCAACCTAAGGTGATGACAACCGTGTTTATCATTAAAGATGTGATTTGCCCATTTAATTGAATAATCTTTTGAAAATGAAACTGATTTATTATAATTTAAATTATACTAACATGACTATGATAATGACTGATCAAAATAAAAACGTTTTCTAAAACAAAAGCCAAAAAAAATCAAGAATCAAAAAGAAAAGTTCACAAAAAAAAAAAATCAATATAAAAAGTAAAAAGACAGATAACTAATTTACATTGTTTTGTTCTAATTCATGATAAGCCCACTTTCTCCATATGTCACCACTACCACTCAAAATCTCATTAAACGAATTCAACGTTTTGTCATCTGTACCAAATTCAATTTTCTTATTTGATTGACGTGTACCTGTAGGAGTCTTTGGATTGTGGTAATAAGATTGTTTAGATTTACCTTGAACACTTGTTGGTCTTTTAAGCGGTGTTAACTGATGATCTGAGTTCTGAACACTTCTCAAATTTATTGTTTTCACTGGCGCTAAGAACTTACTAATCTTTGTTTCATCAATCATATCCCCGGATAACGAGTCATTATCTGTATCACCAGGGGTTTCCAAACCAGCATAAGGTGCATTGTTAATAGATGATGTAGGCGATAACATACCACCATTTATGTGATCTAATGACATTACACTATCCAATTTATTACCACTGGTTACTAGATTGGTGATTTCTGTCTCTGAATTAATAGAATATAAGGACTCCTTGTCAGAAAAGTCTACCTTAAGATCTAGTTGTTGACTTTCAAAGTTATATTGAGAAATATTCTTATACATCAAGTCATCATATCGGGAAAGTATGGGGACATTGTTCAAGAACTCCAAAACCTCTCTCTCCTCGTATTCCAATAGCTTAAATTCATTTTTTTGTAAGATTGTTAGACATATAAAAATTTGTTGTGTGTGCAAGTCTATAAGAGAGTATGAATAAAAGCTATTTGATTTTCTTGTGCTGTTCAAAACCTCTGTCGTCTTATCAAGCTTTTCTATTTTCACTTCTGTATCAGCATTGTTATCATAAGCATCTTGTTGGTTTCTTTTGAGTAATTCTTGGAATATGTATGAATCTAAAGTTGACTTACTTAACTTCATTTGAGACAAATCTGGAAACCAAAAGTAATCCTCGTTCATGTTACAATACTTATCAATCTGCTGTTTAAAAGACAGTTCATCTGATTCTGAGGAAGAAATCGTCCATCTCATTGGAATTTCATTGTTGTAGAAATGTGTATACTTTAAATTATCATTTTTGTATTTCAAAAAGAAATCTAAATTAGCAGGATGAGCTCTCCACCCAAACATCATGTCCCAAAGCCTAGCTCTGTCTGATTTATTAAATGTTCGTACAGCACCAAACTTTATCCAATATGAAATCCAGGAGTTTTGTGAAGTGTTTGTTACATCCGAAAGTTGTTCTTGGAAAGATTGATAAAGATCGGGAAAACAATCTTCAAAAATCTTATAGAATAAGTTTTGATTGAAATTGTAATCACCACCACTTATGACTGGGGAATAGTCTTGAGATAGTCTAGACTGCTTGTTGATTAAAATACTCTTTAGGTCTGGTGAATGTAAAAATACCAAGAGTGTCTTTTCAAATAGTGCATAGATGTCGGTTTTTCTATTCAGCAAATTGTATTCTGAATTTTCATAAAGTTCCTTAATCCCATCAACTATAGGATATTCCAAGAACAAGTTTCTACTAATTTCCACTAAGGTTTGATTGTTGGAATTAGCTGTTATACTATCTTTAATAAGATCTCCTTTATTAGTTTTTTTATTTGAGTGTCCATGAGTTGATCTATAAAATGATCTTCCAGGTAAAACCTTCAAGCAACCCTGATCCTTCATGTATTGATATGGTGAGCACCATTCCATTAATGACAAGCAAACCCATGTTAAGCCTGATTCATATTTAAATATTTTCCCCCACTTGCTTAAGAATTTTGAAATGCAATCTATAACAATTTGCTCGAGATCCTCATCTTTGTGATCAACCATTATGTATTTATTAATATCTTTTTGAATATTCTTCAAAATTTCTTCCTTATCCTTTGTTTCAGGCTTGTAATTCCAATTTATATTGTGAGGCTTATGATCATTAGCATTATCTGAATTATTTGAAGAGTTTGATTTTTTTCTATCATGGGAAACCTCATGGTCATCATTGGACTCTAGTTCATCATGGTGGATATTAAAGTCTAGGGTGTTTGTCATGATGTTTGGAGATAAAACAAAAGGATGATATTTCAGAAGAATTGGCCATACAATATGTCTTAATTGAGGAGGAATACCACATGTTCTGGCTATGTATGCCAAACTGTTGTGATCATTTTCCTTTATGAGTTGTATGACTTCATTTATAATGTTCTTCTTAAACTTCATTGAATCATCATAGTTCTGTAGTTTTTTATATTGATGCATATGATGGGCTTGATAATTTGATATAGATTGATTGTCCACGTTGCCGGTTACTAAAGATTTAACATTTTTGTTGGACTTATTATTACCATCATTCTTTGAAGTATTGAATTCCGACATGTTCAAAAACAAGCAATGTTGTTTATTTATATAAAGAGAAAGTAGTTATTAATAGAAGTTCAATTTGGTTATGAACCAATAATTCTTTCTTATTATAAATGATGTTAGCTAATATTATATGTGGTATCTTTATCGTAGATTATTGTATTTGAAAATATAAATTAATTATTGGGGTTTGATTTTTTTGTTGTTTTAAAGTCAAAAAGAAAAAAAACCCCACGTTCAATAAAATTTTATAAACACAGATGAGCACGTGATAGCAGTAAAGTAACACAACAAGGAAAATAAAGGCATAAGGTTGAAAAGGTCACCATTATTTTTATATTAGTCGTAATGAGTGGTAACAATAATTGCAATTGATTTATGTATATATATAATTATGAAATAATGTCATTTCTAGGAGATTATATTATCTATTCAACTTGTCAATGTCATTATAACCGTTTGTTTACTATTATTTTCACCATATAGGAATGTTTTTTTTAAGGGATTCTAGAATCAATGCTTCAGTAAGGAAAAAAAAGGAAAAATTTTCCCCCTGGTTCCGTGATTATTTTTAAAAAAAAATTAAACCATACAAAAAACGTCTTTATTTTTCTATATATAAACTGTCTCATTCATTAATTTACTATAAAGGATTTTGGTATCGTAATATAAACTTCTTGAATACAAAAAAAAAAAATATTAAATGCTTTAAGATTTGTCTTAATGTTTATTAAATTGTACAATTTCAGAATAAAACTAAAATTAAAAACCCACGTTAATAATTAATCACATACCATATACCTCATCAAGTTTTTTTGTTCCATTCTCCTTTGACTTATTTCTAAGAAGAGACCAAAAAGCAAAAATAAAAATTATATTTTAGTTATAATATAAGTTATCTGTTCTTAAAAACATATATTTTTTTTTCATTGACCTTTTTACAGTCAGCTGTTCTGTTTCATTTTTAACTTTAATATTCTATCTTTCTTTATTTTTGTTATATGTATTGTTATATTTATTGTTTGTTCTTTACATATATATAAATAAATTGAAAATTGATTTTCGAAGTAACTGAATATAAAGAATAAACACTTTACATAACAATACCATATTGATATATTCTCTTAAATTGATAAGAATATAAATCAGAAGAAAAGAAAAAAAAAGTAAGTCTAATAAATTACTTGCTTAATATAGCAACTATACTAATAATATGCTCATTACAAGATTGTTTTTGATTTCTATTGGATTCAATGGAATTCTTGCTCTAACACAAGATTATTGTAATACAGATTTGCCCTCTGATGCCAAGAGTACCGCCTCTTCCAACTTCATGTCAAATGGGCTCTGTATGAGTCAATGTCAAGGATACAAGTACGCTGTTGTTCAGCAAAAACAATGTTGGTGTGTAAATGATGATCCTGAAGATATTGTGTCTCTTAGTGAATGTGATGAGATATGTCCCGGATACAAATATGAAAACTGTGGATCTGGAACTACCTATTATGGGTGGTTGAAGGTGGCTAATGACTATATAGCTGGTTCAAGTGCAACTTCCTTTTCTTATCCAAGTTTAACTTTGAGTACAAGCTCTGTAGATGACTATAGTTCAAGTACATCAGATTACAGCTTCACATCATCTAGTGACTCTAGTAATTATGAAAGCACAACATCAGATTACAGTGCCACCAGCAGTTCAACATCTAGAACATCTAGTTCTAGCAGTTCAAGTTCAAGTTCTAATACCATATTTAGTAGCTATAGTTCCAGTACAAGCTCAAGCTCTACTAGTTCAACTACCACAAGTGAATCTGAAAGTTCCAGTACTACATCAATGAGCATTTCAAGCTCAACAGCAAGTCAAACAAGTGATGTATCCTCCATGGATAGTTTGAGCTCAAGTGTGGTAAATCAAATAACTATAACCTCAATAGCAGTAACAACAATAACACCAACACGGATAACAAGTGATTCAAATGGATCCAAAATAACAAGTGCAGCACCTCAATCAGTTGCATCGGTGTATAAGACCATAGTAGTTTCAACAACAGTGGTACCAAGTAGCACTAGCGGAATTAAGAGTGGTAATAAATCGAAAGGCTTTTGGCAAAGCAAGGGCAAGGTTGCGGGGACTTTTGTTGTTGTAGGATTAGTAGCTTTAATACTAATGTTACTGGTGTTATTCTTCCTTGTAGTTAAGCCACGCAGAGAGAATAAGAAAAGAGATGAGTTTGAAAAGCAATACAATGAGATTATCCAATCAAATCTAAGAGATTCGGTGGAGAATGATGCAAAGGTAAGTACAGGAACTTTAGCAGTGAACAATGCATTGAAAGGTTTTCAAGAATTTGATTCTGATATATCATCAAATAATGAACACAAACAAGGACATGAACCAGAAGAAGTTACAAGCTTTGTACCTGATTATGATATGATAAGTGATGAAGAAGGATCAGGATATGACCTATATACCCAAGATGATGAGTTAGTACCTAGAAGACAAAGTTTAGGTGCTTTAAAAGTTGTGAACATGAGTACAGCAACAATAGATAAGACTCAACAATAAACTATTATGATAAACAAATTTAATTGATATATATATATGATTTTGAATATATTAAATAAAACAAAATATACGTATTGGAAGATTGTGTGAAAATTAATGAAGAAAAGAGAGAGAGAGGATACCCCCTCCTCTGAATAAATATTTGGGTTTCTTTTAATACAATTTTTTAACCCTTCGGTTTTAAATAAAATTCTCAAGGAAGTTTTTTTTTTTTTTTCGATTTTATTTTATTACGTGAAGAATTAAACCTTTCCTTATTGAACAATGCAAAAGCTTTCTATAGTTTAATTTTATTTGAATCTTGTAAATATTCATTATTCAACTCAAGACTTTTTTTTTTCTTTTATTCTTTTGTTTATTTTTCAATGAAGGAATGTGTTTTAAAAATCAAGTAATAAATTTTTAAGAATGTATTGTATTATTGTAAGAATGCTGATTATTTTTAAATAAAATAGTTTTTGACATGTACATTGGTTATTACATTTAGTAACATCATATACTCTTTATAAAAGATTAATGTAC
Organism: Hanseniaspora guilliermondii; assembly: GCA_036287555.1. Taxonomy (NCBI): domain Eukaryota; kingdom Fungi; phylum Ascomycota; class Saccharomycetes; order Saccharomycodales; family Saccharomycodaceae; genus Hanseniaspora; species Hanseniaspora guilliermondii. The sequence goes on along the minus strand of CP143015.1, from coordinate 213,170 downwards.
TACTTTTATCTTTTAAACAGTTACTTGTTTTTTTTTAAAAAAAATTATCTTTCATTTTCATTCTTATTATACATTAGCAATATGTTATTATAATTATTGAATTGAATAAATTCGCTCTTTACTATTGAAGTATATAATGGAGTTATTCTATACATTGTTTGTCTTTTTCTCAAAAGAAGATATTAATTTTTTCTTCTTCTTCTTTTTTAATAATCCATAGTATTTAGAAAGAGTTGTACTGTAATCTATAACTACTACCTTTTTTTTTTTTTTTTTACTTCTTTGTTTTTTTGTTCTTGGCTGGCTTTTTTTTTTTTATTTGAAATCTTTATTTTCTGATTTTACTTAACTTTTTTTTTTTTTTGGTTCAAATTTCTTATTAAGCATAAAAGCTGATATATATTAACAACCAAACATAGTAATACATTATTGATATATATATGACAACAAGTAACAATTTCCAATACCCAGATGTATCATCTATTTTAAATACACACAAGAACTTTTCTTCAAGAAATAACATCAATGTTTTTGGTACGGATACGTCTAACATGAACAAGCAAACACAATCCTCCAAAATTCTTGAAAGAGATAATTCAGACTCAGGTAATCAACCTGTTGTTTGTAAATGGGAAAATTGTATGACTGTATTTATGAATTGTGAATTACTTCACAAACATGTGGGTGATGTTCATGCTTTGAAACAAAACCCGGATGACATTGATTTCTCTTGTAAATGGGGTGCTTGTAATAAGGCAAAATTTAAGAAGAGAGAACATTTATTATCACACTTGATGGTTCATATTCCTTTGAAAAGATTCAAATGTGTTACTTGTCAAAAAAAGTTCAAAAGATCTCATGATCTCAAAAAACACTTGAAGATTCACTTAAGAGATAATAATGATGATCTGAATAACAATGTTTCCTCAACAGGTAGTTTGGATAGTGTTGGTTCTCAGAGTAGTTCATTAATTCATGATCAATACTTTCAACAAGAATACAACACTCATTCAAACTTCAATGCTAATATATTCCCATTCAATTCGGACCCTAACCCCAAACTTTCAAACATAGATAGTGAAAATCAAAAAATCCTCTATGAACCACCAAGAGATGTTGTTGAAGAGTTGTTTGCTCAATTCCAGGATTTAAAGACCAAGTACTATCAAACTTTACAAGACTTACCAAAAGAACTCCCCCAGTATCCACTTGTCTTCCAAAGACATTACTCAAATGGTATGGAGTTGCAAACTCCATACAACAACTTCAAGATGACAGATAAATTAAATGAACAAGATTTACAACAAAGATATCAATACAAACAATATTCAATCATTGACTCCTATAGTACATTATCAAGTTGTGAAATGCTAAATAAGAAGGATAGATTTAGTAATGATCAACAATCAAATAAAGATATTGATACTGAATATAAAATCAAAAAGATTCTTGACTTCATTAAGGATAATATACTCACTAATGATATCATCATTGATCAAACTGAATTGAGTAAACATGATCTACTCAAAATCATAGGTAATTGTGATCATTCAAAGACTAATCTTCAAGTTCTTCTTCAGTACTTAACCCTATGTTTATAACATAAAGAAAATTTGTAGAATTAATTATTATAAGATGAAACCTGTATAACAATGAAAAAAAAAAAATTAGTTAACTGCCCGGATATTAGAGACATTGATTTTTCTTTAAGATATATTTTTCTGTTACCAAAAAAAAAAAAAGAAATGAGAAAGGATGCATATATATATTCAAATGAATAATCAAAACATCAAACTATATTAAATTTTCCCTTTTTTTTTGTTTTTAACATGTATTCTTGTTATGTACATCACCAGATAACTACCAAGTAAGTTACTTTCATACGTCTATTCACTAAACATGTCATCAAGTGAATATGAATCTGATTACGGAGAAGATGTATACGATAATGTTACAACTATATCACCCCAAAATGAAGATGAGATTTTCCAGCCATTACAAAATGTTAATATATTTAACCATAATGAACACTCACCTGTTTGCATGAAAATAGTTGCTCCAAATGACAAAAAGAGAAACATCTATTTTTTAGGCCTAATGATCATGGTTGTTAAAAAGGGTTGCGTAAAATTTGGACAAAGAATTATCAATGAAGGTGAAAACTATATTAAACTTTGGCAATCATCTGCAAAGACATTAAAACCGTTGATTTTGTTTAGTCCACAATGTGAAATAACCATTCATGATCCACTTTATCATAGGTTCGAAAGTACAATTCAAGACTTCTCTAGACCCAAATTCAAATATTTGTTTCGAGATTGTCATGTAACAGATCCTAAACTAAGCTTTTTTTCTTGTTTACAAATATTACCTCCCTCCATAGTTGGAAAGTATAGAACTTATGACCATGGTCAAAACCATCATTTCATTCGTGTTGTTAATGAAATTGCTAAGAATGCTTCTCAAGAATTACCCAAATTAACCATATGTCTAGGTGGAAAGAACTCCGGAAAGACCACATTCAATGAAATGCTATGTGAAACATACTCTAACGAAGGAAAAGATATTGAGCTTCTAGACTTTGATCCTGGTCAACAACTATTTGGCTTTCCTGGTTGTATCTCGAGAACAAGATACGGGCCTAATTACCAATTCCTTCAATTTGGTGATTCATTAGCTCCCACGGAAGAATATAAGATGGAAAATTACATGATTGGTAGTTTTGATTGTATGGATTATTATATGAATTATGAGGAAAAGACTTTGATGTTGCTTGATAAGGTAGGCTCATTGGGTAATGATGTTGTGGTGAACATGCCTGGATGGCTAACAGGATTGGGGACTCAATTCATTGAAATAATTGCTAACAAAGCTCTTCAACTTGAATCATTTGATTTGAAAATTGTGTTCTTGGGGGATAAAGAATCTTTTTTGAAGTTGAATTTGCCGATTGATGTTGATTATTTCATTTCTAATCCATATGCAAAATATTATGCTCCTGGTTATAAAAATTCTGCGTTCAACAATGGTATATCTTTTGAACAATTAAATTGGACTTCAGGTGACTTGCGTGAATACAGACTTTTAAGATCCTTACATGATTACAATAATAATAAATCTATATTGAACCAGCTGACATATGCTGCGTCAATAGGCAATGAAATTAAAAATATAGCATGGATTAAAATAACTCAATACCTTGGTAAAACACCATCCAAAAATGAAGAGATGACTTGCTTCAAAACTTTACCTGGCAGTATTGTAGCTATCAGTTTCTTTGACTTCATATCAAACGATCCAAGCATTTTAAAAACACAATCTGTATTCCAAGAACAGCATAACGTCAATGAGCAAATGATATGTTTGGGTGTGGTTCACTCCATTGATGTTGCTAATGAGTATATAAACTTAATCATTCCATCCAGATACATGAAACAGATAGACAAGTTAAATTTGTTGGATTACAAATATGGTAAAATACAAACGATGGCTGTGGGGCTTCCAAATTACGAGTTCTTACCTGTAGATGAAGATGTCATCAAGGAATATAAGGGTCAAATACCGTATACAACTGATAGAGCCTTAAAGAAAAATGAACATACTTGGAAAGTTCGTAAAAACATTCAAAGAAGGAATCATCAATGATCCTTATTCTTCAATTGATTGGGGGGGTTTTTCTTCTTCTTTTTTTTTCTTTTTGGATATGAAACTTTTCAAAAAAAAAGAAAAATCTGTATAACAAAACATAAGAGATGTTTCCAAAATAAAATGAAACAATATTCTATATATATTAGCAAACAAATTATACATCAGCAACTGCCGGAGATTGATCAATGTTTTCACCTTTCTCTTCTTCAATCCAACCCATTTTTTTATTTAGTCTATCATATTTCAATCTATCTTTGTTACTTACAGAAGGTTTGATTTTTTTCAAAGCATCCAAGAAATCATTCATAGTAACTTGTATAGGATTAGTATCATCTTTTGAATCAACACTCATTTGATCAAATTCTTTGTCAAGATTACCTTCGGAAACAGAATAAAATGTCTCATTGGCAAAGAAATTTCTCTTCAAAGCAATAACAGAGCTTTCTCTTACTAGAGCATGAATATCTGCACCGGAAAAGTTTTCACATTTGTTGTCATTAACAATAAGTTCAAGGTCAACATTGTTTGCTATAGGAGTTCCATTACATTTGATGATAGTCTTCAAGATGTCCAACTTTTCAGCTCTGTTTGGTAGTTCTATGAATAGTGTTTTATCCAATCTACCAGGTCTCAACATGGCAGGATCAATCATATCGGGTCTGTTGGTGGCACCAACAACAAAGATACCATTTCTATCATTCAATCCATCCAGTTCAGTCAAGAGAGTGTTCACAACTCTTGATGATGATTCACTCATGGATGTGTCTCTTCTAGGAACTAAGGAATCCAATTCATCAAAGAATATGATGCATGGAATGGATGCTCTAGCTCTTTGGAAAACCTGTCTAATGGCTCTTTCAGATTCACCCACATACTTGTTCAAAAGTTCCGGTCCCTTGACTGAGATGAAATTAGCTCTAGATTCATTGGCCACAGCCTTGGCCAATAAAGTCTTACCACACCCAGGAGGCCCCCATAACAAGACACCTGCTGGGGCAGAGATACCAACTTTTTCATAAATTTCAGGTTTTTTGATAGGTTGAACAATGGCCATGTTCAATTCAACTCTAATTTTGTTCAATGCACCAATGTTATTCCAAGTGACATCTGGAACAGTGGCAAACCCTTCTCTCTTGGCAGTTGGTTGGATAGATGGCAATGCCTTCAAGAAGTCATTATAAGTGATACAAATTTTTTCCAATTGTTCAGAGTTCAGTGGTGAATCAAATTTTATCAAGAATCTTTGAATTATTTGTAAAGGTAATGGATCAATCATGTTACTACTGTTTTTCAAGAGTAATTGACTAGCACCCGAAGGAATATCAGCTATGTCATCACCAACCAAGTCCTTGAATATTCTCTTGATAGCACAAGTACCGGCAGCAGTGACCAAGGACTTAAGATCAGCACCAACAAACCCTGGAGTTAACTTGGCTAATTTGGAAAAGTCAATGATATCATGGGGGTCTAATTTCAATTTGGTGCACATCTTGGTCAATATGTTCAATCTTGCTAACTCATTAGGTACATTTAGGCATATTTCTCTATCAAATCTACCAGCTCTTCTCAATGCGGAATCTAAAGAGTCTGGTCTGTTGGTTGCACCAATAACAATAACGGGCTTGTAGTTGGTCTTTTCAAAGGATAGTTCATCCATGGAGGTTAACAGTTGAGCAACAATTCTTCTCTCCATTTCCCTTTGAGCACCACCATCTCTCTTGGGTGTTATGGCATCAATTTCATCAAAGAACATTATGCAGGGAGCCAGACTCTTGGCCTCATCAAACAGTTCTCTTAATTTTTTTTCGGATTCACCAGACATACCAGAAACAACAGAAGGTGCACTAACACTTATGAATGGCACTTTCAATTCACCAGCAATGGCATTGGCTATTGTGGTCTTACCACACCCAGGAGGACCGTGGAGTAAAATACCTCTTGGAGGATCAACACCAGTTGTCTTGTACATTTCAGGATGTAATATAGGCAGACCTATCAATTCCATCAGCTGTGAGACTATATCATCCATACCACCAAGTTGGGAAAGATCTGAGTTTGGAGGTGTTCTGTCTTGAGTTTTACTCTTCTTGTTTGACTTAGTTGATTGTGTATCTTCTCTTGATCTTTTTTTACTATTTACAACATCGATTTTCTTGTTGACTTTATTAACATTCCAAGTGGATACAATATCCTTGTTCATGTCATTATTTAGGTCTATGTCCGGGATCAAGTTTGATTGATCAATGGTTTCCTTTTCTATCTTTATATCAGGATCCTCATTATCATCAATAATGATTACATCATTTGAATCTTCAATTTCCATATCAACGTCTTCATTTTCAATTTGAAATTCTTTTTCTTCAGCATCAATGACATTTTTCAAGACTCTATCAAGAGACTTCTCCATGGATACTTTTTTGACTCTTTTCAAGGATAAATCTTTAGAGAGGCAGAAGTTTAAAGTTTCCAAATAATCCAAATCTTTGGCAAAGCATGTTTCTGGATATGGGTCTTTTAAGATGTTGTAATATGAATCATTTTTCCAATCTTCATCATCTTCACTTGAATCAGAATCAAGGTTATCTTTAACTTTTTGTAATCTTTCTTCATATTCTTGTTTTTTCTTTAAATACTCTCTTTGCTTAGCAACGGATTTTTCATCTAAGAATCTTTCAACTAAGGCTTGAACTTTGTTATCAACGGAATTAGTGATATAATTTTTCTTACTAGATCTTATTTTAACCATGTTGAATGAATTGAGTTATGGTTGAATGTATTGATGTTTTGAAGGATTATTTCAACAAAAAAAAAAGAAAAAAAGTTTAAGATTAATATAATGACAAATTATAATTGACCGATGATATGTTGATTAATTTTTTAAGTTAATTATCAAACAGTAATATTAGTTTCTTTGAATAAAAAAAAATTTTAACATTTCTTTTTTTAAAAAAAAAAAAAAAAAAAAAAAAAAACAAATGAAAATTATGTGATGAAGAGTAAGTATATCAATAAGGAAATTCTTTGCTTAAATGTATTATCTGGTTGTTTTTTTTTTTCTCTCTCATATAAAAACTTTCATTTTTAAAAAAATCCCGACATCCCTAGCAATACCAATAGATTTAAAACGTGATCACTTTGGATGTATGTTGTGAAACATAAAACGACATCTACCTTTCCTATTTTGAAACATCAACACATATCACAAATAAATAAATAAAATGGTATCACTAAAAATGTTTATTCTTTTTTTTTTCTTTCAAAAGAGATTCAGAGACAACTGTTTAAATCTGATTGTGTATTTGAAATGATGTTCTTAAGAAATAAGATGTTGTTATTTCTTTTTTTTTTTTTTTTTGCTATGAGTCACGTGTATGCAAAATATTAAAGAAATAATGAATAAAATATATTAGTTGAAGTTGTCCTAAATATATTAACGAATATAATTATTTGAATGATTCCTAGCAACTTTTTTTTTTTTTTTTAGTTATGTATACATACATTCGATTGCATTTAATTACTTCACTTACTATTTTAAAATATTTAATAAAATGTATTACCAAATAAATAAAATACTTATGATAAAAAAATAAAATTTAAAAATAAAACTTTTCTATTTGTTCAATGGATCAACTTCTTTTCCCCTTATTGAAATTACTAGTAAAAAAAAAAAAAAAAAAAAAAGAACAGAAATATATGGTTAGCCATATTCACAACGCAAAGTACCAAATTTTTTTATATAATTTTTTTTTTTTTTCCCCCTTTGATCAATGTCCTATATACGGCTTTCATTATCAAACAAATATTTCTTTTAATAACTAAATATTATTAAATACAATAACCAAGTCTATAACATTCATATACACAACTAAATGTTATTAAGATACTCTTACAAGTCTCAAAACAATTTGAGATTAATACATTTAAGACTAATCTCTAACAACTCCATTAATAAACTGCAACAATCTACTAATGAATCTAAGATCCTTTATGAAGATTTAAGAACCAATTACACATACAACAAAACATCGGATAATAAATGGGCTTCTTATTCATTACCTTCTAAGGAAACTTTACAAAAACAAAAAGAATTAGAAAAAGAAGCTGCATTGAAAAAGGAAGCTGAAAAGGCCACTCAAACTCCTACAAAGTTCACCAGATTAAACACAAATAAAAAGAGAACAAGACAAAGACAAAGACAATTGAAGGCACCTATATATCTTCTACCCAATGCATTGAAACACTTAAAAGAACTTAGTGACCAACCTACTCCTCAATTCATTAAAATAGGTGTCACTTCAAAGGGGTGTTCTGGGTTATCTTATGATTTGCAGTATGTCAACGGACCCAATAAATTTGATGAGATTGTTGAACAGGATGGAGTCAAAGTCATCATTGATTCAAAGGCTCTATTGACCATCATTGGTTCAGAAATGGATTGGATAGATGATAAACTAAGCAACAGATTTGTCTTTAAGAATCCTAACACAAAGGGTACTTGTGGTTGCGGTGAGAGTTTCCATGTATAGTCATTATTTATTAATTCAATATTTATTATTTATTTAAAGGAAAAGTATTATATTTATTTTTTCTTATTATGAAAGTATTATTCATAATCTAGTGAATAGAATATTCATAATTATCGGAGTTTGGCTCCAATTATATTATGAATGGTAAGTTCAACTTTTGCTAATGATTTTTTTTTTCGTTTTTTTTTTTTTTTTTTTAATCAATTAATTAAGAATCAAGCACAAATAAAACCCCCCAAGTAAATATTATTAAATCAAACTAATATATTTAATATAACCAAATTTAATTATAAGACTCTTTTATTGGGTTTCTTTTTTTTTTTTTTTTGTAAAATATTAATTTAAACATATAACCATAAGTATAAAAGCTATGTCTAATTCATTAAAAACTCATACTTTAATATTAAATTTTGTTTTTTATAATCACTAAAGTAAACAACTAAATGTACTAAAAATAAAGTACTCTAATAACTAACCAAGATATAAGTACACTCTAATCACATCTTATCTTTAGAAAAACACACACACACTACTCAACTCTATTTGAAAATGAAATTATTTAATCTACCACTTGGTATGTCCCATAGCTTGTTTCTAACTTCTTTGTTACCAATACTTGCTGCTTCTCCATTAAACTTAAAGAGAGAAAGTAACTCTCATGAAGCTCCTAAAATAACAAATAATCCTTCAGATGTAGTTTACAGAGCAGATTTTCCAACATTCAACTCTCCAAATGTCGTTGGTATTGTTCAATTCTATTCTCTTAATGGAACAACAAAGGTTCACATTGATTTGACTGGATTACCTAAAAACGCTGGCTTGTTCAGTTATCATATACATGAAAGTGGTATTCCTACAATAGATGGAATGGATATGTCCAATGCCTGTGAGACTGCTGGAATGCATTTCAATCCATTCAACGCCCCATTGGCGAAGGATATTGCTTGTGACTCATTTGACAATGATGCCAAGTGCCAGGTAGGTGATCTATCTGGAAAACATGGGTTAATTAACACAACCTGTTTTGAAACTTATTATTACGATCCATACATATCTTTGGACCCAACAAACCCAGCATTCATTGGTGGTAAATCCTTAGTCTTACACCTAGAGGATAGTTCCAAACTAGCATGTGCAAATATTCTACCTGCTTCTGATCCTGAAGACTTGGTTCTATTGAATCCAGAATCTGAAGCTGCCCAAGTAAGAGAATTTGTTGAAGCTGCTTATGGAGATAAGACAAAAGTCCTATACTTTGGTGTAGATGCTTTGAAGAAAAGAGCAGAGGATAGTCGTTTTGATGTTTATGAAGATTTAGACTGGGGATTAACAGAAATAGATGAGGAGTACGAAGATGAAGATCAAGATGAAGACATCAAACTTGAAGAAGGTGATAAAGAAATGACACACAAAGACATTGATATAGCTCCTGTCTTGAAAAACACTACTGAATATCTAGGAAATAAGACAACAAACGGTACTTCAATCAATGCTGGTAACACTACTACACCAAGCATTAACTCTTCTAATTCATTATCAAACATCCACATTATAAATTGCTTGAGAATTATATTCATCAGTATGTTTATGTCATTATTTTAAAATGACCAACTTTTCATAACATACGTTTTCCATAAAATAAATAATAATAATAAACTATCAAAATGTCGTTCATTAATATAAAGTTCTAAGATTTAGGTTTCATTTTTTTTTTTCTCTCTCTCTTGTAAGAAATTTGTTAGAGGAAATTGTTTCATCGTAAAATCAATAAATATGTCTTCAATTGAATTGTTAATACTTCATCTACCGCTTGTAAAAATAAAATCATTCATATTAGTAAAGCGTCATTGACGCCAATACATTGTGCGAATTTTTTATTTTTTTCTTCTTCTATGAGGAAGAAAATATTCACTGCCGATTTAAAAACAAAAAAAAAAGTTGATCATATGCTATTTTATAAATTGAATTTCAATTACCATTTTGATAATTGACGCATATTTGTCAAGCTTTCAGAACCAAATATCACGAACATCAATAACATAATGTTTAATCTGCTTCATAGATATCATTACAAACTTAATTACAAGTCATATCTTCGACAAACATCGCATCTGAACATATTCCATCATATTCGAAAACAGCATGAAAAAATCGGTAATAGATCTTCATTGAACATGTTGAAGCCAAAGTTCACAAAGCCAAAGAATTTGAATAATGATCAGTTTATTAACTGTACCACTATTGACAAAAACGGAAAAATAAAGGACATTTTCAAAGAATACAAGAAATGGGATTTTTTACAAAACAACGGACTTTATCCCAGAGATCTTCGTAAAATAGACTCGTCAAACATTGATATAATTCCATCGATTTCAATCAAGCCAGGTAGGTGTATCTTGGTGAATTTATTGCACATAAAAGCATTGATCAAGTACAATGAGGTGATTATCTTTGACACAAGTGAAAATAATATCAACAACATGAGTTCTTTACTATACCAACTTGAGGGGAGATTGAACATTTTGAATAGTGTGGAGAACCCCACGAAACGAAATGTTACTGATTCATTGCCATTTGAACTTCAAGTTCTCGAAGTGATATTAATGCACATAATGCACCTATTGGACAATCAGTGCAGGACCTTGGAGTTGAGTTGTGGACAGGTCTTGAAAAACTTAGAAAACCAAATTGATAGAGAGGAATTGAAAGATCTTTTAATAAAATCCAAGGATCTGTCAACCTTCTATCAGCGTTGTCTTCTTATTAGAAATGTCATTGATGAACTCCTGGACACAGATGAGGATTTGGAGGGTATGTCCTTGACTCTATTAAACTCAAAAAATATCAATAAGGTGGACATGGAAAAGGCCAGTGGGAACAATGAAATGATGTTGGAGACTTACTTTTACCAATTTAATGAACTGGTTCAAAGATTGGATACACTTATTACAAATATCAAATCAACGGAAGATATTGTTAATATCATGTTAGATTCTAATAGAAACTCCTTGATGCTCTTTGAGCTAAAGGTTACAATCTATACATTAGCATTCACAATTGCCACACTTATTCCATCATACTACGGTATGAACTTGAAGAATTACATTGAAGAATCGGAATATGGGTTTTTTGGTGTGATGAGTGTATCATGCTTAATGGCATATATAATAACATTCTTCAACTTCAAGGCGCTAAGATCTGTGACTAGAATGACTTTGATTAATAACCATTCGGGGAAAAAAACTCAAAAACATATTACTAATGCAGAAAACATCATCAATAAGGATCTACTGAAAACAGAAATGTTCCACAATAAAATCAAAGATTTTCTATTAACTCCCTTTACATATCTAAAAAAGTTTAAACAGAGAAACAAGAAAGTTATAGAAGAAAAACGAACTATTAATAAATTGAAGCAATTGGATCAAGAAATGAATCAAAGAAAATTAAGAGGCTTCCACAGTAAGTTAAAAACCAATAAATCTACACATTGGTTTAACAAACTCTAAAGCGTTGTACAGTTTTAAACTTCTTCTTTGTATATATACTCAATAGTTTACTCTTTAAGAAAACATAAATGAACATTCTATACATTCTGTTTATATGGTCATTTATCTTAGCTTTAACACGTGAATCCATGCTTGGGCTCTGTGTCTTTAACATTTGTTTTGTCATTTTTTTTTTTTTCGGGGGGTTTCGTTCCTTGTTTTTCATACAGTAAATAATGAAAATGAAGGGTAGAACGATTCCACGAACCTAATATCATCTTTGAAATTAGGTTATAAAAATAATTGTTTTAAACACCAATAAAAATTTTCCCATTAAACAAGTAAAAGTCTAGTATTGGTTTATTAATAAAAGAGGCAGTAAGAAAAAAATGAGTCGGAATCATGTCAACTCAAAGATTGTTTCAGGAGCTGCTAGTAGAGCAGTTGCTTCAAGCAATATTAACAATCTGCAAAGTAAATCAAACTTGAGAAAGGAAGTCTTTGAACACAAAGATTGTATAATCATTTCAACGTACCAATCACTATACACTTTAGAGACATGTCATAGCATAGTTGAAGCCATCATAGATAACATAGATGAAAGTGAAGATACAAATTTAGTAATGTTGTCATCCATAATAGCTACATTCGTATACACACATGATTTCAATAATTCACGAATTTTAAAGAAAAGAATGCAACTACTTATGAATAATAAACTAGTGAAGACGACATCAATAAATGAAAATGACAGTTTCATTGGATACGGTGCTTTGAATTTTAAAAATGAATTTCCAGATATGAATAAAGATAACGTGACTTATGAAGAATTTAAGAAAAAGCAATATGATCCAATCTTTCAAAGAAAAGTCTTGAATAATTTGAAAGTTGTATTGGAAAACGAAATTGGCTTACTGCACCAAAAGATGAAACAGCTCAAACATAAAGCTACATATGATTTTACAAAGCAAATGAACAGCTACTTTGATGGCTTAATGACTGAAATTATCAAGATCTATGATATTATTCCACAATTTGCAGTGGTTTTAGATGACGAGCCTAATGAAGCCTTTCACTTGTTAACAGGCTTGCAAATTATGAGTAACATACATCATACTTTAAAAGAAGTCTACTATAATGGTATTGTAAAGTTCATAGATACGGAAATAATGGAATTTAAAAATACCTTATACTCGCTACATCAATTATATGGTGCCCTTTTGGCTCAAAATAGAATAATCGTAGTATTGGTCAATATGATCAAACAATTCTTGCAAACAAATTTAACATACATCAATACTGATGACTTCAACTCTCAAGATGATAGCGCGCTAAACAATATCATACAAAGTCTGATGCAAATTGATGCCAAGGTATTAACACCAAGTAGCAATTTGTGCTCACAGTTTTGTGTAGAAAACAGCATGTTGGTCAATCAAAACATCAATGTAGTGATAAACTTGAAGCAGAAGTATACAGATAAGCTCAATGATCTATTTATGGCTTTGTCGGAACTTATAACAGACATGAATGATGTGCTGATGTATAACTTTGATGAAGACACAACTACCATATGTGTGGATCCTTATAAAAACTATTTCAAGAATTTTCAAAAACAAAAAGATATTATTCATTCAAAGTTTACTTATACACCTACTAGACTTAACAGCTTTGAACCCAACAAAAGACATCATCAGTATAACCACTTGAATGAAGGTGAATCACTTAACAGCAAAATTGCTAGATCAGCTAGTGCTTTTTCACAAATGAGTATTTCTTCCCAAGAGTCATCACCAATGAATTCTAGAGGTAACAGTAGGCAAAACTCCTTGACAAACAATAAGAAACAGGTTCGTAAGAGAACATCTTCTGTTCCCAGCAATAGTTCCAACGTTAACAATAGAAGTAGATCATCATCAGTTAATTCCATGTTTAAAAACTCAGCAATACAATTAACAAGTAATTTGGAAGTTAAGAAGAATGGCCACGTGTCTAGAGTCTCTACAAATGAGTCCACTAAAAGTCAACAAAATGATAGATTAATGGACTTACAAACTCAATGTTCGTCTAACACCTCCATAGAAAATGAGGAAGAAACCAAGCATGATTTAAAAAGGGTGAGATTTGAAGGAGTTCCTAAGTATCCAATGGGATATGAGTCAATTAAGCCAACCAGACAAGGATGGTACGCTAAACCTGCTGTTCTACATTATCCAATGATACCTGACCAATACACTTCCAATATTGACTCATTTACTGCAACGCCTGTTTCCAAGCAACGACAAATGGAAGGCTTTGCATTTAAGCACATAAACGCTTTGTTCAAGAAGGTGAGAGATTAATTTCTTATAAAAACATTTGCTATATTTTCTTATTTAATATTTAAAAAATAAACCGATACAACACTTTGTCCATGGGTGGTGATTACTGCCTGAAAATACCCTAATTTTTCATTTTTTCTTTTTTCCAGTTCCTTCTTATATACTTAACAAAGGAAAATAATTATCATCATTTTGATTTTTTTTTGTTTTTTTTTTTTTTTTTTTTAAATTCATAATTTTAAATTCAAAGATATTGAAACAACACAAAAACCCAAATGTTTAAATCTGATTTGCATATGGATTTTCCTAAGCCTAAACTAAAGTTATTAACTAATGAACAGCTGGTCAAAATAGAGAAATTTGATAGTCATATTAATGATCTATTTCAAAACATCATCACAATAAGGAAACAAGAAGTAGACCACAACATAAAGACGAAAGGGTTCAGAAGATCATTTGAACCTTCTTATAGAGTTCCTTTTGATACTGAACAAGAAATACTGCACACAAAAAGCGATACATTAGCCCATATACTCAGAATAAAAACAGAAGATTCCAATAGACCACTGTCAACATCAAATAACAAAGATATTCTTAAGCCTGGAGAACGGAGGGATGTTCATATTACACCAAATAAAAGAGTTAATGAGTTAGATGATGCTGATGTTGAGGTCATAGATAGAAATAGATTACAATCAGTTAAGAAACAAAAAATAAGTACGAGTTTGGGGAAAATTCCTGAAAGTGTTTCTCAGTACAGCTTCTCGAGTAAGTACAACAAACCTCTATCAAGTCTTAAAAGTAATTCGGGTTTGCATAACGAAGGTCAGTTGTCAGAGAAAGAAAAGTACAAAGCGAGTGGAAGTCAGCATTATTTACATGATTTAAAGAAGAAAAGAGAAACCACCAAAAAAACTTTGGATAACCTAGAAGAAGAATATCTTCATAGAAAAGAAAAGCTTAAAAAACAAAAAGAAGAAGAGATGCTTAAGCAAGAAATGGATAAAGATAAACAATTTGTTGAAAAGATTTTGGGTGGTGAATTGAACTCAAGAAAAAGTAGATTTGAAGGATCATCGTATCATAATAAAACCCAACATAAAGAAAAAGATAAATAATTATAATTTTACTTCACTAAATGTTAGTAAAAATCCGGAAAAATCTTTTAAAATCATATATAAATAAAAATCAATTTTTTATATTAAGAATATGTGAGATTGTTTATTTTGTTTTATTATTTCTTTTGAGAAATATACAAAAATCAAAAGATTACTCTATTTCAATAGGGTCGTCTATAACCTCTACTTCTTTACTCTCTTCAGTTAAGAACTTGTTTAATTCTGATGAATTTTTAGTTTCATAATGATAGCCCAAATTGTTGTTTTTGCGTGTTTGGAATTTTATTCTTTTGATGAGTTCTTTGTTTCTCTTAATTGAATGGTCTTGTAGTTTGTTGATTGTACCGGATAACTTCACAACATTTATTATAACCTTTTGTTTATCATTGTTGATGGTTTGAATCATACTTAGTCCCAAAACAACTGTTTTATAGTATTCTGCCGAACACTTCAATATTCCCACTGATGTTACATTATTGAAGTACTTAACTTGAAGTGTTATGTTTGCCTTTCCTAGGCTTTGATCACCTAAGTAGTATTTAATTTGCTTACGTACTTCATATAGAATTGTCTTTGGATTGATTACTGATTTTGGTTTACTAGGGTTTCTGTGCTCAAATATGATGTTTTCAGTATTATAACATTCTGTAGGTGGATAGAGAAGTTCAAAAAGGATGTATCTATTTTTTATTCTCACCATATTCTTATATCTAGCTAAGGTATGTTTGTGGTTTTTCAAAAAGTTGATAGGAGTATAAATGTTAGCCAGTATGCCAATTAACATTCATCGCAGTGAAAGAAACAAAAAAATATATATGAATAAAAGCAAATCACGTTTCTTTTTTTTTTTTTGCCCGTTGATAAAATATTAGGTAGAGAACTAAATGGCAAGGTTTTGTATAGTAATGATAGATATGTATCTATCCATTCATAAAAAATTGAAAGCAACTGATGATGTTTTGATAAACGCATATATTAACATATATGTACTTAAGCATAATCATACGATAATATAATAAACCTACTTTCTAAAAGAAAAAAAATACACCATCTTTTGCTTAGGAAATCCTCATATGAAAGCTGTTTCCATAAAAAATTAGATGATCAAAGAAAAAAACGAAAAAAAAAAATAAAAATTTTTTTTCTTTGGTCATTCTGGTCGCGAAGCAAACATTTGGTGGCAAAAAAAAAAAATAAAAATCAAGATGGAATATTTACCTTAATTACATTCTTTAAGCTAAAAATTTAATTAGAAATTTAAATCACATACTCATCTAATATCTTTATAGTTGAAATTCACATTTACTGTATAAAAACCAAACAACAAATCAAAGAAAATAATACAAAACAATCATAACAGAAATTACTTGTTTCTTATTTGGTTTTTTTTTCTTCTTTTTTTTCAATATCATACTTTAAGTTATTGAGGTAGAACAGAGAACATATATTTTTTAAAAATTTCTTACAGCAAAATGAGTCTCATCAATGATCAAGCTAACAACATTGAATTGTTGCAGTCACAGCTAACTATTTCTAATGTCGTTAATCTATTAATGAACTCTTTATCAGCTGATCAAAGTCTTAGAATTCCTAGTGAACAATCCATTAGCTCATTTTTGGAATCTTCTATATACCCGGAATTTTACTACATTTTATCAGCCATCATTTGTGATGAAAGTGTCAATGTTTTTGAAGTAAGAATACTGGCATCTATAGTCTTAAAGAATAACTTGATATCTCTAAAGAACAATGTTAACATGAACAAAAAATATCAAGCAAAGTGGTTTCAAATTAATGAAGACATTAGAAATAAAATCAAGGAAAACTCCTTAAAGGCCTTATCCAGTCAATTTAATAAAGTCGCTAATTCAGCTTCTCAAGTTATTGCCGCTTTGGCGTATCATGAATTAGGTAATAACTCTTGGAATTTGTTGCCTATTTTAGTTGGAAATACTTCTCCAGAAAATAACTCCAATTTGTCTCTAAAGAGATCATCTTTGTTATCAATTGGTTATATTTGTGAACAAGGTATTACTAGCAACGATACAAAACTAATTAGCAACTTGAGAATGAATTCAGACGCTATAATAACTGGTTTGGTTCAAGGTTGTCAAACTTCATCAGGTGATGATGCAGCTGATAACACCATCAAATTAACTGCCATCAACTCTTTGATTGATGCTTTGGATTTCATTGATGAAAACATGAATAGGGATCAAGAAAGAAATTACTTAATGCAAGTTGTCTGTGAATTGACTCAATCACCATCTATTGATTTGAAAATCGCTGCATTTGGATGTCTGTGTAAAATCTTTTCTCATTACTACTTCTACATGAAAACATACATGGAACAAGCAATCTATTTGTTAACTATCAACATACTAAAGGACATTAATGAAGATCCAAGAGTTAAATCGCTGGTAATTGAGTTATGGTCAACAATATGTGAAGAAGAAATTGACTTGCAAGTATCTATAGAACAATACGAGAGTGTTGAAGCAGCTATAGCTGATGATCCAAAGTTAGTCAATTACAACTTTTCATTAACAGCAATAGCCGATTTAATACCATTGATATTGGATTTATTAATTAAGGACAAATCACTACAAGATGCTGACATTGAAGATATCGATAGCAATGAATGGGATGTCAGTATGAGTGCTGGTGCTTGTCTACAATTGTTTGCCAAAAACTGTGGTAACTACATCATGTTCAATGTTTTGACTTGGATCCAAGAACATTTAGCTGTTGATGATTGGAGATATAGAGATGCTGCTATCATGGCATTTGGGTGTGTATTAGATGGTCCTGATGCTAATGAGTTAACCGAGGTTGTCAAGCAAGCTTTGCAAAGTATACTTATGTTGATGGAAGATCAATCAGTTCAAGTAAAGGAAACCGTTTCGTGGTGCATTGGAAGAATTATAGAATTTGCTATGGATGCTATTACTTCCAATGACTTACCAAACATCATTCAAGCTTTGTTATTAGGATTTAAAGATCACGCCAAAATTATCACTAATTGTTGTTGGTCGTTAATGAATTTGGTGGAAAGAGTTGAAGCTGAAGATAACTATGACTTTAAAAAGATTTTAAGTGTCAATTATCCTGTTATAGTTGAGCATTTAATGGCTATAGTTAATGACGATTCAAATGATAACGAATACTCATGTAGATCTTCTGCTTTTTCTGCTTTGAATACTGTTGTTGAAAACATTCCAGAATACAATAAGGATACCTCTTTGGCTATTTTCAACATGTCTTTGAACAAATTATTAACTCTTATGTCTATGGATTTATCTAATGCCACCTCTCATCAAAAGATGATTGCCAATGAATACATGTCAAGTGTGTTGAGCTTATTGTCATGCTGTATAAGAAACTTACCTAAGCATCAAGTAAAGGTCATGATGCCTTCCATTCAACAGCATTTAATGAATCTTTTGAGCCAAGCAACTGCAGCATTGGAACAAGGGGAAGATAGTTATATTGAAGAAGATGTATTCTATTGTATGTCCGCGGTAATGAATTGCATGAGTCAAGACTTTTTGCCCTACTTAGACACCTTAGCTCCAATATTGGCAGCAACCTTGAAGAGACCAGACACTCAAGCATGTAAAGCCAGTGTTGGACTAATTGGTGATATATGTTTAGAATTAGGCTCTTTAGCTAATGCATTCTCTGCTTCCATGATCCCACTTATAGGAGCAGTCATACAAGCTGAAAATGCAACTAATGAAACGATATTGCAAGTTATCTCCACACTAGGTGAAATCGCTACAGCATTTGGTGAAGGATTTTATCCTTATGTAGCTGACATTGTTGGGTTATGTAATACTAAATTCTTGGAAAGTTTGAGAGAAAAGAACGAACAAGAAAAATTGGGAACCAACAACTATGATTCCTTCAAGTATTATTTGAACATCAATGCAGCCATTTTGGACTGTTATGCAGGAATAATATCAGGATTTATAGACGCACCAATGTTGATAGGGGATTTCATAGAAAGCATATTTGAGTTGATTCAAAACATCTACATTGAGAGAGTGTACTACAAGGAAGATAAAGAATATGTTTTGAGAACTGCATTGGGTATGATTGGTGATATTGGTATGATGTATCCATCTGGAGTATTCAAGTCCCTGTTTGCCAGTCCTTGGGTATCGCAATTCATTCAATACATACAAAACAATGCATCCACTTGTAGTGAGAGTACAATAACTTCAACTAAGTGGGCTCTAGGTCAACAGCAAAAGCAATTGTCTTTATAATGTGGCAATGGTAGTATATAGAAACTTTAATATTTTTTTTTTGTCTTTATTTTTTTTTTTTCTTAAATGGAATTTTCAAATTGATTTCGTGTTAGTTATCTTGGAAGAATTTTTTTTTTTGTTTTGGTGTAAATTCAAAATGAAGCAGTTATACAATGCCTTATTATGTATACGAAACTAAAATAGATATATTAGAAGACTAAGGAAATTGCTTAAATATATATCTACTTCAAGACAGTTCTATAAGCTCATTCTAAATGTCACTCGCATATCCTAATTTACAGCCATTCGATGAAACTTATGTTTTGTATGATGGTAAATCAATCACATCTTTTGTTTTAGTATTTTTTACTTTATTACCAATTTTCATAATGGTGTTTATTTTCTCTTGGTTTGTCAGCACCAGAGAACTTGAAGCTTGTATTATGGCATTTGGACATGTTGTTAATGACATTATCAACATTGTGGTGAAGAAAATTCTTAAGGAGAACAGACCAACAAAGATGTTTGAAGATTATTACGAAATCATTAAGCAAGATGTCTTTAAAAAGGAAACATATTTGGAATCATGTATAACGCAGAAGGATATTATCAAGGATAAAATCCTCAACAAAATTGACTTTCAAAAAGATAGTCAACGTTCAGGGTATGGTATGCCCTCAGCCCATTCTCAATTCATGGGGTTTTTCTTTGGGTATCTATTGCTAAGAATACTATATTTTTGGAAATTTGATAGCAAGATAACCAAGAGAGGGGGTATACTATTCTTAACTATAAGTACAATATTAACACCAGTATCAAGAGTTGTGTTGGGATATCACTCTATCATGCAAGTAACAGTAGGTGTTGTTTTAGGGATGTTTTTGGGTTCCACTTATTTCATAGTTTGTCAGTATGTTAGAAGATTAGGAATAACAGATTGGATTGTTAATTTACCAATAAGTAAATATATGATGGTTAAAGACTCCACATACAAAGGTTGCATAAGTCTTAAAGAAGAAAGAGAGCAATGGCTAAAAAGATGCAAAGATAATAAGAAAAACTAAGAGGCTTATTTAATGTTGATTACGTACTGTTTCCTGCTTCGCGTGGTTGATGAGATCATCAGTAGATTTCTTTACTAGTCAAATTTAGGCTATAAAGTATTCCCACTATAGTGGATTAATTTTCCAGTTTTTTTTTTTTTTTTTCATTTTTGGTAAATGATTGTTTTACCCTTATTCATATAATTACAGTAGACAAATTGAATGGAGTTTTATTTTCTTTTGAACAAGAAGAATTAAAAAACATTCAAATAATCCAACATTGAACATCTACTCATGTTTGTACCTACTAGAAGGAAAAGAAAATCACAGCATTCTGTTGAACAAGCAGAAGAAGGTGAGGCCATTAGAGGTCCAACATCAGCCCTAACCACCTTTTTGAAGGCCGAAGGGATTGATGCCAATGCGATTAGAGAAAAATACGATATGTACAAATCAAGCAAAAACCTTGACGATGAAACTGAAGTTGGCGATCTTAAACAAGATGAATTAAAGAAAGTTATTGAATTTGAACCTATAGAAATAGACAGCAGAAGTCGTGTGCATGTAGACGATGCAGATTCTGATGAGGAAGAAGTTGACGAGACAAGTGTATTGAATATCATCACAAACTCACCAAAAAGACAGAAAAAGGAGGACGTCGTAGTTGATAGAAGTATAGCTAGAAGAAGATTCAAGAGGTTCAAAATTGCAAGTGACACACTGGACTTAAAAAATTTAGACAATATTTCATCTTTGCAAGAAATAATTATAAATAACTTGAAAAGTAACACATCTATAATCTCTAGCAATCCAGATGTTATCAGAAAAATATCACACCATAATTTACAAAGAATAGCCAATGTTCTATGTAAGAACAGATCTTTAAATTCTCGAAATTTAGAAATGTTTTTCGATCAAGGTAATAGTCCTGGTTCAAGACCTAATTTGAAAGAGTTGAAATTAGGTGATTGTTCGGACTTGACTAAGACTGATTATATAAACATTTTTACAAGAATGAAGGATTTGGCTAGAGTTGAGTTTCATAGATGTGGTCAACTAGATAGTAAAACATTTGAATTTATTATAGACAATTTCGGGACCAAAATTGAAAAATTGTGGTTGGATGGATCTTTTTTGATTCGGAAGGATGTTTGGCTGAAATTTTTTCAAGTTTGTGGGCCATCTTTGCAATCTTTCAGAGTCGGAAACACACATAGATTTGATAATGATTGCTTGGCTAAGCTTGATAAGTGTTGTACCAATCTCACGGAATTGTGGATTGATAAATTGCATACAATTAGCGATTATACATCAATAGGGAAGGAAAATGCAAAAAGTATAGAAAACTTAGTAATTAACAATCCCTTCAATGAGTCTGTGTTTGATGATAACAGCTGTATACAAATAGTAAAGCAAATTTTACAAAATGGAACTGTATTGAAAAAGCTAAGCTTGGATGGATGTACTGGAGTTAGCAACTTATTTTTCTCAACAATTTTAAGTGATAAAAAGTTGAAAAATACTTTTGCTGATTTGGAGTATCTATCGATTGCTGATTTGGATCAAGTCGATAATGATTCTTTGATGGATTTGTTCAGCACATTCTCTTTAAATAAACTGAAATACTTGAGTCTTAGAGGATGCTTGGAAATACAAGATGACCTATTGCCCTACATATTCAATCTTGATTCATTGGAATGGCTTGACTTGAGTTGTTGCATGAGCTTGAAGATTGAAAACATTGATGCACTAAAAAGTAACAAAATGATCAAGCGTTTGAATTTGTCATTTGTTTATTGTCTAGAAGATGATTTGTTGGTGAAGATTCTAATGAAATTACCAAATGTCGAAATAGTAGAAGTATTTGGATGTAATAAAATTAGTATTCAAAAGACTAATATCAAAGACAGATTGGAAAGATATAATTTAGTAATTGTAGGATGATATATATTATTGCATAATTTTCCTTTTTAGGTGTTGCCTTCTGATAATGTTTTTTGGTTTTGGTTTCAATCTTCTTACAGGTTTCTTGTTCTTTGCTTGAAGTTTGCTAATGAATAAGATAAAATTTCTGTAGTCATCAATGGTTCCGTATTTATTTATGAGTTTTTTTAAATTGTTGTATGTGATGATTTGATTGCTATGTGGCATGATATTTTGGTTGTAAACAAAGTCTTTCAGATATAAACTAAACGTATTTTTACTTATTGTGTCTGTTGATACATTTGATAACAGCTTCTTAATTACAAACTTTGAGAATGTAGCCATTAAGTTTAGATTAGATGCACTATCTTTAATGTTGCAGAAGAAATTGTTTAAATTCTTAGAAGTTAAATAGTTTTTTATTTTAGGTTCACACTCATTCTTAAACCCAAACTCATTAATAAGAGTACCCAATATCTCAATAAACCTATTCTTATACTTGATGTTCAAATGCTTATTCAAAACATCTAGATAAACAAGTAATAGTTGATTGATCTCTTTTGCATCCAAGGAATCATTGTTGTTTTTTAAGTTTTTAACTATTTTAAATAAGCTTGAAACAATATCTACTTTTTTACATAACGATTCATCATGTATTAGAATAGTTTTCCACATTTTAATCTCATCCATGTAATATAATCTCAAGTAGTTTTTCAACTTCGGATCCATAGTGCTGTAGAAAGTATTTATAGTTCTAATAGAATTTAGCCTTTGGTATAGAATAAAAACATTTTCAGGTTTGTTTTCATTTGTTCTCTTTGTAAAGTCAATGTATAAGATCCAAACTTTCAAATAAGACGGAGTTATTTGTAGGAATCTTTCAAATGTGTTGATGATATAAAAATCGCTTATGTTGTCTCTGTTGTTCAGAAGATAATTAAAATATTCCAACCATTTATTAACACTTTTAGACTTTAATAGTTTTAATTTTTCATTCTCAAAGGTGTTAAAATTTTTCTTGTTGATGAAAGATTCAAATGCCCATAAAGAGGTGATGAGTGATGTTAATTGTTTGCTAGGCTTGAACTTAGTATTATTAGACTTGTTGTAGAGTTTCACATATTTGTTCAAATTATAGCATGGTATGTTATTAATTATATATAGTAAAACTTTATTTGTAATATCCCTTTTGTCCTTATATTTTTGAAGAAGCAGGTCTATAACAATACTATTGTTGTAGTAATTATAGCATATAGTGTGAAGAAAAGCATCTATCACATTGTCACAATCATTTTGTGTAATAACGGTCTTCCATTTTTCAATGGAGTACAAATTCCAAGGTTTGATACTCATATTCAATGTAGATATATTCTTAAACAATAACTGTTTAATGCTTCTATGAAATATATCTGTATAATTTTACTAATCTTAAATATGTTGTTTTTTCTTTGGTTTATAATTCTGATGTTAATTAATTTTCAATCTAAAGAATAATTTTTGAGACGGATTTAGAAGAAAGATGGGCGGTAAAAAAGTAAGGAAATCAACACACCAAAAAAAAAAAAATCATTTGTTTACCATTTTAGAAAACTTTGTTGATCTATGTGTTCACAAACACAATCAAAAAGAGGGAAAAAAAACAGCATAGATCCAATAAGTCATAAACAAGTACTCAATAATATAAAGCACTACATTATATCCAACAATTGAAATGGTTATTGGAAAGGTATTGCCAGATAGCATCAATAGTACTAATATACTAGGTGAATCAACAACAAATAGTAAATATGTATCTAGATTGCCTACTATATCTCCAATTAAGTTCACAAATTCTGTGTCTATAGATTCTTCACGAAGCTCTTTAAATAACAACGACTTTGATGAGTACGAACAAGATACAACAACAATAATACATAACTCTAACAATAAAAATATAAATAAGAATATATTCACTCCAAACACAGCCACGACAGCAGTGGAGAGTAATGATTCAAGACAAGATCTCAAAATGAAAAAACTAAGAAAATTTTCTGAAACAATCAGAAGTGAGAGTAATGGAAACTTTGATGATGGGATGATAAATCATAAAAATTTGCAGCCACCACAGCTAAATTTTGTTGATGATAACAAGTATTACAAAGACGAAAACGATAGCTTTGAAACTGATGAAATTTATGAATATAATGGGATAGATGAAAACAATGAGATGGAGTTTCTTAAAGAAAAAGAAAAGATGCTAGAATTAGAACAAAAAAAACTATTCTTGGAAAAGGAACAAATGAAGCTAAGAATATCTAGATCCGCATCTTTGAGAAACATGAAGAACCTATCACCAAAGAAACGTAACGCAAATAATAATTTTATGCTATCCAGATCTAGTAGTATTCATTCTAATATACATGACTTTTGTCCTCCTAATGAAAGACAAACATCAAAGTTGAACAATGCTAAATCTATGATAAATTTAAGAGCTTCTTTGAATAATAAGAAGTCCATCCAAAATAATGGAAAGCACAGAGAGTATCAAGATTATCAAGAAGAAGAAGAATATAATCCACCTATGATAAGAAAGGAAATCAATTTTCCGAGATATAAGTTCATGGGAAATCTTTGTGTGAATTCAATGAATGATGACAATAAGATTCAAAGAAAACAATCGATGTATTTGAGACCCAGAGTGTCGAGTTCTTCCCTGTATGAACAAAAACTAAGGAAAAGGCCATCATATTATTCAACTCATTCAAATGTTCAGTACGAAGCATCCCCTAGACATCAAGTTAATGAAATATCCCCTAGATATAGACGAAATAATGATGAATATAGATCAATCAATGAAGAGCCTTCAGGAATTTATAATGTTCAAGGAGACTATTTGGATGAGGAATCTGAAGAGGATTATGATGAAACCTTTTATGAAGACTTTGACATGAATGAAAAGAACAATCACAAGCTCTTGTTCAACTACAAACCATCCAATCAACAAGTACCTGTAGATTATTGGTCAGTTCCTCAAGAATATCTCAATTATGAAAACGTTCAAATGCCATACAACATACAGTATGATAATAAAAATTACAGAAGAGTGAAACTCCAGCCTATTCAGAAGCAAAATATGCATAAGGAACTACATTTGAAGAATTTTGAAGAAAGATATACAAACAAAAATAAATATCATAAGAAGATGAAGTTTTATGATCCATCATTATACATGAACAAAATCAAGGATGGATATGTATCTGGTATGATGAAATATGATGGGAAGGAAAAGAGATGGTTAGGTGGAGACCGGACTATGGATTATTTGCCAGACTTTGATACTTTTCAGAAAAGTAACTATAACTCTGTTATGAGTAACAACTTAGCAAACTTCACAAAGTCTAAAATGAACTATCATAAACCAAAGAGTAGTTTGAGTAATATTAAAATGAAATCATATCCATCAATGCAAAACTTGAAGCTTAATAATCAAAATCTGGATATATGTATAAATGCAAACTTTAGTGCAGGTGTTCTGTCCAATTGGTATGCTTATGAGAATGATATACAAGGGCTAAATGATAGATGGGTAGGTGATGTAGAGGTAGATGAATGGGAGATTTATGATTTGGTGCGAAATTCCAATTAAAATAGTAGTAGATGTTAATCTATGAAAAATAAGTATTGTCTTATCATTCAAGGTATTATTCTGGTCTTCTCTTTTTTTTACAATTTTTTTTTTTCTTTTTAATTGTTTATATATTGAAGTAATTAATAAAAGTAGGTTAGTTGAAATGTAATTAAGTGTATGATGATCTAAGCTCAGGCAAAAATAGATTTTATTTTCTAAAAGAAATTTAACCGAATGTTACTTAATTTAGGAAAATCCGTTATGTTTGAAACCCATTTTTTTTTTTTTTTTTTTTTTGAAACTGACATGAAACAAGTTTTAATCAACTTAGTACCTTTTTGAAAAAAAAAAATAAATCCAAATGACTGTAGTTTAAGTTAAAATGAAATATTATAGTATATATAAACTAATCGCCATATTTGTGATATACTACTAAAGAAATGTAGATGTCAAAACCACGTAAACTATCAACTATTAAAAAATAGGAAAAATGAACAGAAAAATCAAACAGATGACGGACTATACAATATCATTTATAATACCAAATGTCATCAACCTCATTACATTACTATCAGACATTCTTATTTTATACAACTTTATCAAATATAACAAGTTTGAGAACTATAAGTACATTAAACACTTTGTTAAGTTCATAATAATTAAATGGCTCTATATATCAATATTGATCTCAAATTTTGTCATGATTATATACAAGCTACTGATAGCCATTAGAATAATCAAACTAAACAACATTTTACTCACCCTGTTAAACTCATTTGCTAAAAATATATACATGCTTAGACATGGAATCAAATCAATCACTAGAATTAATGAAATAAATCTAAACAAAAACATTGATTCACAATTCCTAAAACTATGTCTATTTACTTGGTATAACATTCACAATTGGCAATTCATTTTACTGAATCTTCCAAAGCAAATGCTAAATTTAATAATTATCAGTTACTACTTCAAGAACTTAACGAAAATAAACTTGATAATCAACCTAAATAGCTTTTTAATTGTGTGTATTTTCATATCATTTACAATATTCGCAGTGAAATTCATAATATTTTTGATTAGCATATTGAGTCTTTTCTACATTGAAAACATAATCCTTTGTTATGATGGGTTTGATCACAGGTGGATTCCATTTCTACAAGAGGATCAATCCAGTTTGAAAGACTTTATAGTTTTACAATTATCTCATAATATTGAAAATTTAAGAAATGAAAAGAAGGAGAAATTCAATGAAGAGTTTTATGTATAACCTTTTAAATTGTTAAACTTATTATGTTGTTTATTATTACTTTTTCTCAAGAAAAACTCTATTAAATTTGTTTATTTTTCAAAAATTCTTGAACATCAGTACTCAAAAAGTCATTAACTTCATTTTTGTCTTTAACTATCATAACAAAGTCATTATCAATTACATTCAAATATATGACTAAGTCGTAATCTTTTAACTTAATCATTCTTTCTTTCACTTCATAATCACATTCCTTCATCAGTATTGTTAATAAATGATTATAAAGATTTTTATACTCGGAGTTAGTCAAATTCTGTATGTTTTTGCTGGTCTTTGTAGGCCATAGGGTCCATTTCCTTTCTTCTTCATGACCCTCATTGGCATTAAAGTTTGTATAAATTATGGCATCTTCCTCAACTCTTTTGATTATGTAATGGAAATTTTTATGTTCAATGGCATTGTTTTTCGATTCGTACTCATTTACCCGATCAATAATCATATCATCGTACTCTTTTAATATACTCATCTCTATATCATCAACCCTCATAAATCCAATGTAACCTTCCTTACTCCAAAATAGATATTTTTCCTCATCAATCTTGAAGACTTTGGTAAAGAATTGTGTGTTTTTTATCTTTATATTTTCATCTATTGTTTCATTCTCTAGCATCAAGTTTGTCGCATTATCTTTGTTTATTCCTATTATCTCATTTAAGACTTCATAAGTGTACTGGAGTGGCATTTTCAAATTGTTGTAAGTCTTGTTCAAAATGTTTTCATCTATATCCTCTTTATGCTCTAAGCTGGGAAAGAATTCATTACGAAAAACTTCGGAAAATGACTTGTTAGATCTATATGAGTTTTTATAATCTATCCAATTAAGAAGCAGCGTTTCGAGACCATTCTCTATACTGCTAAATACTAGTTCTCTGTTTATTGCATCGTATAGTAATAGATTGTTATCTTTGTCAATGATCTGTTTTTTTAAATTGTCAAACTTATAGAAATATTTGTAAATGTCAACCTCTTTCAAGGTGGTCTCTAACAACTCTTTAAGACCATAAGCGTGATCAATTATATTGTAAAAATCCATGCATATCAAAACTCGTTTGATCCCCTTTTTCAAAACTTCTAGTTCATAAAACTTTATCATATCCGATATTAATATGGTGATATACATGTCTTTGTAATGCCCTATAAGCAATTTCCGTTTATTTTTTATACTTGCACTAACCACTTCTAAATTTGTTTGATCCGTTTTGTTGTCATTATTTCCTTTCTTTATCATGTGGTTTGTGGCCGATGTAGCATATGAATATAGAGCAATGTATGTGTTCAAAGCATTTTTATCTACATTCATGAATGTCTTGTTTATATCTTGTGTGTTTTTGAATGAAGTGTACAAAATTTTGCAACTGGATGTGTAAACCACAGTCGACAGTCTATCTACGTCAAAAATATTCATATAAACAGGAATGGGTTTGTTATGGTATCGATGGAGAGAATATATAATTAAGAACTTCACTTAAGGTAACAATTTTATGAATTTATTAAGGTTTTAATTTTTTTTTTTTTATGAGGATATTGTCGGGGGTTCTGAAAAAATGATACAAGCGAAAAATCATGCCTTTGATTCCGAATTCAATTTATGATTTTCATCAGCTATTTCAAAAGCATTTAATTCATATTGTATACTTCACATCTATCTATATAAGAGATACCACCAAAAATAATTATCAAGTTCTTTTCTTGTTTTCTTAATTAATTATTTGTAGTCTGTGTAGTATCACATGTCACTGTTTTTTCTTTTTGTGAGAAAGACAGCTCAATCAAATTACCAGATTCTAAGCCAATATACAAATAGTCATTATGTAGAAGTTTGCTAAATCTCTTCATTAAAACTTTACTTTCAAGTCCTAAGTAATGGTCTTGTATATCTTGTTTAGTGACCTTATACATTGAGCTAACCTTACTTAGAGTTCTATCTAAGTCTTTATATGGATGTGCTTCGGCTGTATCAGCAACAGGATCAATATCAACCAACTGAATATTAGGCTTAATACTTATTCCATAAAATAAACTGATACAATTGTGTGGATCTATTTGGTATATGAAGTTAGTTTCCCAACATGAAAAGTAAGTGTATTCATTCATATGAACAAGATGATTAACACTAATGTTATCTGGAAGTTTCATTTTATCTATCTTTGATCGTTTAAAATCGTAAAAACATAATTCTGAAACTTTTGCATGTGTGAAATACAGAATTTCACGATTTTCACAATATTGCACGTTTAGTACAGGATGGTCCCTATCTTCATGTGTTTCATCGCCAAAAGTTTTAAAATCAAACAGCAATTTTACTTCTGTTATCTGATTAAACTCTTTATTCATATTATATTTTATTAGTGACCCGTCCTCATACCCAACAAATAGAATGTTATTAAGATATTCAAAATTCATGATATTTCCTGTATGAACATCATGGTCTGTATAACTTTGAAGTCTTAATAATCTTTCCATATTTATTTGGTCACCATTTTTACTCAATAAATTGTTTATTTTGTAGACGTCAAACTTATCTGGATCAGTGGTGGATACCGAAATTACTATCACATCATATCTGTTTGCAAAGACTATTATATTACTGAAGTTAAGAGTATTTACGGGCATCTCAAAGACTTCTTGATCAGATTCATAAAATTTCAAAACATGATCAGAGTATAGTATGTATTGAATATTCAGCAGATATCCAACTTGTAAGATCTTTGCATTTATGTAATGTGATGGTGATGAAGTGCTCCGTTGACGTAGATAATCATACTCATAAGATTCCCCGTTTTCAGAAATAATCTCGAGACTGGAGATAGAATTTTTGTGTGATATAGACTTTATGGGACTCTTTACTTGTCTTATAATTTTAACGTTCATTATTTGGTTTTTATGTCTCAAATGAAATAAAGGTGAAAAATTAAAAATTAATAAAATAAAATAAAAAGGCATTGAATACATATGTAAACAAGTTATTATATTTCAAAATTAAAAAAAAATTTTTTTTTAAAAAGTTCCTATTTTGGAATTTTATAAATTTAATTTTTTTTCAAAATAAATTGTTTATACTTGTTATATCAATGAACAAAAGCAAAATCTAAATAACAATAATATTTATGTTGTTTATTACTACAATGATATATAATCATCTACGCAATGAGCCAGTTCTCTTAAGCCCAGGCAGCCCAGAACTTATTTTCCTTTGTGTACTGCTTAATCCAGGCAGAGACCCATCATTTCGTCTGATTCCTAAACCGATGCTAGTATCTGATGATTCTTGTGCAAAGAATGACTTTCTCTTCTCTTGAAGGCTAGTGAATTTCCCATTCCCGCTTTGGTTGGGACTTTGTTTTGGAGATTCCATGCTTGTACCGTAAAACTTACTGTTTCGTTTGATATAATGGGATGTGCTGTTGTCATATATTGATCTTCTGTTTTGCCTGCGTCTGATTTCAGTATTTCTATGATTATTGGATTCCAGTTTGAGTAATGTTTCATTTATGTAGTTTTGTCTATCTGTTAAATTATCAATTTCTTTTTCATGGAAGGGAACTCTAGATTTTAAGTACTCTCTTTTTTCCTCATTCTTTGTTTCAAATTCAGCTAGCAAATCATTGGCACTTTGGTACATTTGTTGAAGACTTTCTATATTAATGGAATTTTCCATTTTCAACTCCGACATCTCATTTATCAACTTGTATTTACTGTCTTTCAAAGACGACTCCATTGAAGTGAATCTTTGTTCATACTCATTGAGCAGATCTTCAATTTTTTCGTTTTTAACTAAGTTCTTAAAGCTTTGTTTAATTTCATGAATTTCATTTTTCAAGTTGGAGTTTTCCTCTTGGAAAACATGAGAATTGGTGATGAACTCACTTCTTAAGAGTTCATATTCCTTTTCGTTTTTATCAATTTCAAATTTATACTGATTGATTTGTTTATCTAACTGCTTTATTTTCAAATCCTTGCTGTTGATTTCATTTCTATTCATATCATTGATTCGATTCAGTTTTGCTATTTGTTCATTAAGCAATGTGATTTGTTTCAATAGCTCTTGGTTTTGAGTTGTTAAACCTAAATTTGTATTAGTTAAGTTATCAATTTGATTGTGTAAATTTTCAATAACTTTGGTTGATGATTTGACTATGTTTGATGAATCTTTGCTTGGAGAGAGTGATTGATTTTTGTTGGTGCTGTCTAAGTTAGAAATGAATGTGCCATGTTTTAAGTTAAATCCACCTTTATCTGTGTTTGAACCGCCACTAAGTGAACTATTCATTGAATAAAAATGTATATATCTTCTATTTAATTTGTTTGTTTGTTTTTTTTTTGGATCTGTGAATTAATATTTCAAGAATATTTTTTGTTGAGTGTGACAATTCAAAAATGATAATAAATGATTCCACCTATTTAAATCAAAGCTAAAAATTCATATAACGTGTGTGTTGCCTCTTCATTTTATTTAGTCCATAAATATATATTTTTTTTTTGCTTTGTGTGAAAAAACACCAAAATCTTTTTTTAAAAAATTTTAGCTCTGTTGTTAAACGACTTTTAGTGGCTCTCGAAAGATGACACGTGAGGAGTGAAAATAATGATTATTATCTATATAAAAAAGAAAAAAATCTATCAGCTTTAGATCATGTTCTATAAACTTATAACCACTCATGATCTATTCTTTGTTTTATAATAAACACTTTCAGCAACTATCACTCCCAAAGCTTCTTCACACTGATAGTCAACATAACTATCACAAGCTATGAACGAACACCCCCATTCATTTGCTAGCTTCTTACCCTCTTCAAGCAAAAATGGTGATGCCAACTCATCAACTGTATGTGTGGCCACTATAATTATTGGCGGCATATCTTCATCTATTTTAGTGCTACTTTTGCTGGTCTTTGTTGTATTTTCCCATTTCTTTCTCAAGTTGTACATTAATGAGTAAACATCTCCCTCTGCACCCTTTTCCCATTGTTCCATGTACTCTTTGTAGTTTTTCCAAGCATCACACAGCATCTCCTTCATGGTTATGATGTCTTGTAGAAGATGTTCTTCATTTTGAGGAGTATCATCGTTATTGAAAAACCATTTGTTTTTTTCCTTTCTCTTTCTGCTCTTTCTTTTGATATCATCAGTACTAAATACTTCATCGTCACTATCAAGATCATACATCTCATTGCTGTTAAAGTATGTGGGTGGTTCATTTATTGATGGATAGCAACTGTAAACCAGGACATATGCATCAATCTTTCCGTTCAGTTCTGAAGATCCTGAAAAAGTCAACATTGTCCCGATGGTGTCATTAAACGTTCTTCTGTTATTATCCTCGAGCAAATACGGAACTCCTAAATTGTCTCTGAACAGACTGACCTCCAAAAATGGAATCATACTCTGGAGATTGAAGGCTGGTGTATCGATAATATCTATAAGTATGTTTGTAATATAAGGTGCCTTGTACATTTTGGGTAATATTGGTTTATACTTCAACAGTGTATTCTCTTTAGTAACTGCAAAATTATGAGATGCCTCATAAATAGGTATTGAATCCTCATCTTCGGAGTCCAAATGCCCATTGGATAGTTGTCTTTGTTTCAAATATTCTTCTCTGGATAAACTCATGTTATTCATGGAAGATATTGATGAAGACGATGACACTGGTGATAATGATGGCTTCTGTACCAATGAACTACCGTTACTTCCAACCATGTTATCCGAGCTAGATTTTAGGGAGTGGTTATCAAACAATCCTGTGAAAGATGTGTTGTATGAATAAAATGGATTTTCTGTTTTCATCAAAACAGTTTTATCAACTGTATGATTATTCTTTAAGTATTTTCTTTGAAACTTCGCAAAGCTATTCAATTCTTTTTCAAACAGTCGGTTGGAAAGTATAAGATGATTGGACAGTTCAGGTGTTTGATAAATACACTTTTTTATATTGAAATTGTTGTTTTTGGATGTATTTTGTGTATAATAAAGCATTCTCTCATGTTTATGTTCATCCAATATAAGTCTGGTGAGGTCATTAACTGGTTCAAACTGAAACAACCAATTTGTAACTTTCATTGTAGGATAATGGGATTCTGGTATGTACTTCATAGTTAGTCTATTGACAAAAGAAGTTTTTCCGACTTCTCCTGTACCAAGTATTGCAACCCTTAATGTTTCAGGCTCTTCGTTTTTGTCATCATTGCCTGCAGATAAACTCCTAGATAACGAAGGCATTTTGTTAAGTGATAATTTCTACTTTGTATGTATGGGGTTTTTTAATAAGTTAATTTTTGTTTTGTTTATTCATTTATTTTTTAGATAACGATTTTTTTTAAGGTTGTTGATGAGATTAATTAAACGATGATGCTGATTGACATTTGGGGAAAACATTTTAAAATATTTCAGTGAACAGGAAACGGGTGAAAAAGAGAGAGAGAGAGAGAAAAAAAATCATGGTGTGGTTAAATATGATTAAGGAATCGGGGTTCTCCATACATTGGAATGGATTATAAAAAAAAGAGCAATGATCAATGTGTGACGATTATAATTTTACACCACATTTGTAAAAGACGTATATATCTCTAATATCAATATGAAATGAATAAAGAACCAATAAGCAAGGAATTGTATATAGATTATATCTTGTATGATAGTATATAATCATCGTATCATTGAACGAAAAAAAGAAAAAAATTTTTTTCTTCTTGTCTTAATCACTCATATCTAACATATCTAGCATAATTTTCCTCTCTTTTTTTTTACTTTTTTTGCCGCATAAATTAACGTGTAATTTGTCAAGTCTAAAATGCATTTCATTCCATTAATAGGTGTTAATTATTGTTTACCTTGTTTTTTTTTTTCTTTTTTTTCTTTGAGTGATAAATTAACAACAAATTACATTTTAATCAAAAAATCACCAAGATATACTATTTGACAGTAATTTCATTTTACTCACTATAATGGCAGATAGAGTTTCTCAAACTATTAACAATAATGGTGATCTTTTAAAGGTTCAATTTCTTGAAGACAACACAATACACATTGTTGACTCTAAGGCAAACAAAATTTTAGCTGTATCTACCGAAAAATATCAAAAGAGCAATGATTTAAGTGTTCTTCTATTAAACTCAAAGTTCCTTCCTCCTGTCAAAAAAACCTTGGAAGTTTCTGTTTTCTTGGGTATAATAAAATTCAAATTAAACAAGTACTTAGTGTTTGGTAAACATTCATTGAAGGTAGGCTCATTAAAAGACCAATTTGACTCAAATACTTACCATGATATCCATAAGATTATTGATTATGAAATTGTTCCAGTAGACCAAATCATCAACCAAAACATAACAAATGAAGAGCGTACTTATTTGGACATTTTAAGGGAAAATTTATTGAACAGTTCTTTGTACTTTTCCAACACATTGGATTTAACCAATACCCAGCAAACATTGAACAAGTTAGGCTCTGTCCATTCATCCGTTGAAACCATCAACCCCAAATTTCAATGGAATCATTATCTAACCAAAGACTTACTTGAATTGCCAGATTATCACTCTTTTATCACTCCAGTTATCTATGGATATGTCAAGGTTTTGTTCACAACTTTCCAAAATGAAAAAGTTCAATTATCCTTGATCACCAGAAGATCAAACAAAAATGCTGGAACTAGATACTTCAGAAGAGGTGCAGATGAGGAAGGCAATGTGGCCAATTTTAATGAAACTGAGCAAATTTTGTATTTACCAGAAAATAACAAGTTTTTGTCATTTTTGCAAATAAGAGGTTCAGTGCCACTTCAATGGTGTGAGGTTAACAACTTGAAGTACAAGCCACAGTTATATGTGAACAACTTTGAGGAAAAGTCATTTGATAGGGGTGTACAACATTTCAAACAGTTGACTGATTTATACGGTGATAATTTCTTGATCAACCTGGTTAACCACAAGGGTTATGAATTACCAGTTAAGAGTGGATATGAGCAGTTGTATGAAAAAATGCAAGCTTTGCCAAAGAATACATTCTCTGCTGATATCAAGTACATATACTTTGATTTCCACAAAGAATGTAGCAAGATGAGATGGCACAATGTCAATAACTTGTTGAAAACATTACAAGACTTGGGATATCATGAAAAGGAGAATACTTATTTCCAATATGACATCAAGGCACAAAAAGTTGATCAACTACAAAAGAACATAGTAAGATCCAACTGTATGGATTGTTTGGATAGAACCAATGTAGTACAATCTGTGTTGGCTGGTTGGCAATTGCAAAAACAATTGACATCCTTATTGGGATTGCCACTTTCTCATGATGGAAACATCTTGAACTTCCCAATGACTTGGAAGGAGGACAAGGAGTTCCTGTATGATTTCCAAAACTTATGGGCAGATAATGCTGACTTTGTTTCTTTGGCCTATTCAGGAACAGGAGCCTTGAAGACTGATTTCACAAGAACAGGAAAGAGAACCAAACAAGGTGCTCTACAAGACTTAAAGAACTCCATAAGCAGATACTTGAAGAACAACTATAAAGATGGACAGAGACAAGACGGGTATGATTTAATATTGGGTAACTTCAAGCCTTACGACTACAACTCATCTTTGTCGCCATTTGAGGACAGAAGACCATTTGTGGTTCAAGTGATTCCATCTGTGTTGTACATTTCTGCATTAGTGCTTGTTACCACATTCTTGAAGCCATTCAATGGATCGATTAACAACTTGAAGAACAAATCAATCATGTCTGCTTCTGTGTTGTCCATTTTGTTGTGTTTAAGATATTGTGTTAAGAACGGTATGCAATTTGTCAATTGGCCAAAGTTTGTATCTTTAGAAAACTTGCAACTTGAAAACAGAGTAACTAAGGATAACCAGTTCAAAGGTATTTGGTACAAGGTTGCAAGCAAATACTCCAAGACTGGAAAAGATTTATGATGAAAATATTATATATAATTAAAAGATAGCTAAATTTTTTTTTTTTAGTGTTTTGTCTCTGTGTATTTGTTCATCTTAATTTTTTTTCTTTAATTGGGAAATGAATTCAGAAACATTATCAGTTCTCATTAAACCTTCACCTACTAGATACCCACTTATACAAGACTTGTCAAATTTGAAGATATTAGCATCTTCAGGTTTCAATATTCCACTTAAGGCAATGATATAAGGTTTCTTGTTGATTTGGTTCAAGTAGTTTGAAATATCTACTGAAACATTCATGTTAACTGAGAATGTGTGCAAATCTCTATTGTTGATACCAATAACCTTCACATCGGGGATGAGGTTCAAGGTCTTTTTCATTTCATCTAGATTGGCAACTTCTACAAGAGGTTCCAAGTTGTATTGCAAGCAGTATTTGTACAATCTTATTAGTTGTTGATCAGAGAGCATCTTAACAATCAACAAAATAGTGTCTGCACCTGCATTTATGGCTTCCAATATTTGGTATTCAGAAAAGATAAAGTCCTTTCTCAACACTAAGGGTCTATCATCACCATAGTTCAATGATAAGAAGTCAGCAATTGATCTTAAATCATGTAAATCACCCTTGAACCACTTAGGCTCAGTCAAGCAACTGATAACGGTGGCCTTTCCTTTAGCGTATTCATTGGCTTGTTCCAAGATGTTCATATTGGAATTGATATCACCCTTAGAAGGGGAAGCTCTCTTGATTTCAGCAAATACATGATACTCATCGGAGTTGTTGGACTTCAACTTTTCATATAAGTTCATTCTATTATATTTCTTTGAACTTATCAATTCATTGTTCAATTCCAAATCTTTGAATGATAGTCCAGGAGTGTTCTGAAGTGTTTCATAATCTTCCTTTCTAGATTGGAAGATGACATCAAGGATGGATTCTCTGTGTTTCTTGTTTTCCATTAGGTCCTCAAGAGAAGGGGTGTCTTCTCTTGGATCAATGTGTTGACTTTGATAGAATGCATCCCAAGTACCAAAGCCTTTATATCTTAGCATGTTTCTGATCATCAAGTGGCCCTGTTCAGTCAAGATACTCTCTGGATGGAATTGAACACCTTCAATGATATATTCCTTGTGTCTAACCCCCATGATGACTTTACTCTCTTCGGTCAAGGCTGAAATTTCAAAACAATCTGGGATGGTGGATTTTTCTGCAGCCAAGGAGTGGTATCTTGTAACTGCAATACCTTGAGATATATTCTTGAAGCATCCCAATTGATCATGCTTGATGGTTGATGTTTTACCATGAACAATTTCACCAGCATAAACAACATTACCACCAAAGAGTTGAATCATACACTCTTGGCCCATGCACACACCAAAGATAGGCTTTATGCCCTTGAATTCATTGATGACATCACAACTTATACCTGAATCAGTTATTGGATGGCCTGGACCAGGAGATATAACGATGATGTCTGGATCCATTGTCTTGATCTGTTCCAAGGATATCTTGTCATTTCTAATGACATCACAAGACTTGACATTTTGTTGGATGATGTATTCATAGATGTTCCAGGTAAATGAGTCATAATTGTCAATCAATAAAACAGTGGTATCCTTAAATTCGGACTTAGATGAGTGATCATTAGCAGCAACTAAAGAGTTATCAACAATATATTGAGACATTGTGGATGAATACTTGTTTATGTATATTAGTCGTAGTTTTCTTTTAATTTAGTATTAAATATATAGATATGATTTTGAATTTAAAGGAAGAGTTTTTATCTAAATATATAGGTATAAAAATTTATAATTACTTAATCATATATGACTGAATGATATATATATTTTCAAAAAAAAAAAAAAAAAATCATTTGAAATATTTCGTTTTGATATTTTACATATATTATTTTGGCTTTCTTCTTTTCAAAAAAAAAAAAAAATAAAAAATTTTTTTCTTTTTGTTCGGATTTAATGTTTGGTAGATGTTCACGTGCATGTGTGCAATTAGGTGGTGTATTAGATATCCCAATGAGGAAATATTTACTAGTGCTGTCCTTAACACCAAAATAAACTAGTTGAAAATTTGATCCACCTATTTTTTTATTTTTTATTTTTTTTCAATAGTATGTAATTTTTCATTAATTTCATCATTATCAAACACTGAGATAAATATTTATAATTTGTTTTGTTTTCAAAAAATTTGATTTGTTTTTTTTTTTTTTTTTTTTTAATATATACTTCCATTAATTAAAAGGTAAATATAGTTATTTATTAATTTGATCTTAAGAATAGAAATCATTATTTTATTACTCTCAACCTACCATTGAACATTTTCTAATTAACATAAGTAAATATGTCATCTATTTTAGCTGCAAACAGTGACTTTAGAAAGAAAAAACAACTTAAAAGATCTATTGTCTTTAACTTACTTATAGCTGGTAAACCAGGTAGTGGGAGATCAACTTTAATTAACTCCTTATGTGGAAGAAATATTGTTCAAGGAGGTACGAGCTTCAGCAAGTTGGACAAGTTCTATAACAATCAAGAATCATTAGATTTGGAGGATATTAGCAAGAATGAAATTCCTGTTTCCCTAAGACATGAAATAGTTGAATTGGAGGATGACCATGGGATTAAGATACAATTGAATTTGACAGACACCATTAACTTGAACAACAACTTGAATTCACAACCTGATATTGAACTAATAAAGAATTTCATAACATCTCACTTTGATGATGTTTTGTTGGAAGAGAATAGATTGAAGAGAAATCCAAGATTCAAGGACTCTAGAATACATGTATGTTTGTATTTGATTGAGCCAACAGGACATGGGTTGAAGGAGTTTGATATTGAATTCATGAAGAACATAGGTGAGAGATGCAATGTGTTGCCAATTATATGTAAGAGTGATACTCTAACTGAAGGTGAATTGAAGTTGAACAAGAGATTGATCATTGAAGATATCAAGTATCACAACATACCGATATATGACTTTGTTGCCACCAGCAATGGGGATGATGATGAGGAATATGAATATAACGAGTACCTGAATGGGGTGTTACCATTTTCAGTCATAGGATCCAATGAAATATATCAAGTCAATAATGAGGAGGTGAGAGGTAGAAAATATGAACATTTCACAGAGGGGAATATCATCTTGGACATTGAAGATGCCACTAAGTCCGATTTTGTGACATTAAGAAATGTATTATTCATTTCACACTTGAATGATTTCAAGGAATACACACATGAAATCTTGTATGAGAAGTATAGAACAGAAACTCTTAGTGGAAGTAGCAATGTCCCATTACCAAGTAGAAACTATAAGCCAAGCACAGCAGGAAGTGTTAATGAAACTAAGGAGAATAGTAACAATGAAAACTTATCAATGGAGGAACAATCTGTTGAAGTGGATGAAAACGGAGACAATTCTTATTTGGCCAAGGAGGAACAAATAAGATTGGAGGAAGAGAAGTTGAAACAATTTGAATTAAGAATACAAAATGAATTGTTGATGAAGAGACAAGAATTGTTAAAGAGAGAGGAAGAATTAAGACAAATAGAAAAAAGATTAGAATTAGAAGCTCAAATGAAATAATCTTATATACTGTATATTAATAAAATTATATTTTAAAAGTGAACAATTTATTTTAATTTTATCCCTTTTAAATTTATATAAATGAGAAGATAGGGAAAATGTTGTATAATCATTTGAAAAGCCTTTCATTGGCACATTTTTTTTTTTATTTACTTTTCTTTTCTTTTCTTTTTTTTTATGTTTTTTATTGTATTATAATAGAATTATGATATTAATTTTGTTGTATAATATATTTATTTATATGTTTAAAGAGTATATTAGTTGGAATATAATTGAATATATGATATTCTTCAAGAATATATTAGAATACTTCATTGTATATATTGGAATGACATTAACATATATATATTCTATGTATTATGTTTTTTTTTTTTTTTTTTCCTCTTTTAGTTATGAAAGTATTAAATATTAAGTGCGAAAGCATTTAGATTTTAAGGAGTGTGTAGGAGTTATGTATGGTAATTTTCTTAAAGTTTCGCTATCAAAAAAAAAAAAAAAAAAAAAAGTATCTTAAGCTACGCTAATTTATTTGTAGATAAATTTTTCATTTTAATTTTTTTTTTTTTTTTTTTGAAGGGCAATTAAAAAACGCTCTTAAGGAAGAACAAAATAAATAAGAGTAATTGAGTCAATTTTTTCATTTTTTTTTTTTTTTCTTTTTTTTTCCTCTTTTCTTTTAAAGGTTTCTTCTTTATAAAATATTAAGTGAAATATAGCTTATAATATTATTTAAAAAACTTAAACAATATATATAACCCTAACATAATCATCATTTATTAGATAATAGGTTAATGCTGGATTTCTTTAACTTGAA
This sequence comes from Hanseniaspora guilliermondii, assembly GCA_036287555.1. Classification (NCBI taxonomy): domain Eukaryota; kingdom Fungi; phylum Ascomycota; class Saccharomycetes; order Saccharomycodales; family Saccharomycodaceae; genus Hanseniaspora; species Hanseniaspora guilliermondii. Next base: position 172,616 of record CP143015.1, on the reverse strand, counting down.
TAATGTTCTTCCTTTAAATGGAAACGAATATAATTTCAACTCTACTTTACCTATCAACAAAGACTCTTCCATTTGGTATTATGATGATTTTACCTCTTATGGTCAATTTGTATTAGATTACTATCTCATCATAGGTATAGTGGTTTTCAACATTCTATATCATATGGGTGTTTACTATTATAACAATTACATCAAAACTTGGAAAAAAATTGAACAAAATGCTCACCTATACAATGCATTATTGAACATCGATAATTCCGAAGAAAGAATATCTGTTCCCTTGCTAAGCAAACTTGATGATGAATTCAAGGATAACTATGGATCCACCAATCCAAACTTTGAATTTGAAAGAACCAAAGAAGCTCATTTCTCTATTTTCCACTTGAAACAAGATGATGATGAAGCTGCATCTTATCAAGTTGTTGTGGAAAGATCAACCTTTGATTATTTAAGACTCTACCTTGAAGTGTTATTAGTTGATGTTTTAACCATTGGTAATGTTTTGTATCATTACTCTTATTCAAAGAACACATTCTTCATCAATTTAATCTTAAACATTGCCATGTTCTTAAATGTCAACTTTAGATGGTTAAAGAACAGCAACAATTACAACTACTACATCAACATTCAAAAGTTATGGGGGTTAGCTTTGATCAACTATGCTTTCACCTTTGTTCTAAGTGCTATCAATTTTAGATCATTCATCATTCATCCTGATAGATTCTCCCCTATACAAAACAAGTTCTTCTTTGTTTCATTCATCTTGAACTCCATCCTATTGCTTAATCTATTAACCTCCAGAATCAAGAACAACTTGCCTTTATTATTCTTGGAACACAAGACTGCTGCTGATGGTGAATCTGATGACGAAGAGGAGGATGTTGAGGGGAGATTGAAGTCAAAGTTATTGACCCCTTCTCCTGAACCTGTCACATCTATCATATCCTTTGCCTACTACTCATTCTTGGATCCATTCATCTGGTTATCACACACAAAGTTCATCAAGTTCTCTGAAATTTGGTCTCTTTCAAAGGAGGACCATGCTTTGAGTGTGTTATCAAACTTCAAGAACTTCATCAAGAGAAGAAACTCCAACTACTCACACTTCTCAAGAGACATCATTCTCTTCTTCACAAAGTACTTGGCTGTTCAAGTGGTCTTTTCCTTCCTGAACTCATGCATCACATTTGTTCCTACTGTTTTGTTAAGAAAGATCTTGGAATACGTTGCTGATCCTTCAATCTTACCAAAGAATGTTGTTTGGTTGTACATCATCTTCATGTTGTTAGCAAAGGTCACATGTGCAGCCCTGTCTGGTCAATGTTTGTTCTATGGGAGAAGAGTATGTATCAGAATCAGAGCCATCATCATCTCGGAGGTTTATTCAAAGGCCTTGAGAAGAAAAATTTCTGTTCAACATACCATCAAGGATGATGAGAGTGCAGAAAATGGTGATGAAGAAGAAATTGAAGAGAATGCAACATTGGGTGGTATCATCAACTTGATATCTGTTGATGCATTCAAGGTTTCTGAGGTTTGTGCTTATCTGTATGCCTTTGTTGAATCTGTCACCATGACCATTGTTGCCATGACCCTGTTGTACAAGTTAATTGGGTTTGCCTCTGTCATTGGTGCCACTTTAATCTTGATTTTTTCTCCTATCAACTACAAGCTGATGAACTACATTGGTGTTTATCAAAGAAAGAGTTTGGCTGTCACTGATAAGAGAATTCAAAAACTAAATGAAACCTTCAACAACATCAGAATCATCAAGTTCTTCTCCTGGGAGGAAAACTTCATCAGTGAAATCATGAACATCAGAGAGGAGGAATTGCGTCTGTTATTGGTAAGAAGTTACATTTGGGCATTGTCCACCTTTGTTTGGTGCTTAACTCCTTCCATTATCAGTTCATGTGCATTCACCTTCTACACTTACATCCAAGGTAATGACTTGTCTGTGTCTGTTGCATTCACTGCTTTATCTCTATTTGCCATGTTGAAGGGCCCATTGGAATACTTCTCCGATATGGTTTCCTTTGTCATTCAAGCAAAGGTTTCCTTGGACAGAATCCAAAAGTTCCTAAATGAACCAGAATCTGTCAAGTATGAACAACTCACTGTTAGTGATACAAGACTAGGATTTGAAAATGCCACTTTATCATGGGCTGATGACGAACAAGAAACTCAAACCAAGAAGGATGAAGGTGACTTCCAACTGCAAGACTTGAACATTGACTTCAAGCTAGGTAAACTGAACTTGGTTGCTGGTGAAACTGGTTCCGGTAAGACCTCCTTGTTGATGGGGTTGTTGGGTGAAATGAACTTGAAGAAGGGGTCCATATATGTTCCTTCCATCAATGCTAAGGATGATTTAGTTGTTGATCCTAACACAAACTTCACCAAGTCAATTGCTTATTGCTCCCAATCTGCTTGGTTGTTGAATGACACTGTAAGAAATAACATTTTGTTTGCTGAACCCTTTGATAAGGAAAGATACGATGCGGTCATCCATGCTTGTGGTTTAACAAGAGATCTTGAGATCTTGGTTGGTGGTGATCAAACTGAAATAGGTGAAAAGGGATTGTCTTTATCTGGTGGTCAAAAACAAAGAGTTTCCTTGGCCAGAGCCCTGTACTCCAAAGCCAACACATTATTGTTGGATGATTGTTTATCTGCTGTTGATTCCCACAATGCCTTATGGATCTATGAAAACTGTATCACTGGTGACTTGATGAAAAACAGAACTTGTGTATTGGTTTCTCATAACATTGCTTTGACTTTGAAGAGAGCTGAATGGTGTGTTATAATGGAAAACGGTAAGGTTAAAGGTCAAGGGTTGCCCTTGGACTTGTTTAACCAAGGCTTGTTGGGTGATGATGATTTATTGAAGAATTCCATCCTATCAGGCTCTTCTGCTAACTTGGTTGATTTGAATGATGAGCCTGAAAAGAAACAGGGTATTGATTTATCAAAGCTTGGGGATGAAAACGACGCTAAGGAAACTGGTACCAAGAAGCCTGCTGAAGTTTCTGAAGATTCCAAAAAGTCTAAAGGTAAATTGGTACAATCTGAAGGTAAATCAGATGGTGTTGTTAAGTTAGAGGTTTATGCTTGGTACATTAAGGTCTTTGGAGGAATCCCAATTGTTTTAGCTTTATGTTCTGTCTTCATGATTGCCAACAGTATCACTATCTTGCAAGCTTGGTGGATGAGATTATGGGCCTCTTCATCTGATACCATAAAGGCTGCTGTTACTTATGTTGTTAATGATCTAGCTATAAAGCAAAGTAAGCAAGACTCTGTGTTGTTGAACAGTGCCATTCATTTGAACAATAACAATGGCTCTTTCCTTGCCAATGCTCAATCAATCTCTCAAATGACTGGCCATGGAACTGTTTACTACATTTCCATTTACTTTGGTATTGGTGTCTTGTTTGCTGTTATCTCATCATTGAAGGTCATTGCCACCTTTGTTGCCGGTTGTAATGCCTCCAGAAAGATGTTCAATATCATCTTGGACAATGTCATGTTTGCTAAGTTGAGATTCTTTGATACCACTCCTATTGGTAGAATCATGAATAGATTCTCCAAGGATATTGAATCTGTTGACCAAGACTTGGCTCCATTTGTTGAGTTATCATTCAACTCATTGGTTCAATGTTTGTCCACTATTGTTTTGATTGCATGGATCACTCCTGTCTTTTTAATTGGTGCTGTTATTATAGGATCCATGTATTATGCGTTAGGTTATTTCTACTCATGTGGTTCTAGAGAGTTGAAGAGATTTGATTCCATCACCAAGTCTCCTATCATGCAACACTTTTCTGAAACTTTGGTTGGTATCTCCACTATCAGAGCTTATGGTGATGAAAGAAGATTCATTAGGGAAAATTTAATTAAAATTGACACTAACAACAAGCCATTCTTCTACTTGTGGGTTGCCAACAGATGGTTGGCTGCCAGAATTGATATCATTGGTGCATTTGTAACATTCTTTGCAGGGACCTCTATTTTATTACAAATTGATTCCATTGATGCAGGTTTGGCTGGTATTTCTCTAACATATGCTATTTCTTTCACAGAATCTGCACTTTGGTTGGTTAGAATGTATTCTAATGTTGAGATGTGTATGAACTCTGTTGAAAGATTGAAAGAGTACACTGACATTGAACAAGAACCTTTGAACTTGGAGGCACCATTACCAGAAGAGAAGAATTGGCCATCTCAAGGGTGCATTGAATTGAATGATTTATCCTTAAGATATGCACCAAACTTGCCTAAGGTCATCAAGCATATCACCTTCACAGTTAAGCCAGAAACATCAGTTGCTGTTGTTGGTAGAACTGGTGCTGGTAAGTCTTCATTGTTATCTGCATTGTTCTTGTTTTTGTTGCCTGAAACAGGTTATGTTAAGATTGATGGTGTTGATATCACATCCATACCATTGAAGAAATTAAGACAATCAGTTGGTATCATCCCACAAGATCCACAAATGTTCACAGGTACGATAAAGACCAACTTGGATCCATATGATGAATACTCAGATGAACAGATATTTGAATCATTGAGAAGAGTGAACTTGATAAGTATGGAAGAATTGAATACATTGAAGAGTAATAATTACAAGAAGATTTCATCAGTTGAAGATAACACAAACAGCAATGTCAACAAGTTCTTGAATCTAAGCAATACAATAAGTGAGGGAGGAAGTAATATATCACAAGGGCAAAGACAGTTGATCTGTTTGGCCAGAACCTTGTTGAGACAACCTAAAGTTATATTACTAGATGAAGCAACAGCATCATTGGATTATAAATCAGATCAAATCATTCAACAAACGGTTAGAGAGGAGTTCAGTAATTGTACCATCATGACCATTGCTCATAGATTAAAAACAGTCATAGATTATGATAAAATAGCTGTTTTGGATAATGGGGAATTGAAGGAATATGATCATCCATACTCATTGTTGTTGAACAAGGAGTCTATATTTTACTCCATGTGTGAAGATTCAGGAGAATTGGAAACATTGTTAAAGTTAGCTAAAGAAGCATTTGTTAAGCAATTGAATTCCAATTAATCCCTATATTTCATATATATATAGATATATATTAGTATAGAAGTAAGCATTCATATAGATTTACCATATTGTGTATATATATTCAATTAAAATAGAATCTATTATTTTTCTTATCTTATCTAATGGATTAAATAAATTCCATCGTGATTAATTATTTGATTAGTGAAGATAAATGATTCTTAATATTTTAAATAAGTCCTTATTCCTTTATGTTTTTACTTAATAAGACTTTATCTCCGAATCACAAAACAAAGGTCCCCTTGAAGGGAGATTCATTACTTTGTTAGTTTTTTTCCTATATTGGAGAGATTATTGTAAAATTGGTTTCCTTCTTTCTTTCTTTTTTTTTTTTTTTTTAGTTGTATTCGGTTACCACACTTTTTTTTTTTTTCTTCTTCTCTTTTTGCTCAACTGTGTACATATATCTTTTGAAGTAGTTTTTTTTTTTTTTTTTTTTTTCTAATTGAGTATTGATATAATTTGTGGGGGGGAGAATGAAACATAGATGGTTGTAAAAATGAATTATTGTTCAATGTTTATCATATATAATATATATAATATATATAATATATATAATATATATAATATATATAATATATAAAATATATATAAATAAATAAAAGAATATATATATATAATAATAAAGAGACCATATTATCTTCCATTTGTCTTAGTTAAATATGTCTCTTCCTGTACATAATGAAGATGACGATCATCTATGCCGTTCTTTTGGTTCTATTGATCATCTAGATCATAACAATGTTCCTATATATGAAAACGAGGATTTCTTAGATAGATTAGAACATTCAAAGCCATTATCAAAAATCATATCCATCACAAAGCATATTCCAGACGTGGAGGTTGAAAACTCCAAAGATCAAGAATTCTTCTCCAATGATGATAACAAGGTTGTTCTCAATAGCCAATTAGAAGATCAATCAGGCATTGACTTTCAAAATAATGACTTGAGTAATATACACACACACAAATACAACAAGGAATCTGTTTCAAGCAAGCTCATGAATAAAACTACATCAAGAGTCATTTCACAATTGATCACTGGGGATAGCAACCAATCCCATTTAGAAGATGATGATAACCATGAAGTTCCCCAAGGTAGACATCTAGGACTCTTTTCAACAACAATCATCTTCATATCAAGAATCATTGGTTCAGGTATCTTTTCCTCCTCTGCCATCTTTGTCAATTGTGGTGGGAATCCATTCATTTACTTCATAGTATGGTCTGTAGCAACCTTCTTTGCCATATTCGGTTTGTATTTGTACCTGGAGTTTGGTTGCTTGATTCCCAAAAATGGTGGAACAAAGAACTTTCTTGAAAGATCTTTTGATAAGCCCAAGAATATGACCAGTGTTATATTTGGTATTTTCTCTGTTTTAACAGGATTCATCACCACTTCAGCCATTGTCTTTGCTAGATACATGCTATCTCTCATGGGGTATCCAAATGCAGACAACAGGGTGGTGAATTTGATAGGTGGATTGACTGTTGTTGTAACTACGTTGATTCATGGGCTCTATATGAAGAAGGGTGTTCAGATTCAAAATCTGCTAGGAATCTTCAAGCTGTTCACAATTGCCATTATGATCATCACCTCATTGATTGTGCTATTTGTTCCTGATCTATTATCTCCAGATTTGGTTGATGATATGTATTGGCCTCCATTTTTCCAATTTGAAACTAACACTTTGTACTCATTTTCACAATTGCCTGCTGCATTCATTCAGGCATTGTATTGCTTTTCAGGTTGGTCAAGTATTCATAACAACACTGCAGAGATCATCAATCCAGAAGTCACCATAAGAAAGGCTGGTATTTATTCCCTTGCTGTCACTTTCCTATTGTACGTGTCTTTATGTTTTGCCATATTGAAGGTGCTAACTTATGATGAAATAGCAAACTCAGGATCATTGTTGGGCTATTTCTTTTTCAAGAAAATATACGGAGAAAATCTGGGAGGTAAATTTGTCACATTGACCATTGCCTTATCTGCTCTATCAAACCTATTTGTATGCTTGTTCGGAATTGGGAGAATGAATCAAGAAATATTTAGAAATGGGATCTTACCATTCTCAAAAACATTGTCCAAAAATTATAGAAATTCACCCTTCAACTCATTACTGATTGGTGGATTCATGACAATCCTATTGCTGGTCATCACTTCATCTTCAGGTACAGAGGGTTCAGGAGAGGATTCATCCAATGCTTATACATACATTGTATCTGTTGAATCATATTACAACCAAGTGATTTTGTTCTTTGTTGTTATAGCACTTTACATATACAGAAAGAAGAATAAAGAAAAGGGCAAACCAGAAGCACCTATCAAATCATTTGATTCAGGAAATGTCTTCTTAATTATTCTGTCATTATATCTTCTGTTCATGCCCTTCATAATGAAAGATGATTCATCCATGAACAATATGGATGGATTTCCCCCATATAACTACATGGCTGTTTATATGATGTTTGCATGTTTCCTGTATTGGCTATTCAAGTTTGAAGTGATACCTAGAATTTTCAAGTACAAGCTGGTACCCTTTAATGAGTACTTAGACGATGGATTAAAAATTCAAGTATGGAAGAAACTTCCCTACACGCCTTAAGAAATTATATTTAATGTTTAAAAAATATTTTATTTATGTTTTGATTGTATTAATAGCTTTATTTTTTTTTATTAAACTTAACTTATTCAACCTTGAATAATAACTTCAAATTTAAATAAAATAAAGAGGGTAAAAAAAAACTTCAATTTGTTTAAATATATACTTCAATGAAATATAAACCTTAAGCAATTTGAAGAAAAAACTTTGAAAATATTTTGACGAAAAAAAAAGTCAAAATGAGTTCAAAGTTGTTTTTTTTTTTAATATATTACTAGAAACAGTAATGATTAGCGACATTAATGAAAAATTGATTACAACGAGGAATAAACATTAATGTAATAAAGATCAACAACTTTATATTTAAAAAATTAAAGTCTCTTTTCTATTACACTTGATTACCTTTGTTGTAAAAAATAAAAATAAAAGAAAAAATTTGTCTTTAATTCCTAAAATAAAAAGTAACAGTATTTTTTTTTTCTTCATAAAAAAAAAAAATTGTAGTTAAACATGTTATAGTGATTTATAAATAAGAAGGATTTAAAATGGTATGTTATACTCAAAAACTTCAACAAATCATTAGGCACTGTCAACAACTCATAAGTTCATAGCTATAAAACAATTAAATGAATAAATGTTCTTCAACGCTAAGCAACTTATAGTCTCATCCTAAGAATCTATAATTTTCTTGTATTAACAACCTCCTTCTAAAAGAATAATTACTGACTGTCTATTGCATGAAGCACCACAAAGATGATTCAAAAGCAAAAATCATACACAATAATGGTTGTGAGTGATAATTGAGCTAAGTATAATAAATTTTAATAGTTAAAAAAAACAGTTGATATCAACGTTCTCTTAATTAAATTTATAAGTTAGCTCTCTTAGCTCTCTTTTCAGCCTTGTGAGTAGACTTTTGACCTAAGATACCACCACCCCAGTGCTTTCTGTTTTCTTCGTACTTGTTGGCGAAGTTGGCATCAATGGTGGAGACTAACTTAGCTAATTCAGCTTCATCTTCTGGTCTAACTTCAGTTAAAGCGGCAACAGCAGAGGTCTTTTGGTTAACCAATGTACCTAATCTGGCCTTACCCTTGATGATGGCGTATGGGATACCCATCTTCTTACATAGAGCTGGTAAGAAGACAACCAATTCAATAGGGTCAACATCGTTGGCAATCAAGACTAACTTGGCCTTCTTGTTTTCAATTAAGGAAACAACGTGGTTCAAACCGAACTTGACAACGTATGGCTTTTCAGAAACATCCTTGGCAGTCTTACCTTCAGCAATGGCAGCGGCTTCCTTGGTTAATCTTTCCTTCTTTTCAGAAGCAGTTTCTGGCTTGTACTTGTTGAATAACTTCAAAGTTTCAGCAGCAGTGTTCTTGTCCAAAGTGTATTGGAATTGAGCAATGGTTGGAGGAACCTTTAATCTCAAGTTCAAGATCTTCTTTTGTCTTTGTAATTGAACGTATTCAGGCCACTTGACGTATCTGGACAAGTTCTTCTTTGGTTGGATAGATTGACCAATACCGAAAGATCTTGGAGTAGATCTAACTAATGGGTTGGAAGCCTTGGTTTCCTTCTTGGTTCTGATAGCAGATGGAGCTGGAGCAACTTTTTTACCTGGAGCCATTTTTGTTATGTCTTTGTGTTAGTAATTGGTTTGTTAACTGAGTTTCTTTTCTATTAAAACAAAAAGAAAAAATCATTTTTTCTTTTTTTTTGTCTTTATTAAATAATTTGACAAATGTCATTATTATTAATAGACGTTCAATAAAAATACATTAAACCTCTTCAAAAAGAGAAAAAAGAGAAAAAGTTTACCATATGTGCCGAATATAGGGGGGAAAAAATATCTGAGTTCATAAATATATTATACCAGACATTCATTATTTCTCTTGGAAAAAAAATAAAATACTTTGGCAAATTATTTCCTAAATAGGTAATTGTATTAGAAAATAGAGATAGTACCATCAACATATTGACATAAAAAAACACACTTATTACCCAATTAGGAAATACTAAACGATCTATTAAAATTGCCTGAGTAAAAAAAAAAAAATGTTACAAAAAAAAAATAAAAACAAAAAAATTTAATCATCATAATTTGCTTTTGATATCCTCGTATAACCATATTGAAGATCTTCTAATAGCCAAATCCCATTTAAAATATTGATCATTCAAGTAATCGATATCATCATTACAACTATATTTATGATCACCAAGGGATTTACTTTTCAATATGGTTTCTTTGTGTTTATTTACATGTTCTTTTAAATCATCTATATCTCTCCACATAACTCTATCACTATTATTCTTCGTTCCAAATGCTGCTGCTATAGCAGCTCCAAAGCTAGTGGCTTCATGATTAACATTTCTTTCTAATTCGTACTTATTTCCATCAAGAAAATTTGCTTGCATCTTTAAAAATTCATGGTTTTGAGACAAGCCACCATCAATAGATATTAACACTTTGTCCTTCTTTGCTGCAAACATTTCCTTCAAAATAACACCAACTTGCAAGCAAAGACCTTTAATACAAGCAATGATGAGGTCTCTCTTTTCTGTTTTGGCATCAATACCAAAAATGGTGCCTCTGCTGTTGTCATCCCAGTAAGGAGAATAAAGACCTGTTAAGGCAGGAACAAAGATGATATCATCATTGACAACATTTTTGTTTTCATTGTAACTCTTGAAAATCCTTGTCAAGGCATCCAAATCATCAACCAAGCCAATGTTGTTCATGAGCCATTGTACTAAGAAGCCACATTGTCCAATTGTGCCCTCCAGGGCATAAGTGATCTCCCCATCGTTTAGGTAAGGGAAATGGTACGCTACAGTGTTCAACAACTTGTTTTCTTTGTTCTGATCATAGTTGGAGTCTTTTCCTGTGTTTGTTAGAATGAAGCATCCAGTCCCATAAGTCATCTTTGTTTCATATGGGTCAAACTTCAAGTGGCCTACAAGAGATGCAGATTGATCACCCAAGCATCCCTGTATAGGAACATCTCTTAACCAATGCATGATTCGATCACGTTGAATCACATCAGTGTGACTAGTGGGTATATGGAAATTGCCATAGAACTCCGATGAGGATACAATCTTAGGGAAATTCAAGATGAATTTGGTATGAGGTATATTCCAAATGTTCATTAACTTCATGTCATTTGATAGGCTTACACCATTGAAGATCCCAGTACGACAAGCATTTGATACATCTGTTTTGAATGATCTTTCTTCAGTGAAATTAGACAAGATCCAAGAATCTACTGTGCCAACGTTGATGGCTCTATTGGAGTTTGCCAGGTGTTTCAAGTCATTTTCCAAGAGCCACTTAAGTTTACCTGCTGAGAAGTAAGTCGATATGTTGTTGAAGCCGGTTTTATTTCTGAAATACATCAAGTCTTCATGACTCATGGACTTTCTCATTTGGGTTATGATTTCCTTATTTCTCGTGTCATTCCATAAAATGCATTTACTCAACGGTTTCAAGGTGTGTGGATCCCATGTTATCAATGATTCTCTCATGTTTGCTATGCCTATAGAAACGATTTTGTACTTTTCATGGTCAAGATCTTTGAGTAGCATGTCAAGACAGTTGATGATGTTGTTGTTGATATCAGTTTTTCCACATAGTTCCAAATTAACTGAATGTGAATCTTGTGGGGTTTTGTTGTAAAGGATCTGAGTTTTGTTTATGATGCTACTGCTCTTGGAAAATAGCATGGTTCTTGTAGATGTTGTACCAACATCAATAGCTAGAATGAGTGGTTCTTTTGAGTTAGGTATTGTTGACATTTTTAATTTGGATACATTGGAATACACTCTGTTTTTGTTAAGAGATGTAAAGAAATTGTTAAACATTCAAAAAATGTTGTTAGAAAGTGTGTATATAGATAATAGTGCCTATATATCTTTACTTTAGTATTATATTTTTTTTTATTTGATCTTTAAATATATATATATTCAACAAGAAGATAATAAAATCATATGTCTCTGAATTGATAGGTGATAGTGTTACGTATTTATATTTAAACATGATATTATTCTGTTCAATTAAATTTTTATTTTTTTGTTCAATGGGATGAACAAATCTGGAGAAATGGAAGGAAACAAAAAATAAAATAAAAGGTTTTTAGGGAAATGATGGGGGCAAAAGAAAATCATTTGTAGATTTCTCAATATAATGTTTGAATCCAAATCTATAAATAAGTCACGTGTCTCGTTTATATATCTATTTTTTTCTTTTTCTTTTTTTTTAAGAATGTTTTCTTCTTTCTTTTTTACTTTGATTTTTGAGGAAAAAAAAAAAAAGTTATTCATTTTTCTTTATTTTTTTTTTTTTTTTTTCCAATATTTTAAACTGCACTTTACTTACAAGCAATACTTTATCATTTCTTAAATCTAGTAAACAAAGTGTTAATATTTATTTGACTCATGTATTTTTGAAACAATTACTTTAATAAAACCCAAAATATAAATCTCTTTAAGAAGAAAAAACAATTATGAGTGTAAATACTGAAAAAAAACTACCTGCTGATAAATTTACACAAGAAGAAATTAATGAAGTTACTGAATTGAAAAAGAAAACAATCATGAAGAATGAATTTGTTGATAACTTTTATTACTCATTTTTCATAATTCATTTCTTTGTATCATTATTCATTGATTTATCTGGCTTGGTTGGTATTGAAAGAATGTATACCAAAGAGCTAATATACACCTATATCAAGAGTTACAATGATTTTCTACTATTTGAGAGACCTATGTGGTTTAAGATTTTCATATTCATAGAAACCATTATCCAAATTCCTATGTTCATGTGGTTCTTCACTATTTTTAACAGATACTATGATGAAAAGAAAAAACATTGTTTCACTGTTCTAGTTAAGAGAGAAAACTTATTTAGATTAAAAACATGGAGACCTTTGATTAGAAAAGTCTTGAGAGTCTATAGTGTCTTGGCATCTTCAACAACTGCTTACTGTTGCTATGTTATTTACACCCAAGGTCATTACCCAGGAACTAAAACTCCATTAGCTTCCATTGATACTTACAAATTGCTTGCTATGTATTCTCCTATGATATACATTCCTTTAGGTATATTATTCTTGATGAACTGATCTCATTGGTTATATAAATATTCTTTTTTTAAATTTTTTTACGCGTTTTAGATGGATTTACTTGTTAACCTTCAAAAAAAAAAAATGAATTAAAAAAAAAAAACATAGGTCAAAAAGATCATTTCAATCACTGACACACGTGATAATTTGAAAACAAAGAAGTTCTAATAAAATTTCATGTTTCACCATACATGTTACTTCCATCTTAATATCTAATTTTTTTTTTTTTTTGTACATATTTCTGTAAATAATCAACGTTGAAGAAATAAAACCAATCACTAAACATATGCTATGGAAACTTTATATCCTTTTGCAAAGATAATTATAAAAACATTACAATCGAGATCAAATGGTGGCTTTAAATTTCAACCTATTACTCTAGAAAACCATTTGAAGTACAAAAACTCCATTAAGAAAACCTTATCGTGTTTGACCACTGTTGGTGAACTATCAGATGTTACATTCACTGAAGTTATCGAGCATTGGATTCAAAATGAACACATATACAAGACAATCATGATTGTTGATACTGAAAAGGATCAATGTATAGCCATCGGTACTCTTCTTATAGAAACAAAGATCATACATGATGGGGGTAAAGTGGGCCACATTGAAGATATAGCAGTCAACAATGAATATCAAGGGAACGGCTTAGGAAAGTTGTTGATTCAGTTTTTAAGAAATTTTGCTGTTTATGAAGATTGTTACAAGGTCATATTGGATTGTGATGAGAAAAATGTTGAATTTTATCAAAAATGTGACTTCAAAAAATGTGGTGTTGAAATGCAACATAGACCATGAGATACCTTATTTAAGGTTTAATAAATTCAAATAGATCTGTCTTTTTTTTTTTTTAAATCATTATGATATATTACAAGTATTATATATATATCAATACATATCATTAACATATTTAAATTCCTAATATTTTTTTATTATTATTAATCAGTTTTATTGAAGTGAAACTTAATCTTGCTTGGCGTTGATAGCAGCAGTTAAGTTAGCTTGAGCAACCAAGGAGGAAGGAGCATCCATTTCTGGCAAGAAGACTTCAATTAATCTGATGGTGGAGTTCTTCTTGAAGGCTGGGTCGTTGGTTAATTTCTTCCATTCACCAACAGTCTTGACTGGGATGGCTTCGTAGTCAGTGGCACCGAAGGTTGGTAAGATGTCCAAGTGCTTCCAGTTTTGGATCATGTTGTATTGGGCAGTTGGACCGTGGATCAACTTTTCAATGGTGTAACCGTTGTTGTTTAAGACAAAGATGTATGGCTTCAAACCCCATCTGATCAAACAAGCAATTTCTTGAACAGTCAATTGTAAGGAACCATCACCAACAAATAGAATGACTCTCTTGGACTTGTCTAATTCTTCAGCAGCAAAGGTAGCACCAACCATGGCACCAACGGAGTAACCAATGGAACCCCATAGAACTTGGGAAATACCGTATGCATCAGTTGGGAATCTGGTTTGGTTGATACCAAAGGCAGAGGTACCGGTTTCAGTAACAACAATGTCACCTTCTTCCAAGAATTCACTTAATTCGTTCCATAACCATTCTTGAGCTAATGGGGTGGAGTCAGCAACTGGAGCGTTCTTTGGTTGACCACTTGGGACTGGGACTGGGGAGTAGCCGCTGATCTTAGCACCAACCGTGGCAATCAACTTTTCCAAAACGAACTTCATTTGGACACCTGGGAAGGAGGCATTCTTGATCTTGATGTAGTCAGAGTGGAATTCAACAATGTTCTTGGTTTGGTAGGAGTAAGAGAAGGAACCGGTGTTGAAGTCAGACAACAAGGCACCAACAGATAGAACCAAATCAGCACTTTCAACAGACTTCTTGACTTCTGGAGAGGATAAAGTACCAACGTAAACACCACCGAATCTTGGGTGCTTTTCATCAATGGAACCCTTACCTAATGGGGTGACAAAGGCTGGAAATTGGGTGGCATCAATCAATTGTTGAACTTCACTCTTGACATTGTGTCTGGAGGCACAAGCATCAGATAAGATAACTGGGTTCTTGGCATCAGCAATCAAGGATAAGATGGTTTCAACAACTTCGTTTTCAGCTTCAGCATCGTTGGCCTTTAAGCTTAAGTCGATCTTGGTGTCCAATAACTTAGCTGGGACATTCAAGTCAACCAAGTTGGCTGGTAAACCTAAGTAAACTGGTCTTTGGGCAATGTAGGCAGTTCTGATACATCTGTCGATTTCAGCTGGAGCAGCAGCTAAGTCGGTGATCATGGCAGTGGTTTCAGAGATGTTGGCAGACATTCTGTGGAAAACATCAAAGTCACCGTTACCTAAGGTGTGGTGCAATAATAATTGCTTGGCTTGGGAGGCCAATGAAGGAACACCAACAATGTGTAGGACACCAACGTGTTCAGCATATGAACCAGCAATACCGTTCAAGGCAGATAATTCACCAACACCAAAAGTAGTGATGATAACACCTAAACCTTTGATTCTGGAGTAACCATCAGCAGCATAAGAGGCGTTCAATTCGTTCAAAGAAGCAGCCCATCTTAAACCTTCAACTTCATAGATCTTATCTAGTAAAGATAAGTTAAAGTCACCTGGTAAACCGAAGATGGTGTTGACACCAACTTGTTTAATTCTTTCAAAGACGTATCTTCCTAAAGTTATTTCAGACATTTTAATTTATTTTGTATTTGTGTTTTTTTTTTTTTTGGTTGTTATTTAGTTATTTAATGTAATATTAAATAATACTATTTATTGTTTGGTGATATTTATATATTCTATTATTAATTGTTCAAATAAAAAGAAATAGAAAAAAAAATATAACAAGTCTAATTTAAGAGTGTTATTTATATATAAATTTGAAAAATGTGTTTCTTTACAAAATATATTATTGATAGGATTGTTAGA
The DNA here is from genome assembly GCA_036287555.1 of Hanseniaspora guilliermondii. Taxonomy (NCBI): domain Eukaryota; kingdom Fungi; phylum Ascomycota; class Saccharomycetes; order Saccharomycodales; family Saccharomycodaceae; genus Hanseniaspora; species Hanseniaspora guilliermondii. Next base: position 156,891 of record CP143015.1, on the reverse strand, counting down.
TCAGGATACCTTTAAATTTTTTCAAAGGTAAAAAATAAAAATAGAATAATGAGGTTATCGTATGAGTTATTGAAAATGATTAATAATGTTTAGTATATTCTGTCTAATAAATTTTAAAAATAAATAAAAAAAAAGTGAATATTCAACCAAATAAAGGGTGATGGGTGTTACCAGAAAAAAAGTACAAAATAATGGTATCATGTTATTTCCGTTTTACATCACCTATTATTTTAGTGGTTATGCGTGTTTTTTTTTAAATTAAAAAAAAAATAAGCTGATATTAGTGTGACTTTCTTTCCCAAAACGGTAATTATTAGCTTGAGTCAACTAAGTGGAAACCATTTAAATGCAATAAATTCAAATTGTGGAGTAGACACACACCCAAAAAAGTATATAAAAAATTGATTACAGAGGTCACTTTTCAACCGTTGAAATGGCTAAACACATATGCATTATTTAATCTATGTGCATGTATAGTGGTATCATTTATTATGTTAATCATATCAAGTATATATTTTTTTTAAAAAAAATCACCTTTAATCACGTATATAAAAATTTGTTAATAGGTTATGATTGATATAATATTTCAATGATAATAATAACATCAACAAAAATTAAACTGAATATTCATAGATTTTTCTAAGAATCATGAAATAAAATAATACATAAAAACATGGTGTATTTTGAAAAAAAAAAAATATACATATCAACTATAATTAATTAAAATAACTATATTATGGTTATTCTATTTTTATATTAATTTAAAGAAAATTGTAGATTGTATATTAAAAGATAATAAAAACTTTATTTATACAAAGAAATGAATATTCTTATCTTTTTTTTTTCTCTTCAAATTGTTTATTTAACTTTTCTATTTGTTAAGTTGTATGTATATTTCTTAAACTTATCTTCTTCTTTTTTTTTTACTTCTTTAAATTATTATTTACTTCTTTAAATTATTATTTACATGATAAGATTTGATTGTTAAATTCATTTTTTTTTTTTTTGTTTTTAATTGAGATCAGTGTTGAGACACACACGTGACTCCGTCTGTGTCCTTTGATCCCGTTTTTTGTTTTGAACTTTCTTTTTTTTTTGGCACATTTTAAAAATTTTGTTAAATTTTGGTTTTTTTTTTTTCTTCTCTTTTTTCTTTATTTTTGTTTATCTTAACGCCGGATTTAAAATACAAAATACTTTATTTTGAAAATAAACGCCTCAAAAAGGAAAATATTTAAAACGTTAAGAGAAAAAAAAAATTTTTTTTTTCTATATTTTCTTTTCGTCTCTATAATTATAAAAAAATAAAAATTAATTAAAATGATATTAACATATTATTTAGCTGTAAATAAGAATAATGTTTTGGTCTTATTAGGAAAAGTTCTTAATAAACCAGATATTTACAAAAAAAAAGAAAAATGGAAAGTTTATCTGGATTAGGATCTGTTGTTTTAGCTACATCTGCTATAACATATGCTGCCACTAAGGAATTTTTATCACAAAAAAACAAAAAGAAAATGACTGTATCTGACATTCCTGGTGAAGTCAACACCTCATCCTTGATCAAAGAATTAGGCTTTGATCCAATCAAAACCAGAAGTGTTTTGTTGAACAAGGAAAAAGACCCATATGCTATATTAAATCAAAAGTATCCTGCAAAGAAGCATTGTGAGAATGTTGTCAACAAGTTACAAACCATCACCATGCCACACAAATGTGCATTCTTGAACTTTGGTAATCTTGTTGAAAGTATCAAATACTGTGACACCAACAAACCATTCAGACAAAAGAGATATTTCTATTACTTATCAGGGGTCGATTTACCTGGATGTGCCATCTACTATGACATCTCCAACAAGAAATTGACCTTGTTCTTGCAAGACGTTGATGAAGATGATATTATGTGGTCTGGAGAGCCATTGTCCTGCGAGGGTGCCTTGAAGAAGTATGATATTGACGAAGTTTTGTACATGAAGGACTTGAAGGGGTTTTTGAACAAGAAAAATGAGGAAGGTGTATCAAACATTTTCATGGATGATTTGGATAATGTTCCTAAGGACCTTGACCTAAATAGTTTGCCTGTGTCTGCTGACTCCAAGGAGTTCTTGTATGCCATTGATGAGAGTAGAGTCATCAAGGATGCTTATGAGATCGCTTGTGTAAGAAAGGCTTGTGAAATCACTGATAACTGCCACTTGGCAACCATGCAAGCAATTCCTATTGAAACTAAAGAAATCCATCTCCAAGCTGAATTCACATACCATGCCATTAGACAGGGCTCTGTATCACAAGGGTACGAGCCAATCTGTTGCTCAGGAACTAACTGTTCAACCTTACATTATGTTAAAAACGATGAAAATATCAAGCACAGAGAGTCCATATTGTTGGATGCAGGTGCTGAGTACAAGAACTACACTGCAGACATCACCAGATGTTTCCCAATCAATGGCAAATGGACAAAGGAACACAGAGAAATATACGATGTTGTGTTGGATGTACAAACAAAGGTCATGGAGCAAATCAAGCCAGGTGTATTGTGGGATGACTTACAAAAGTTAACACACGAATTGATCATTGATCATTTGAAAAGATTGGGGGTTTTCAAAAAAGAATTCACCAACCAGGAAATTTATGATAGAAGAGCCTCTGCTTGTTTCTTACCACATGGGTTGGGTCATCAAATGGGGTTGGATGTCCATGATGTAGGTGGCATGGCCAACTATGATGACACAGACCCATACTTCAAGAACTTAAGAATCAGAAGGGCCTTGGAACCAAACATGATCATCACCAATGAACCAGGTGTTTACTTCAACAAATATGTCATTGAAAACTTATTGATGAAGTTCCCAGAAAGATTGGAAACAGTCAACATGGATGTTGTTCAAAAGTATGCGTATGTTGGTGGTGTTAGAATAGAAGATGATGTTTTAGTAACTAAGGATGGATATGAAGTCTTATCTGGAATCACTTCTGATCCTGAAGAAATTGAAAAAATTGTATCTAGTGCCTTGAAGAAGGGTAGATCATACTTCCACAATGTTGTTTAATATACTAGTATATATATATTTACAAGTCACTAATTTTCTTGGCTAATTGAGGAATGGCTTCATTGGCATCTGCAATCAAGGTGTAATCACTGATTTGCTCTAAAGGAGCACCTTCTTCTTTATTGATGTTCACAATAACTTTACTGTTTTTCATACCAGCCAAGTGTTGAATGGCACCTGAAACACCACAAGCAATATATAAGTCTGGCTGGACGATTTTACCTGTTTGTCCAATTTGCAAGGAGTTGTTTGCATAGCCAGCATCAACAACAGCTCTTGTGGCACCAATGGAGGCCTTTTGGTTCCCATACTTCTTGATGGAGGCAAAGCTGTCAGCAAGCAAGGATGTCATCTTTTCAAAGTTGTCCTTGTTTTGTAACCCACGACCACCAGTTACAACAACCTTTGCTGTGGTTAAGTCAGGTCTTCCTGTGGAGTCAGGTATGTTATTTTCAACAAACTTGTTATGTGGTGTATCAAGACATAAACTTTCATTAGGAATATCATTGGTTTTCTCTATATTATTTAAGAGAACAGTTTCTTCAGCATCGTCCAAGGGGAAGTTGCTTGTTCTGAATGATAAGATCTTGGTCTTTGAAGCTGCTTGTTTATATTCAACTTTTGCTAGCAAGTTTCCTGCATAAGTTGGCTTGATGAATGTATTTTCATCAATGATCTTCACAATGTCATTTGTTGGTTGGACATCGATTTGAGCTGCCAGTCTTGGAAATATATTTTTGGATAAAGTTTGGGTGTTGAAGATGACATTTTCTACATCAGAGTTGTCCTTTAAAACAGCAGACAACAAGCTGGTGACTCTCTCTGGCTCTTTTATGGAATCACCATTTATTTCATAGACTTTAGAAAACTTAGATGCCTTTGTAGCTAGTTCAACAGATGAAGGTTGATCGTTTGATTTGTAGTTAACTAAGATAACATCATTGTTCTCCTTCAAAAGAGTTGATACTTTCAATAAGTTTTTTAAAGTTGAGTTGTTTTCATTAAATATGATATTAGAAGCTAATCTATATGATTTAATATTGATAAATTTAGAGTTTAGTCTAAGCATGATATAATTACTTTTTTTTTTTGATATGGTTTTATGAAATATGGTTTATCTTAATCATGTATATGTTTTATTTATTTAGTGTTTAATAATTATAGAATGTGATTATCACCTACAAAATTCAAAGAAAAATTTTCTTTACTTGTTTTCCCTCTTCAAAAAAATACATATAGAAAAAAGAAAAAAAAAAGGTGGGAATTTGATTTTTTAGAAGAAGAGGTGAAATCAAAGACATCTGCTACCAAGTATTTTTTTAATATTATTTTCAACTTCTTTTTTTATTTTTTTTTGAAATATGTTGTTTTAACCCATATTGAAAGAAAAAAACAAGTGCACTAATTGGATATTCAAAGTATAATATTACTTAAAATGTATTGAAGGTTGATTCATTAATTTATTTGATTATAATAAACTAAATGATATATTGAGCTAAAAGTAAAAAAATAACTTTATTACATTTCAAATACTAAACAATTTATTGCTTAATGCTTAATTTAAAATTTTTTTCAATTTTCTTTTAAAATAAATGTAAACTTTTTAAATGTTTGTTAATGCTTATCACGTGATTATATATAAACAACTTTTTTTTTTGTTAGTATATTTTTTAGCAGGATATTCAATATTAATACAACTCCTTTTAATCATTCAATTTGTTTAAAAAAGAGATAGTTATTGCATTCAATCATTAAAGAGTATTTTGCATCAATGAAATTCCCACCCTATAATTATTATCATCCATAAGAAAAAAAAAAAAATAGAAATTAATAATAAAGTATAATGTAATAAGCTAAGGAATATATTGCTAAAGAGGTTTATACATATGATTAATGCTTATTTTCAAGTGATTTATAAGTAGTCCTTATACCATTATACGCACTCAAATAACATATCGTCAAAGGAAAATCTTCAATGTTAGTTGAACACTCTTTACCATAAACCGGATAAACATTATTTATTGTACTAAAGTTCTCATTAAAATAATTATCCCATTCTTGCAATATATTTTGTGAATTAATTAATCTGTCATATGCGTAAATAGGATGTCCACTAATCTTATCAATTTTTCTCAAAGTGAATTCATATTTGTAAACTTCTTGATAAGTTATTCGATGGTCCATTACTGTATATTCCTCTGCTGGATCAAACATATTGTTACATATAACTGGCTTAGAATTCACAAAATCCTCCTTTCTTAAGTTACCGAATTGTTTAGTGTAGCAGTATGGGCATAGGTCTTGTGCAATGACAAGTATTTTGTTTACATATACAATCTTATGAAAACATTCATTGGCTGTTTTTCTTAATGTATTGATTAATTCTCTATTATCTTCGAAGAAATTTCCCTTGTGTAGATTTCTGTTGAATTTTATTTCCAAATCATGTTTTAATTCAAAGTTGGTGTAAAGGTATTTAAATCTTTCTCTTATTTGTTTTATAGTTTTTGGATTAATTGTCATAGCTTTGTTGTATTCTCTGTGTACTTGTTTCCAAAACTGAGTTCTAAGAGACTTACACAATTATATTTCATAAGAATGTGTTTTGACTTTATACACGCTCGAAGAAGATGAATATCTTGACAGATTTTTTCTTTTATAGTTGTAGACATGATTTAGTTTTTATATGTCTCATAAATATAATAATAAAATATATATCTTTAGTGATTGAAAGTATTTGTTAATTACTAAACAATCACCCAACTATGAGATATTATGTTTATTGGTTTGATATATATTTCAAAAAATAATGATTTTAAAATAAATTTAAAAAAAAAAGAGAGAAACAATAATGATTATTTGATTAAATATGTGGAACATTATAAAAAAAAAAAAAAGATTTTTAAAGCTTAACTTTAATTTACTCTTTAATTTACCGTACAACCCATTATCATTATTTTTAAAAAAAAAACATAAAATGAAATTGGAGCTGCTAGGAAGTATTTATTGCGCGTATATCTAAAACAAACTAACAGAAAAAAAAAAAAAAACAATACATAAATTTAAAAAAGAACGTATGTCATAAGCTAATCCCCCTAAAACATTATATTTCCGCTTACAACATCTATGATTTTTATAATTTTCGAAAAAAAAAATAAAAATAAATTTGAATATTTATATATATAGAACCATATTTTCATTTTTTATTCAGATGGTGTGCTTTTATTGCTACATCCAACTCCAAGATCTTTATTATCTACAACAACTCCATTTTTAACATTGAATACATTTACAGGATTTGAAGAGATATAATCTTCAATTTCTTGGAATATGTTCTTTATGCGATTTTCATCTGTGAATGTATGGTTAAATTTATCATTGGGCTTCAAGTTGTACTTGGCATATTCCATTTCATAAACTTTTTGGTAAGTTAATATGGATTGATCACTCTTCTGGTTTTGCATTTCCTTCAAACATTGCATACATTCATTTTCTTCTATTACTAACTGTGTATTTTTATTGTACTTTATGGCATGAAAACAATCAAAAGATACTTGTTTGAATTTCTCTACAAGATCTTTATTTTCTTGGATAAAGTCATTTCTATGAAGATTCTTGTTATACTTTATTGTTAAACAATGGTTTTCTTGAGAACTCCTATATAAATATTTAAATCTTTCTCTTAATTGCTTAATTGTTTTAAGTTTATTTTGATGTTTAGAATTATATTCCATTTGAACATGATTCCAAAATTCAGTTTTATAAATTCTAGTCTTTGCAGTTATAAGGTATTCTTTGTTACGTAAACAGATTTCAAGGAGATCTATATCTTGTTGGATTTTATTAGTTATTGAAGACATTTTGGTGTTATTATTTGAATGATTTGGTGATATATATACTATTCCTCATATTAATAATAATTAATTAAGAAAAGGATGCCATTATTTTTTAATCCCTTAAAATGATGATATAAGTATCATAGAATATATATATATCTGCATATTAAAAAAAAAAAATGAAAAAAGAATAAATATTGTATATTTGAACAAATTGAAGAAAATAATGAATTCTTATTATTATAACGGTAACGATTACAATAATATTAGGGGGTTCAACACTAATTAATTAGTTGATGATGAACTTTAAGTGGTTTCATTATTGAAATAAGAACAAAAGGTAATTTAGTAATTATTAAATTAAAAGGCTATAGATTAATAACTTCTATTGGGGAAAAATGAATAGAATAAGCAAAATGATAAATTAATTGGCTATCATGAAACTGATGTTTACGTGTGGTTTTTTTTTAAAAAAAAGTAACTTAACAGTACATAGATAATGGGAGCTGCAGAAAACAAGATGAAAAAAAATTATTACAATAGATTTTTGTAATGTTAAATTTGTTTCATAATTATAATGGTCACTTCATATGACAGGTATAAACAATAGAAGAATAACCTATATACTATGTTTTTTTTTTTTTTCTCTCAACAACAAAAAAAAGAAAAAAGAAAAAGGATGCTTGCCATTTCTGTTTACAAAAAGGAAATAAAAAAGAAAAAGAAGAACATATTACACTGTATTTGTAATACTAATTCCTTTAAGATTTTTTTTTTTTGTTATGAATGTATATATCTAGTCATACAACTTTAACACATTATTAACATAGATGAAATTTTTACCCGAATAAATATTTTTTTTTTTTTTTTTTGAAAAAAAAAAAGAAAAGTGACCATTATATAATCATAAATACAGGGTTGATAATCAAATATATATATATGTAATACAATTAATAACAAATAGATGATAATCAATGAGTATTTGATTGATAAGGTTACATACTATAATTTAATCTCATGCTTACATTTAGGTTATCACTCATGATAAATATTATTAAGATGATCAAAATAAACTTACATCCTGTATATATACTGGATCGTATACAAACGTGAACTTTTAATTATTTTTTGAAATTTATAAACCATTACTAATTTAAGCCATTAAGTATACATATGTTTTTTTTTTTTTCCATGGAAAAAAGTGTACATTGAACTCATTAACCTAGGCTTATGTGATATATTCCGTATAAACCCATTTTTTTCCCTAACAAAAATAAAATTCAATCCTAATAATCCTTTCATACAACAGTACAATTTCTGTATTATTTCATGAATTTTGCGCTAATTTTTTTTTTTTTTTTTTGAAAAAAAAAAACAATTCACTCTTCATTTCAAGTACCATTTCTTTTTTTCATTTTTCTTTCCCCCCCAAATATGACACACACCTGATTCTTACTAGTAGAAAATGTTCATGCGAAATTAAGCATTACTTAATTTTGTATATATATATATATGGCAACGATGTATCTTTGAATAAATTTATTTACTTTTTTTTTTTTTGATAATTATCATATCACAACTATAATAATTTTCTTTGATAAATTAAAAATTGTATTTAATTCACTCTTTCAAATAAAACCAAGATAAACAAATATAATAATAAAAATAAAAGAAATAACACTTTCTCCCCTTTGTTTTTTTTTTCCTTTACTTATTTTCATTATAATTAATTATTTGTAATTACTTCTCTTTAGTTCATCATTAACTAAATATGTCAACAAACAATAATAATATTCCTGCTGATGCCAACTCATTAGAAAAGGCTTATTCAAATAACGAGCAATCAGTTGAAAACTCTGAACTCATTGAAGAGTTCCAAACTGAAAATGCTAGAAACCATTTACAAAACGACAATGTATCCATTGCCACCTCCAGTTTCAAGAGAGACCAAAATGAATTCATGGACAACAACGAACTTGTCAAAACAGAATCAAGACCTGGTTCCAACAAGACCTTATCAAGAATCCTTACCGGCGAGGATCTTGATGAGAAGTTGAACCCCCAATCAGACCCATACAAGGACCTGCCTCAAATGGGTGGGGAAAGAGAGTATCCTCCTGTCTTGTTTGAGGACAGAAGTCCATATGAAGTCACTTTTTCTGATGAGGATGCCATTAACTTTCCTCAATTTGAACACCCTTACAAGTGGGCATTCAAGAAAAAACTCATGACAGTTGTTATTTTATGTTTGAACTGTTTGGGTGTCACCATGGGGTCTTCCAACTTTGCCTCATGTGTCCCACAAGTCATTGCTGAATACGGTGTCATTGAGGTTGTTGGTATTTTGGGTATCACCTTGTATGTCTTAGGGTTTGCCCTTGGTCCTGTTGTTTACGGTCCCTTATCCGAGCTTTATGGGAGAAGAAACTTATTGATCATATCCTCCTTTGGGTTCACTCTGTTCCAATTTGCTGTTGCCACCGGTGAAAACTTACAAACCATTTTGATCTGTAGATTCTTTGCTGGTTGTGTTGGTGCTGCTCCCTTGGCTGTCATTCCTGCTGCCATGTCAGACATGTTTGACAATTACTCAAGAGGTAAAGTTGTCTCCATCTTCTCATTGACTGTCTTCTTAGGTCCTATTCTAACTCCTGTCTACTCCTCATACATTGTTCAATACACAACATGGAGATGGGTCCAATACGTTGCTGGTATCTACGCCGGTCTTTGTACCATTGCCATCTGCTTCTTATACGACGAATCCCACCATCCTATAATCCTTTGTAAGAAGGCCCAATACATGAGAGAAAAATCAGGTAATTGGGGTATCTATGCTGCCCATGAACTGCTATCATTGGACATCAAGGACATCTTCACAAAGACCATTGCTAGACCTTTGAAGATGTTAAGAAAGGAACCAATCCTGTTGTTAATGACCGTTTACAACACATTTGTTTATGGTATTTTGTACTTGATGTTGGAAGCTTATCCTTACATCTTTGAAATCAAGAAACACTTCTACAAGAATGGTGAACTTCCTTACATTGGATTGATCATTGGTATGAGTTTCTTCTCTGCTATGATGATTTACTTCTTGGAACCTAAATACATTACCGCTGTCACCAAGAACAACGGTAAACCATGTCCTGAAGAAAGATTGATTGGTATGATGATTTCCGGTCCTATCTTCACCATTGGTATCTTCTGGTTGATGTGGACTGGTAATTACGACTCTGTTCCATGGATTGTTCCTACCATTGGTGGTGCATTCATTGGATTTGGTTTGATTGGTATCTTCTTAACTTCATTCAACTACCTAATTGATGCTTACTTGTTGTTGGCTGCCTCTGCTATTGCCGGTAACACATTCCTAAGATCAGGATTTGGAGCTTCCTTCCCATTATTTGCAGGCTATATGCTAAAGGGAATGGGTGTCAACTGGGCAGGTTTACTATTGGGTTTGTTCTCAGCTGTTTTGATTCCTGTTCCTTTCTTATTCTATAAATACGGTAAGTGGTTAAGACAAAAGAGTAGTTATGCTTTTGATTTATAAACTTCAAATTGAAAACAAAAAAAAAAAAAATTCAAAACTCAAAAAGGATTTAGCCTTTGTCTCTTAGGTATTATATTGAGGTCACACGAAAAGTAGAAATTAATCATGCTGATTATAATTAATCAAAAATAAAAAATAAGAAGAGAAAAGATTATTGAAAAGGAATAATTGATTCATCACTCTTATAATGAAATACAAATTTGGAAATTATTTTTTTTCCTTCCAAGATATTGTTATCATATGTTGATCTATTAGGATGATTACCTTTTAGTAGTCAATCTGATTTAATATTGACTAATGTGACTCTTATTATTTCTTATTTGACCATTTATTGTTGTGAATCAAATAATTTGAAAGTCTTCAAAAAGAGGGATAAAGCAAACTAAAAAAAATAAAAACTAAATCCTATTGAGTTATGAATTATATCATATTATATATATATATATTAATACCTAATAACTCCACCAAAAACTGTTTATAAATACAAAGAAATAAATCTTTAGATATTCAAGGTTAATTAAATCAATAAAATGTTATACAAGTGTCCACTTGAAACATCAATGATTGTTCCAAGCATTCACTGAAGATAAGAAATAAATTTTCTTTATTTTGTTATTTTTATTTTTCTTACTAATCTATATACTTTAAGATTTATAATATTTACATGTTTTAACTAACAAATAATAAAAAAAGAAAAAAAAAAAGGGGGGGGATCATTTTCAATGAATAAGTTTAGTTATCACCTTTTAACTTTTTAAAGGCCTTGGATAAGAATCCTTCAATTTTGGAGAGAGTTGATGGATGTACTTTTTTGTTTTCTTCATGATTCATTGAATCAACATTTTGATTGAATGTATCCTTCAAATCACTAGTCAATTCATTTGAATAAACTCTCTTGGCTGTTTTGTCTCCAGTGACATCTGCCAAGGCTTCAAACAAGACATACTCAGCCTCTGATTTGGGCTTGTTCAATTTGATCTTGTAATTGACCCTCATGTCTCCTCTGGCATTAGGTGTGGTGAATGATCTAGGAACACCTTGGTTTGGTATGGTGATTGTATCATTGACTTGTGTCCCTGCAGGGATCTTGATCTTGATTTGCTTGCCATCAATGGTAGGTACTACTATGGTACCACCCAGGATGGCTGTTGTTAGGGGGATATTTAAATCTTGGATGATTGTCTTTCCCTCCATGGAGAACTTTGGATCCTTTTCAACAACTATATCAACATAAAGATCCCCTTTTTCAAATTCCATTGTTTCTGGATCATAAGGCATGTCTGGAATGGACCCCGCACGTGGAACCTTCATAGTTGTGCCTGATTGACAACCAGGAGGAATGTCCACTTCTATAGACTTTTGGGTCACTTGTGTACCTTCTCCGTGACAGGAATTACAAGCATCTTCCTTGTATACTTTTTTACCTGAACCTCCACAGCTGTTACAAGTGGATGCCATTTGGAACCCCGATCTTACATGTGAAATCATACCGGACCCACCACAAGTTCTACAAGCAGAGGCCTTTTTCCCCGGCTTCATCCCATCCCCATGACAGGTGTTACAAGATTCTAAGGCATTGTATGATATTTTCACCTTACGCATCCCAAAGACGGCATCCTTGAATGCCAACTTGCATTGTGTTCTGACATGCTGTCCCTTGAAGAACTCCTTTGCCATTGATCCATATGCGTTTTGGTATGCACCCTGTTGGAAAGGATTGAACCCACCACGGCCACCAAAGGCACCTCCAAACAAGTCATCAAGGTTGATGTTTCCAAATGGATTGTGACCTTGTTGGAAACCTTGGGCAAATGGATTGAACCCACCTTGAGCACCAGCATGGCCAAACTGGTCATACTGCTGTCTCTTGGTTTCATCGGACAGAATCTCCCAGGCCTCGGTGATCTTCTTGAACTCCTCCTTGGCTGTAGGCTCCTTGTTCACATCAGGATGATATTTCTTGGCAAGCTTGTAATAAACTTTTTTGATATCAGATAACTTGGCATTCTTGTCAACACCCAAGACCTTGTATGGATCCATGGGGCCAGCTGATTGTAATCTGTTGCTTTGAGAGAAGTACTTTTTAGATGTGTATGATGATCCAAGAAAGTGTGATTTGATTGCATATCTTTTAGTAGAAGAATTGAATCTTCTTGATAACATTGAATTTCTTTTCAATAGTAAGTTGTTCATATTGACTATGGATTCTTTTCAACGGTATATATTGAAAGTTTATATTTTTATTATTGTAACAATTATATAATTTAGATAGTTGTTGTTTCTTTAATATATTTAATAGAATTTTTTCAGTTGAATTCTTTCACTTCATATTAAATTTTTTTCTTAATTTTTCTTAATTTTTTTTTTTTGTTTTTTTACGGAAAAAGAAATATTTAATAGAAAGTGGAGTCTTTTCAAATATTAACATTTTTTTTTTTTGTTATGTTTTTTTTTTTTTTTTCTAGAAATTTCTAGGCATTCCGGACTTAAACAACCATAACACAAATTATGCCTTTTTTTTTTTTAATTCTGTTGAAAAAAAAAAACCCCCCATGTCACGTGAGTCACGTGCAGCATCAGGAAAAATTAAAGAAAAAAAAAAAAAAAAAATAATCAAAAATGTCAATAATTATTTTTTTCAAAATAACAAAAAAAGTGATTATTAGTAGGATTGATATAATTAACAAGCATCTTGAAAAGAAAAAAAAAACATAAAACAATATATGATATTATTTATTACATGTTAAAAAATAAAAAAAAATTGATGATCAATTTACTTGGATCATTATTTGAATAAATTGTATTAGATATATCTTTTGTCTTACATCTTTATTATTAATTGCTTAATAAAAGTGAGACAAATGAGTATCATAAGATTCCAGCATAATGTAACGTATATTAGACTTTATTTTAAACATCTTGTAATGATATCATCATTAATTAGATATAATATACTTTGTTCAATAAAAACGTAAATTAGATGGGGAGGTTTAGGTTTAATAAGTATATTTTTTTTTCTCTCCTTGCCTTTCCTGTTTACCCAAATATATGGCTGAAATACTTAAACCCCTTAGAAAAATTGGTAAGTAAAAAAAAAAAACAAAACAAAAGTAATACAACGTAATTTTATATAAATTTTTGTACTCATCAAAAGAAAATACTTGGGAGAGAGAAAAAGTTAATATATGCTTAAAACAATGGAATAACCCTCCCCCTTAAAAAAAAAAATAAAGAAAGAAAAAATAGAAACAAAATACGAATTTATTACTATCAAATCTTTAATAAACGTAATAATCTTTATATCTAAACCAAATCCATCATTAATGTGGTGTTTAAAACAAACCACCCCCCTTAAATTTTATTTTGGGTTTATCTTTTTGCATTTACATAAACAAACAAAAAAATTTATTTGATCTTTTTTTTTTTTGTAATTGTATATAAAGAGATGATACTTTGATCTATTCAAATATTTTTATATTATTTTCTCAATAATATTAAATAACATAAAATAATATATATGAAAACCACCAAAGAATTAAAATATAATCTTTAATTTTTTATTTACTCCTATATACATATTCAATAAATTTTATAATAATGTCTGACGCCGGTAGAAAAAACTTCACTGATAAAGCTGCTGAAGCTGTAAAGCCTGATTCCCAAAAATCATACTTGGAACAAGCCAAGGAAACCATCACCGACTATGCTGATAAGGCTGCTTCATACTTACACCCTGACTCTGACAAGGGTGTTGCCCAAAACATCTCTGATAACTTGAGCAAGGGCCAAGACAAGTCCTCCAGTGGAAAGTCCTTCTCTGAAACTGCTTCTGAATACTTAGATGAAGCTAAGGAAAAGTTGGGTGAATACACTCAAAAGGGTTCTAAGGAAGCTGGTGACTTGAAGGCTGATGCTCAAAACAAATTTGCCAAAGAATAAATTTCAAAAAAATGAAATTAATTATGTTACAAGGCATCACTTATAAGAATCTTTAATACTTATATATATATATTAAGATATGTAATGCCCAATCTTTTTCTTTTTTTTTTTTTTTTTGTTTAAAATTTTGATAATTGTTACATTTCATCGTGATAAATTAGTTTCCCACGATGTTGAGGAAAAAAAAAAAAAAAAAAAAACATGTTAATTATAATGTTTATTACAACAATGTATATCAAGAAATAAATATAATAAAATAAAAGAGAATCCTTCCATGAAAAGTATTTTAACTCAATTATAAATTTTATAATCTAATAAATACATCATCTTAAAAAAAAAAAAAAAATAACAAAAAGAAGAATCTAGTATTTAAAATGAACTTGAGTTCTAATAGCAGCGGAACATCCTTTTTACCTAATGATGAAGAATCTATTGAATACAAGAGAAAGCTTCTCAGGGAAAGGATGCTTGAAGAACATGCATTATCTGTTGAGGTTGAACAATTACAAAAGGATCTTGAGATGCAAACAAGAAAAATCAACGATCGAAGTGAGGACATTATCCATGACTTCATTTCCAGTCTGAGATACATATTGAAACTGGATGTTCTGGTGGACAGCTTTGTGACTGAACAAGTGGACTTCAATGATGAAAACAAATATGATTTGATTTTGTTTGAAACACCATTTGACTTGGAAGATGTAGTTGCATCCTCCTCAGGACTTGAAGATGTTGACCTTAATAACGCCTATGAAGTCAACATTTTGTTCTTAAAACTACAAACATATTATGCCTTAAGATATGAAATCTTCAACCATATATTCACATTGGATTCAAGTTTGGTTGTAGATTTCATTGAGGGTACGGTTGCTCATGAAGGTGCACAACTTCTCAAATGGGACATAATTGTTTCTAAAGGAGGGAAATTGGTTCAAAACAAACTATCTACATCTGATGAAGAATCCCAATTTTTAAAAGATACAGTTTGTGAAAAGGGTATACATAAGGGGGTCACCATATTTGTAGCACAATTATTGAATTTATCATAAAAAAAAAAACCCCCCATAATTATAATAACTTTGATATATAGATCATGTTGAAGCATTTCCATTATGTTTGTAAGCCTTTCTGATGATCATTTTTTTACTAACTCTAAACAATTTCACCATGTCTGTTTGGAAGCCTGCCAAGTCGTCATTGTATCTAGGATTTTTCTTGATTCTTTCTCCAAATTTACCACTTGTAACACTAACATAATTGAAATCATACTCATCAAATAGTTTGACGTAATTCTGACTATCCTTTCTCAATAAGGATGCAATTCGATGGCTTTGATCTAAATCATGAACAAGCTGATCTATTGTTTGATCTTTATACAAACCGCCCAACTTGTGTTCACTTTCAAAGTCCAATTGCTTGATATAGTTATTCTTTGACTTTGTACTACGATCATTGAACATGTGCTTGGCATCATGGAACATTTCCGGACTTAGTATGCTTCCCTTTATATCAATTACATCCACTTCCGTTTTTGCAATGTCATGCGCTTCACTAACCACACTTGTTTCTATTTCATCCACTGAGTTATCAGCCTCCACTTTAGGCTTTTTGGGCTTGACCTTTGTTGATGGGTCCTTCAGATGCTTGATCTGAATGTTGTAATCCTCATCAAAGTACAAGATCGTTGGTGATCGCTTGTTGATGGTCTTGGATGGCTTTGAGGCCATTCTTGCATCACATTCAGCTTGAAGAACACTCATCTCTGATTCCGTATAAGGCACATTATAGTCCATGTAATCAAAGTTTTGGAAAGATGGATCATTGAAGATCATCATCAAGATACTCTCTTGGAACTCATGATCATGTTCCTGACTGTAAGAAATTATCGCAGTCATCCACAAGATCAATGCCACTATTTGATTCTCTCTTTTCATTCTCACACCCAGCTTCTTCAACAAGCTGATGAAATCATAAATCAAGATACTTAACTTGTGTGGATCCTTCTCTCCATTGGATTTACACCAATCATTCAATGCCTCAAAGACTTGGAACCCATTCAACTTGTTCACCTGTGGATGCACCTGTAATCTTTCTTCATGTGTGTTTGCACTTCCAAATGCTATACCCGATATCATCTCAGCTGCCTTGTTCCATTCAACAACAATCTTCTTATCAATATTGCTCTTGTCCTTTCTTGGATCAAGATCATTCATCTCCAAATACTCGGGCTTGAACTGGAAATTCAAGCTTCTGTGGGGATAGTTCACGTCCTTATCCAGATCAACATCTATGTCAATCACAGGGAAAAATTTCTTATGAGAGGACCCAGCAAGAAGGTTGTATGAGAATGTTGAGAACCTATTCAAAATATTGAAGTTGTATAGAAACAGTTGAAATAGCAATGCAAATGAATAGTATGGATCAGATATAAGTCTATCCTTGCAGGTCTTGGTGACTGATTTTGATGATATCAATGTGTATATCAAAAAGGTCATGTACCCAATGTGTTCCGTTTTCAAAAAATATCTCAGATCTTGTTGAACCACTGTTTCTCCTATAGCTGGTTCATATGAATAATTGTGTCTCACATTTTCATAAGTCTTCTTCTTCTTTTCCACATATCCCATTTGAAATAACTCTAATACATTTGGAAAAATAGGCGTCTTCACCAGCAAGAGTTTTCTGAATAAGGAATAATGAAGCATGGATCTTGGCAATATTTGTGAGTCCTGGAACTTGAAAATTTGTTCCAAGTTGTCATTGAAGTATGATCTTAAATAACTTGAATCCAGGGGGTCTGTGTCTTCATCATCGCCTTCTTGTATTGGTTCTGCAGAGTGTGTACTTTCATTCACTTTCATTTCATCCTGTTCAGAAGAGGATGAGGTGCTACTTGTATCTGATGAATTATCAGATGTAGATTCTTCATATCTTTGTTGTTTGCCATTTTCCACGATGCTATCATGAACAGGATCAAACATATTTTGTTATATTGGCTCTTTCTCGAATGGTTGCTTCTATCTTCTTTACCTAGCAATTTTTGTATATAGCAAACCTTGATAGATATATGAGGAAAATTATTGTATATAATGACAACAAATACAACAACGAATTAAAAAAAAAATTTTTTTTTTTCTTTTCTTGATATGAATGTGTAGTTTAAATTGCCAAAAAAAAAAAAAAAAAAAGTTGCAACTTAAAAAGTAACACACCAAAATTGTAGCCATCATACTTCACTTTTGGTTATCAGTTTTTTTTCAACGTGTTTTTTTTTTTTAAAAGAAAGGCTTTTCTTCCGCCTCAACTTGTTTTAAAAATAAAAAAAAATATATTTACTAAAAGTACTAATATAAAATTAAACTTTTCATTAAAGATAATACAAATAAAGGTATTATCCCCATGCCCTAGATCCCCTATAAAACTCTGATACAAGATATCCCTTCTTGGCTTCTTCCAAGACACAATCAACTACTAAAGGGTTCATGTGTCTAAACCAGTAACTGTGTGTAAAATCTTCTACTTGCTTGTACATGATAACATTCCCAGCGTACTTATGACCTCCTATGTGTGATACCAATCCAATTGGATGATTGACTTTCATTTTAGTAGCTAATTCTTTGGACATAACTCCACATCTAGCATCACGCTGATTGTGTCCACATACCAACAACAATTCACTCTCATCGAAAGGCAACATCTCTACACTGCTATCATCAATTTTGGGCCTGTTGACTAATTCAGAAACCTCTTCAATGGAACTTTCATCAAATTTCAGAATCTTCCATTCAGGCAACAACAAGAGTTTGTACACTTTACCTTGATTCTTAGTTTCCCCATCCACTGGAACGTTAAGCAACTCTACAACATTAGTCAACACAGGTAAACATTTTCGATATCCTTCCTTCATCAACTCCAAGTTTTTTTCCTTGATTTTCTTCAATATACCATATGGATACAAGTCAGTATCTTCAGCCTTTGATTTCCATTTCATGTGTGCTTGTTTCCCACTATCAGTTTCATCTATTAATAAAACATGTCTTGAATAAAGAGGTATTGTTGATCCACGTGGAATGCTACAATCATCAGTTATGTTTGTGATTGGTGCTATGGGATCAGATAAGTTCAAGTTCTCAAAATAACAATTGCATTTTGATTCGAGTTCTTGAAAGTTTGGATCAATATCTTTTATTGATATGAACTTGTGAATCTGTTTATCTTTCAGTCTATGGGAAAAAAACCTAAATGAAACTTTAGTCATTAATTTCGCACACATCATTTCCAATAGAACTGTTATCTTATTTTTTTTTTAAATGTATTTAGAGATTTGGACAAGAATTGTATTTTGGTATATTTTGGTTTTTGTATAATATCCAAGAATTGTCATTATTTACCCTTCATGATGTCTTAAAGGTATATAGCTTACAAATTACATCATTATTTCTTATTTTTCGTAGTATTAAAAAAACCCGCATTTTTCGTGGAAAAAAAAAAAAAAATAAATGAAAAAAGACTTAAACTCCATTTAACTCCATTTAATATGAATACCTATATATGTCCTAATTGTATATATAAAAAAAAATATTCACTAATCTTGTGAATATCTAAG
This sequence comes from Hanseniaspora guilliermondii, assembly GCA_036287555.1. Classification (NCBI taxonomy): domain Eukaryota; kingdom Fungi; phylum Ascomycota; class Saccharomycetes; order Saccharomycodales; family Saccharomycodaceae; genus Hanseniaspora; species Hanseniaspora guilliermondii. Next base: position 137,907 of record CP143015.1, on the reverse strand, counting down.
CTTCTTGAATATTCTATCAGGGAACTCTTGCTTTATTTGATCCAAATCAGATGTTGGTGTCATCATTTTATTTTCACTGAAGCTTCTGTCATCTCCTACATCATTGTAATATTGATTGTTAGATGCTTCTATATAATTTGATTCTTCTCTCTTATATGATGAGTTTCTGTTTGCCAGCAATTCCTTTCTTTCTCTATTAATCTGTTCCTTTTTCATCAACTCCTTCCAACATTTACTCTTTATGAGTTCACAATACTGAATGAATCCCTGGCTGTATTGGATTTTGTTATAATTTGCAGCCTTCATGGATGGTCTCAACATCTGTAGATGTTGTATGACTGAGTTTAGTTGCAAGCTTATGTTATCCTTCAATACAGCAGAGCTTAGCAATGCCACCAAGGAATCATCATTCCCATTGCTCGACACAATCAATGCATTTCCGTATACATCAGTGGAGTTTTGTACAAGGGTTAAAAAATCATTGAATACAACCAGCTTCTCATACCCTTCACATGTGATGATGTTGCTTGCTAAATAATTCAAAGATGAGGTTGAGTACAACAAGTTCATTGAGTCAGGGAGTTGACTTTTAACAAAGTTCTTCATATTGTTTGAAAAAATTTGGTTGAATCTCACCAAGGCCTCATCCATGCCATTCAATGATCCGGGAAGATTGGAGTCCAATGTGAGAAGAGTATAATCATCTATGTTCATGGGAATTTTTTCACAATACTTCATGCACAAGGTTGTTGGAATGTTAACAGTAACAATGTGCTTGATGTTGTTTTCAGTTAGAAATTTCAAATTTGTTATGGAGTTTAAAGGACCAAAGAATATTCTTGAGTTCAATCTAGCAGGAAACATTTGTGTTTTCATAGTTTCAAGTTCATATCTTGAAATATAATCTGGTTGACAGGACATTATTTATTTATTATTATATATGTATATATATTTCTTCAAAATAAATAAATGATGCTATACTATAATGAATAATAGTAGTTAAAAACCTTGATGATGGGGATATATGGTTAAGGATATACTAATTTATATATATATATACCATCCTACTATAATATCTTCATAAATATTATGAAATATATTTAAATATTTATAATATGTATATACATATATTGTAAGTAAAACATTGAAAAAAAAAAAAAAAAAAACCAAAAAAACAAAAAACAGTGTGATTTAATAGACAAAATATCATGTTTCCTTTTTTTTTTTTTTTCAATTTTTAATGAAATTTCAACTAGTGAAAAAAAATATATATATGTAAAATTCTTGAAAAAAGTGAACTTTTTCTCTTAGGAAGAGTAAAAAAAAAAAAGAAGTGATAATACAAAAAAAAAAGGGTAGCGCTTCAAAAAAAAAAAAAAAAAAAAAGTTGGTGAATATCCTGATTCACGCTCAAGAAGTTATTTTATTTGTTCTTTTTCTCTCCTAACAAAAATGTGCTTTATGCATTGTTCGGAATTAACGGTACATGTAGACATTTGTTTTTTAAAACTTGTTAACAAATTCATAAATATAATCTTGAATAGTTTGCAAGTGACTAGGCAACTCCACACCAACCAATCTTGGATGTCCAATGTAATTGTTAGCACTGAACACTGTACTGTTTCCAGACGGAGAGGAACCCAACTTAGATGCTGCTTTGAAGGTAGCAATGAAATTGAACACCATGGTCAATCCAACACAAAGAGACAACACTAAAGGACCAAGAGGGGCATCCAGGTGCTTTGCTGATCTCTCGTTGATGACACCCATTCTATAGAAGTACACTTTGTAAGCCCATGCAATGGACCCAACTGTCAATGCAAAGTAAACATATGCCAAGGTTTCAGCAAGTCTTGGGAAGTTGGCCTGCTTTGCTGAGTTGTATATGGTGAATGTCAATAATGACATCAAGACACACACATGCATCCATCTGTTGAATGTTCTCTCATTGGCCAACCAAACCTTTGCCTCAACCTTCACTGGACCAGCATTTTTCAAGTACTCAGTGGGTCTTTCCACACCAGGTGGAAGTTCGATTTCTTCATCTTCAGAATCAACTGCAGAGAGCTTTGAGTTCGTGAGGATTTGTAACATGTTGCTTTCCTTTTTCTTTCCATCCTTGATGAACTGCTCAACATCAAACTCATCCTCTGATTCATCATCGTCAACCTCTTGCGAAGTGTTCTTTTGTTGTAGCTCAATGTTTTGCTTCAAGGAAGCCAGCAAGCTCTCCTTGCTTTGACCACCATTTTTGGTAGGACCGTCAAAACCGGCCATGGACAATCTCTTGATTCTTGATTGTCTTCTCTCCGTTTCCAATTGCTTTGCCAACTTTCTTTGTTCCTCCTCATAAGCCTGCTGTGGATCTATCTTTATCCCATTTTCAATGTCCAAAAACCAGTATGGCAAGGCATCAACTTTTTCATCATCAACTGAATGGAACACAGCCATTCCCTGAATGAACTTGGAAAAGTTTGGCACTTCCTTGACCAAATGACTGTTGGTCAAATCAGACAACCACTTGGAATGCTTGGCTGTGTACAATGCTGGGGAGGAGAACTTGTTACCATTAAAGTTTGATGGTCTCTTCACCTTGATTTCCATCAATGCATATGGAAACTTGTTGAACTCACCCTGTCTCAAGAACTTCAGTGGGTTTGATGAGGATGAATCCAAAATGTGGTTGTGCCAGTTGTTTGGATCTCTTATGGGTCTATCGTGATCAAATGAGTCCTCTCTGATGAACAATATATCAGAATCAATGGTTATTCTAATTCTATCATCATCTGGTATTTGAAAGGCTGTTCTTATGAACATCGTTCTCAACACAGGTGCCAAGTTGTTCTCAACTATGCTCTCTTGGAGGTTCTCGCAAATTTCCTTGGTCTTCTCTAAAAGTCTGGAATTGTTATTGGCCTTTTGAAGCTTTGACAATAACTTCTCTTCGTAATCCTTTTGCCCATGGATAAAACTGGTGATGAACTTTGGCTTTATGGTCAACTTAGTATAAACATAATCATCATTTCTGTTTGATGATGTCAATCCATTGTTTGATGACAAACTTTCTGACTTTTGTGCAACTGTTGTAGAGTTGATGATTTGTTTTTTTTCCAAAATCACCTCTGGCTTGTTGATCAATCTACCCATCCATCTTAATCTCACTGATGAGTAATCATCATTTTTCAAGAGCTTGTTGTTGTACATTTCCAACTCCTCGTTGTCAAAGTATAAACAAGTAATGACAGGATCAAAATACTCCTTGTTGGATTCCCCATGAGCAATAACTTCTTTCAACTTGGAGCCTATCTTTGAAGTCATTGCAGACATGATTTCAACATCACTTTCATCACTCTTGCTTGAAGACGAGGATGAATTGATGGGTTCCAAGTTGTTTCCATCTTCATTTACCAATGCAATATCATTCAATGAAGTAGGAACTTGATTGACAAAGTTCTTGTCTTCATCTTCAGAACTTGGATTGGAAGCATAAACCAACACAGGCAAGTGTCTCAAGATTCTGGTCTTCACTTCCATTAAGTTATCTGGATGGATCCAGAACTTAAAAATATCATAATGAGATTCTTCCAAGGAAAAGATGGTGTTCAACTTGGCACTTTTTGATAGAGATTCACTTCTGGCAACAACATCCTTGAATGAATTCTTCAAGCTTGGAGTGATCAAGTTTTGTCCATTGTTGTCTCTGAATAGATTGTACAAGAATGAGATCTTGTACAAGAGTGGAGAGTATTCTTCACTGTGGAAAGGTAATTCTTTCAATCTAACATTCAACAGAGCCTTTACTGAAGGGTAATTCTTGTGCAGCTTATCATGTTTCTTGACAATCTTGATGAACCCTGTGTAATTCAATCTTGAAAAGTTATCGAGTTCTTGAGCCTTGGTCAAACACTCCTCAAGGATCTTCTCAAAGTCTGCAATGTGAAGCTTGTTGTCTTGGGTTTTTTGTTCATTGTCACCAATGATTTCCTTTTCCTCTAAATCATCCAAGGTTTCTAAAACACTGTTATAAGTTTCAACTTGGAAACTGTAAACTTTTTCAAGTTCTTTGTCAAGTAAAGAAACAAAGTTCTTTTCGTCTTTATCGGTCCATTGGAATTTATTTTTTGTATTTGAAGCTTTATCCTTGATTTGTTTCTTGGTTTCTTCTTCTTTTAAGGCATCTTTCAGTAGATCATAGTTGATGTAATAATCCTTCCAAGGAGGATAAACACCACTTGCTAGTTTTACACTGAATAACATTGATTATCTGTTGTTTTTGGTATTAATAATATTAGTTTATTGTATTTGATTCTGATGTATTATAATAATTCTAAGAGTGTTTTTATATGTATATATATAAGGTTCCCCCCTTAAGAAGTTGATATGTATTTTTCTGTCTTCAGAAAAAAAAAAACAGAAAAAAAAAAGGAAGTTCGAAATAAAAATGTATGTTTAGAAATGAATACACGTGGGTTGCTTTTATACTTGAAACTAATCAATATTTATATATCTGTATACAAATGAAATACTCTGTAGTCTGCATTTAGATCATTTTTTTGAAAAAAAGTGGGAATGGCCACAGGTAGTTTTTAAAAAATGAGTATATTTTTAACTTATTAAGTTCAGAAAATTGAGTGTATTTTAATTAGTTAGGAGGGATTCATTTTAAAATGTAAAGATGTGTAAGTTCTTCACGTGACTTTGCCTAAACATGGTACAACAGCATGAAAAATCATTAAGGCTTCATTATTAAAACTTTTTTAAAAAAAAAAAGAAAAAAGAAAAGAAATTAACAAAATTTAAAAATTTCATTTTAATTGATCAGTCAATTTTTATATAGATCATCACTAAAATAATTGTGTCATCTAGTACAAACACAAGCTATTCAATAACCAAAGCTTATAGTATACATATATAAAAGGATAATGTCCTATCATAATAGAAACCAAAATGGTAAATCATTTAGAAACAATAACTTTTTGAAAAAAGAACAAACGAACAATCTATGTGATATATGTTTCAAAGAACCATTCAAATACAAATGCTCCAAATGTAAAAACAAAACTTTGAAAATATGTAGTATGGATTGTTATAAACAACACAATGAAAAGGGAGATCATTATGTGATATCAGAAGACAATAAGCCGGATATTGTTGAACAAGTTGATGAAAATAATGAGTTCAAATACCTCATAGAAAATGAAAAAATCCAAAATCTCTTGAAGTATAATACAGTTAAGTATCATCTTCATAAAATATATCAACTCTTGTTATTGGATCATAATTCCATACAAGAAGATACAATCAAAAATAGAAAAGATTTGGAACAAGTTATTGCTAGGTATTTATCCTGTTTTAGACAAAACGGTATATACAGAAACGTGGCTATAGAGGAATTTGTTCAAACTTGTTTAGAAGAAATATCCAATAATGAATCTAAACAAAGTTCTTTATCTTGATAGGTAATTTAGACGAAAAAAAAAAAAAAGAAGAAAAAACCACAATTTATTTTGTATTAAAAAATTTATTATTAATATTAGGTATATAAGATTTTTGTATTTTTCATTATTTTGATCATACAGGATAGAATGAATGTTAAAAGAAGAAACAATAAAATAAACTTTAAGAATTATTTTTTTTTCTTCTTTAAACATTCTTATTAGAGTTATAGAATATCCACCTTCTTCTTCTTTTTTTGTTTTTTGTTTTTATTTTTTAAATGTTGAATGTTATTAATATTCACTTTCATCTTCTTCTTTTAAATCATTTTTAGATTTTTGGTCTCTAACTGAGAAAAACTTGATACCGTACTTTGAGCCGTTGTTTTTGATAGAGTTGTCTAATGATTTTTTAGATGAGATGACTGTGTTATTTCTAGAGACTTGGTTTTTGTTAGCAACATCGGTCTTGATGTCTTCATCTGAATCAACAAATTCCTTTGCCTCGGTGTTGTCATTCAAGTAACCACCTTCTAAGGCAGGAGTTGTGTATTCAAGTTCTTGTTGGTTATCAAAGACAGGAGCAGAGCCATTGTTGATGAATTCGTTATATTTTTGAGCATCGTTTTGAATTTTTTCGAATTCCAATCTCTTCTTGTGAGCATCCAAGCTGCTCATGATGAAGTTACCACCCATGATGAAAAACAACAAGATGGAACAAGCAGCTGATGCCCACATGATGGCTAAGTAATCAACGTTGATTTTAGCCTTTCCAGAACCAGCAACTTGAGGAGACTTGTTGAAGGCTCTCTTTGCAAGAACAACCAAAGGGGTGACACACCCAGCAGCTCCACAACAGAATAGAGAGGCAAGTATTTGGAAGAACCAAGCAAGCTTTGTAACAAAGATGTTGGCCCATGAGAAGAAATAAACAACACCAGCAACAAATTGGAAAATCAAACCCAATAAGACAAAGGCAAAGTTGAATCTAGATAGATAGTAATAGGTGTTTCTATTTTCATTGAAGTCTGAAGGAATGTTTGTTGTTGTGTCAAAGTTGTCAACAGGAGACAGTGGGTAAGCAGGAGACAAGTTGTAGTTATTGTTCTTGGAACAAACAGTATCACCATTTTTTACACCACAGATACCCCAAAATGTCCATCTGGTAATGTCATGTGTAGCAGAAGAGATGTTTGAAGTGTTGGCTTGTAACAGATAAATTTTGTCAATAGGGAAATGGTCAGTAGTACCTGTAAAGATCAATAAGAACAGCAATAACAAGTTACCTAAGATTAGTAACCAAGTGATGATGATTTTAGTGAATTTAGAACATCCACTTAAATTAGCAACCATAATAAATAATTATTGAATTATATTAGGTTTATATTATTTTTTTTTTTTGGAGAGAGGGTATTCTTTAAGGTTATTCCATTTGTTTTGAATATTATTAAATTAATAAATAATATAAGTTAATAAATAATGAACAATAATCTCATGTTTTTATTTAACAAAGAAAGAAAATAAATAAAAAAAAATAAATAGTAAACAATCGAATTTTAAAATATAAAAAAATAAAAAAATAAAAAAATAGTAAAAAATTTAAAGGGAAGTATTACAGAAATATATAATGTTGTTTATTTATTTAAAATTTTCAAAAAAAAAAAAAAAAAAAAAAAAACAAATAAAATAAAAAAAATTATTTGAAAATGTTAAATAATTTTCATGAGAGATAGAATTATCTCTTTATAGAGTTTCTTTTCCTTAAAGAGGAAATAATTGGAGTAAAAAGGTAATATTTTGTCATAGAGTCATGTGACCCAGTGATTTGGAATTGTTTATTAAATGTTGTTTGATTTAGAAATAAACAGTGATTTACCATAAAGGGAAATATATATCTATGAAACACAACAATGTTCTAGATGGTTTTTGTGTTTGTTCTAATTTATTAAAAAAAAAAAAAATTATATTTATACCACTTCACTATGTATTTCCCCCCCCCTAAAGAAAAGAAAGAATATGATCTAAAAATAAAATAAATTAAAATGGGAATAATAAACACATAATAAATTTTTTCTTCACCATTTAAAGTGGGTTATTTTTTTTCCCTTTGTAAAAAAAAGAAAAAAAGAAATGAAAAAAAAAAAAAAATTTTTTTTTTTCTCTCTCACTCTTTCACTCTCTTTGTTTTTTTTTTTTTTTTTACCGTAACCACTTGTCTATTTTTGGTTTGAACACTATTAAGCATCTATACTAGTATAATTACTTTTGGTTTTTTTTTTTTTTTTTTGATCTAATGTTTTTATTCTTAATAAGATTTCAATTATAAATGATATTTTTGTATTACTATCTTTACTATAATATACTTCTTGATATGTAATTACTTTATACTTTTTAGTGATAATACTCAATAAAACCAATAAAATACAGTCACTTGTTTTATACCTTTTCACATTAATCATTCACACAATTCCTTCTTAAGGGAAGCTTTACAAAAAAAAAATTTTTTTTTTTTAATTATCTAAATTATTATTAATACATTCCATCTGTATTTCTCTTTATTCATTAAAAGAAAGTAAAAAGAAAAGAAAAAAAAAAGACAACAATTAAATAATTAAAACCATATAAGAACATATCAAATATCTTTTTGTTTTTTTATTAGTTTATTCATTAACTTTTTAAAATAGTAATAATAAAAAAAAAAAATAAGTATTTTTCTTTGTTTCTTATTAATTATTTCAATTATTATTTTTTTTTTTAAAATATAAAAGATCTTAATTATGTCATATCAAAACGGTGAAGAATATCCTGAAATGTATGGTCAGGATGGCCAACAATATGATCCAAACTCTCAACAATACCAACAAGAGTTTGATGAGTTTGGCAATCCTATTGGCTATTACGATGAACAAGGTCAATTTTACTACTACCAACAAGATCCTACTGGAAACAACAACTACTATGAACCTCCTATGAATCCAAACAGCACTGAAAACTTTTCAGATTTCTCTTATGGCCAAAACGGTATGCCAAATCCTAATGGTGACTTTTACCAACAGGAACAACCTAGCGATTCATTTGCCACTGGCCCTAATGGGTGGGATGCTTCAATGGCCCTTGCTGCTGCTTTGCCAAATGACCCATACCCAGCTTGGACTGCTGATCCCCAATCCCCTATTTCCATTGAGGAAATCGAAGACATCTTCATTGATCTAACAAATAGATTTGGTTTCCAAAGAGATTCCATGAGAAATCAATTTGACTACTTTATGACTCTCTTGGACTCAAGAGCATCCAGAATGTCCCCCGACCAGGCCCTATTGTCCTTGCATGCCGATTACATTGGTGGTGACTCTGCAAACTTCAAGAAATGGTACTTTGCTGCCCAACTAGACTTGGATGATGAAGTTGGATTTAGAAACATGAATCTAGGTAAAATGTCCAGAAAGGCCAGAAAGTTGAAGAAGAAACAAAGAAAACAACTAGAAAAAGAAATGAAGGAACAGGGTGAAGATTACAACCCAGAACAAGCCCTCAACCAACTTGAAGGTGACAACTCATTGGATGCTGCCGACTTCAGATGGAAGGCCAAGATGAACATTCTCTCCCCTGCTGAAAAGGTTAGACACATTGCTCTATATCTCTTGTGTTGGGGTGAAGCCAATCAAGTCAGATTCACTCCAGAATGCTTGTGTTTCATCTTCAAGTGCTGTCTTGACTACTTGGACTCCCCTCTGTGCCAACAATCCACTAAGCCTATGCCTGAGGGTGATTACTTAAACAGAATCATTTCTCCCATTTACAAGTTCATGAGATCTCAAGTCTACGAAGTTGTTGATGGGAAGTTCATCAAGAGAGAAGTTGACCACAACAAGATCATTGGTTATGACGATGTCAACCAACTCTTCTGGTACCCTGAAGGTTTGGCCAAGATCGTTCTTGATGATGGTACAAGAATCACAGACTTGCCTAGTGAGGAAAGATATCTAAGATTGGGTGATGTGACTTGGGAATTTGTCTTCTTCAAGACTTACAAGGAAACCAGAACCTGGTTGCACTTGATCACCAACTTCAACAGAATCTGGATCATCCATGCCTGTATTTATTGGATGTACATTGCTTATGTTTCCCCAACATTCTACACCAAGAACTACCAACAGTTGGTCAACAACAAACCATTGGCTTCAGCCTCTTGGGCTGCTGCTTCATTGGGTGGTACCTTGGGTTGTGTTATTCAAATCTTTGCCACTATTTGTGAAAGACAATTTGTTCCTAGAAAATGGGCTGGTGCTCAACACTTGGGTAGAAGATTGTGGTTCCTTCTTGGTGTCTTGGCTGTGAACTTGGCCCCTGTTATCTTTGTCTTTGCTTATGCCGGAAGAACCTATGAATCCAAGTTGGCTCATGCCATCTCCATCATCTTCTTCTTTGTCTCATTGGTCTCTGTTATCTTCTTTGCTGTCATGCCTCTTGGTGGGTTGTTCACTTCATACATGAAAAAATCATCAAGAAAGTATGTTGCATCTCAAACCTTCACTGCATCCTTTGCCTCATTGAAGGGTATTGATATGTGGATGTCCTATTTGGTTTGGGTTACTGTCTTTGGTGCCAAGTTCTCTGAATCATACTTCTTCTTGATTCTATCTTTAAAGGATCCTATAAGAATCCTATCAACAACCACCATGAGATGTACTGGTGATTATTGGTGGAAGGCTAAGTTGTGTGTCATCCAACCTAAAATTGTCTTGGGTTTGATGATCGCCACCGATTTCATTTTGTTCTTCTTGGATACATTCATGTGGTATGTTTTAGCCAACACCATCTTCTCCATTGGTAAATCCTTCTACATGGGTATTTCCATCTTGACTCCTTGGAGAAATATCTTCTCAAGATTACCAAAGAGAATCTACTCCAAGATCTTGGCCACAAATGATATGGAAATCAAGTACAAGCCTAAGGTTTTAATTTCCCAAATCTGGAATGCAATTGTCATCTCCATGTACAGAGAACACCTATTGGCCATTGACCATGTTCAAAAGTTATTGTACCATCAAGTTCCATCTGAAATTGAAGGTAGAAGAACCTTGAGAGCTCCTACTTTCTTTGTTTCTCAAGATGACAACAACTTTGAAACTGAATTCTTCCCTCAAGGTTCTGAAGCTGAAAGAAGAATCACATTCTTTGCTCAATCATTAGCCACTCCTATCCCTGAACCACTTCCTGTTGACAACATGCCTACATTCACTGTCTTGACTCCTCATTACTCTGAAAAGATCTTGTTATCATTGAGAGAAATCATCAGAGAAGATGACCAATTCTCAAGAGTCACATTGTTGGAATACTTGAAACAATTGCACCCAGTTGAATGGGATTGCTTTGTTAAGGACACCAAGATCTTGGCTGAGGAAACTGCTGCCTTTGATGAAAATGAAGAAAACTCCTCTGCTGGTCCTGATGGCTCTGTTGTTTCAGGTGCCAATGGCGATGCCTTGAAGTCCCAAATTGATGATTTACCATTCTACTGCATTGGTTTCAAGAGTGCCGCTCCTGAATACACCTTGAGAACCAGAATCTGGGCATCCTTGAGATCCCAAACTCTATACAGAACCATTTCTGGGTTCATGAACTATGCCAGAGCCATTAAGCTTCTATACAGAGTTGAAAACCCAGAAATTGTTCAAATGTTTGGTGGTAATGCCGAAGGCTTGGAAAGAGAATTGGAAAAAATGGCTAGAAGAAAGTTCAAGTTTGTTGTCTCCATGCAAAGATTGGCCAAGTTCAAGCCACAAGAAATGGAAAATGCCGAATTCTTGTTGAGAGCCTATCCTGATTTACAAATTGCTTACTTAGATGAAGAACCTCCATTGAACGAGGGTGATGAACCAAGAATTTATTCCTCATTAATTGATGGTCACTGTGAATTGTTACCTAATGGCAGAAGAAGACCTAAATTCAGAGTCCAACTTTCTGGTAATCCTATCTTAGGTGATGGTAAGTCTGATAATCAAAACCATGCCTTGATCTTCACCAGAGGTGAATACTTACAATTGATTGATGCAAATCAAGATAACTACTTAGAAGAATGTTTGAAGATCAGATCTGTATTGGCTGAATTTGAAGAGTTGAATGTTGAACAAGTTAACCCATACGCTCCTGAATTGAGATATGAAGATCAAACCACTAACCACCCTGTTGCCATTGTTGGTGCTAGAGAATACATTTTCTCTGAAAACTCTGGTATTTTAGGTGATGTTGCTGCTGGTAAAGAACAAACCTTTGGTACTTTGTTTGCAAGAACATTATCCCAAATTGGTGGTAAGTTGCATTATGGTCACCCTGATTTTGTTAACAGTATTTACATGACTACAAGAGGTGGTATATCCAAGGCTCAAAAGGGATTACACTTGAACGAAGATATTTACGCTGGTATGAATGCATTGCTAAGAGGTGGTAGAATCAAACATTGTGAATACTATCAATGTGGTAAAGGTAGAGATTTAGGTTTCGGTACCATTTTGAATTTCACTACGAAGATTGGTGCTGGTATGGGTGAACAAATGTTATCCAGAGAATATTACTACTTGGGTACTCAACTACCTTTGGATAGATTCTTGTCCTTCTACTATGCCCATCCTGGTTTCCATTTGAACAACTTGTTCATTCAATTGTCCTTGCAAATGTTTGCCTTGACCTTGGTTAACTTGAACTCATTGGCCCATGAATCCATCATGTGTGAGTACAACAGAAACAAGCCAATCACTGATATTCTATATCCTTTGGGTTGTTACAACTTGGCTCCAGCTATTGATTGGGTTAGAAGATACACCTTGTCTATCTTCATTGTCTTCTTCATTGCCTTCATTCCTATTGTTATTCAAGAATTGATTGAAAGAGGGTTGTGGAAAGCCACCCAAAGATTCTTCAAACACATCTGTTCCTTATCCCCAATGTTTGAAGTCTTTTCTGGTCAAATTTTCTCCAATGCTTTGTTGAGTGACATGACCTATGGTGGTGCTAGATATATCTCCACTGGTAGAGGTTTTGCCACTTCAAGAATCCCATTCTCCATTTTGTACTCCAGATTTGCTGGTTCTGCTATTTACATGGGTTCAAGAACATTGTTGATGATCTTATTTGGTTCCGTTGCTCATTGGCAACCTGCCTTATTGTGGTTCTGGGCTTCCTTGTCCTCTTTGATGTTCTCTCCATTCATTTTCAATCCTCATCAATTCTCAAAACAAGATTATTTCATTGATTACAGAGACTTCATCAGATGGTTATCCAGAGGTAATGGTAAGTTCCACAGAAACTCATGGATCGGTTATGTAAGAACGAGCAGAGCAAGAGTCACTGGTTTCAAGAAGAAATTACTTGGTGATGAATCTGAAAAGAGTGTTGGTGATGTTCCTAGAGCTCATAAGACAAATGTTTTGATGGCTGAATTCATTCCTTGTGCTATCTACGCCGCTGGATGTTTCGTAGCATTTACCTTCATTAATGCTCAAACTGGTGTAAGAGATGCTGTCACTGTGAATTCTTGTGTTAGAATCATCATTTGTACCTTGGGTCCTATTGTCATCAACATGGGTGTCTTGTTCTTCACCTTAGGTCTATCCTGTTGTGCTGGTCCATTGCTTCACATGTGTTGTAAGAAGACTGGTCCAGTCATGGCTGGATTTGCTCATGGTATAGCTGTCATCATTGCCCTTGTTTTCTTCATTATTATGTGGGTATTGGAAGGATTTTCATTTGCAAGAATGTTGATTGGACAAATTACATGTATATTCTGTCAAAGATTGATATTCATTGCAATGTCCAGTTGGTTGTTGACCAGAGAATTCAAGAATGACCACGCCAACTCAGCCTTCTGGACTGGTAGATGGTATGGATCTGGTATGGGTGGTTCTGCTTGGACACAACCTACCAGAGAATTCACTGCAAAGATCATTGAAATGTCTGAATTTTCAGCTGATTTCATCCTAGGTCACTTATTGTTGTTCTGTCAATTACCATTTGTTCTAATGCCATTCATTGACAAATTCCATTCCATAATGTTGTTCTGGTTGAAACCATCTAGACAAATCAGAGCTCCTATCTACTCTCTGAAGCAATCCAGATTGAGAAAGAGAATGGTTAAGAAGTACAGTGTTTTGTATGCATTTGTTTTGATATTATTTGTAATTGTTATTGCTGCTCCAGCTGTTGCCTCATCCCATGTATCTGATACCATTGGTTCATCTTTAACAGGTACATTCAAGAACTTAGTTCAACCTAGACATCAAAACAATAATGACACTGGTAAGAGACTATCAACTTGGAAGGGTCATTACTTATCGCATACTCCATCATTGAAGACTTGGTCAACTAAGAAACCATAGATTTAATTGTCATAAGAAATCTTTTCAAAAAAAAAAAAAAAATCAAAAAAAGTAAGTATTTATATATATTCATGAATATGTATATAATTAGATGTTAAGAACTTGTACATGTATTATAGGTATACGGAAGTAAGCTTCATTTTGTTTTATTTATTTAGTAAGTGGAATGAATGAAAAAAAGAAAAAAAAAAAAGAAAAACTCAAATTAAGTTAAAATTAAGAAAATCTTATGTATAAAAGTATATAGTGATTGTGATGTAGTTAGATAACTACATCAGTTTCAATCTCAATTTAAGAAATAACAAAATAAATTTAAGTTTTAATATAGTTTGTAAGCACAACTTTCTTGTGAAACATTTTTCATCGTTTGTGAACTATTGAGTTTATTTTATTTTCAAAGAAAAAAAAAAAAAACAATTGTTAAAATCTCATTCTGATTGTTTTTTTCCCTACTACATAAATACTTTTGAGGTTTGATCAATTGGAAAAACAACAAAAAAAATGAATAAAATGGATTATTGATTTTGGAATTGATATAATATTATATTATTGTATTTCAACAATTATAGACATAACCAGTAATAATTTATCAATAAATAACAAAGGAAAAGTTAAGCACTCTCTTAATATCTTGTTAAACCAAACCGAAATGCTTTTTTTTAAATTTTTCCTGTGCTTAATTATTACTATTTCTTTAACAACTGCCCAAAATGGAATCACAACAGGTAGCAACATCTTACCCGTGATTGATATATTAGGAAACAAATTTTTTGATTCCAAAACAAACGAGCAGTTTTTCATGAAGGGAATCGCTTATCAACCTGCTTTGACATCTGAGGAGCTATCCAAATTATCACCAACAGATGCAAAGTTTATTGATCCTCTATCTGACGAAATTACATGTGACAGAGATGTTCCATTACTAAAAAAATTGGGTGTAAACGTCATTAGAGTTTATCAAATAGATACAACAAAGAGCCATGATTATTGTATGCACAAGCTTGCCAAAAATGGCATCTATGTTATTGCAGACTTGAGTGAACCTGAACAAAGCATTGTTAGAGAACACCCAAAATTCACCACAGAAATCTTCCAAAGATATATCAACGTCATCGATGTTATGTCACAGTATTCTAACACCTTAGGTTTCTTTGCTGGAAATGAAGTAACAAATGATAAGACAACGTCTTTAGCTTCGGCGTATGTCAAGGCATCAGTAAGAGACATCAAAGCGTACATGAGAAGGGCCACAGCTGATGGAAAGATTCCAAGATCAATACCTGTTGGTTATTCAACAAATGATGATCCAGATGTTAGATTGCAGTTAATGGACTACTTTTTATGCAACACAACTCCAGAAGATTCCATTGATTTTTACGGGGTTAATATTTATGAATGGTGCGGATATTCCAGTTACGTTAGCAGTGGATATAAAGAACGTACTGAGGAGCACAAGGATTACCCCATTCCCTTATTCATGAGTGAATTTGGATGTAATGCATACAGACCAAGACCCTTCACTGAAGTTGAGGCGATTTTCTCACCTGTTATGACAAATGTCTGGTCTGGAGGGTTAGTTTATATGTACTTTGAAGAAGAAAATCAATATGGTATTGTAAAGAGATTATCTCCAACGCACGTTGAGATATTACCTGAATTTGAAAACCTAGCTAAACAATACAATAAAGCTAATCCAAAGAAAGTCACCAAGTCTGAATACCTAACTGAATTAAAGAGTAAAGCTAAAAAAAGTTACACATGTCCTGCACTTTCACCTTCATGGCAAGCAAGAGGAGACGAATTACCTCCAACACCAGATTTTGAAAAGTGTAAATGTTTAGATACATTACCTTGTGGATTATCAATGCCTTTGCAAACCAAGGAAATGTACAAGCAGCCGTTTGATATTTTGTGTGATATTGTAGACTGCAGTGACATTGGTTACGTCAATGGATTGTATGGAGATAACTCAGATTGTTCTAAACAAGAGCAGCTTTCTTATATTATGAGTAAAGTTTATTATTTACAAAAGGGTCAAAATGGATGTCCATTACAAGATTTGTTGCCTCAATATGTCAAATTTAACGAAAAATATGCAACAATAAACGAAGCCAACAACAAAGATATGTGCTCCATTGTTGCCTTTGAAGCTAGTAAAAGATCATTAAAAAAGGGTTCAGATTTAAGTGGAATACCATCCGTTTTTAGAAAGGCACAAAAACCTTTGGTTACAAATAAAGATAGACTATTGAGCAGTCCTGACAAGCAGAACAATGGTAAAAATGATGCCTCCACTGAACCAATAAAGGATTCACAAAATGTGATGAAAAACAACAAAGCATCTACTAGAAAAAACAGATCTTCAAGAATCTGCTTGGATTTTTCCATTTTAGCTCTATCGTTGATGGTGTACATTAGTTGTTAAATATATTAATAGTAGCAGCTATAGGTAATAAATGTATGTTTAAAACAAAGCAATCATGAAAAATTAACCAAGCAATTTCGTTTAGTCAAAGTTAAATAGCATTACTTCATTCAAAAGACAAATTTAATATATATAACAAAGATAAGTCATAAAATGATGATAAAAAAAAAATTAGACATGAATATGTGTTCTTCTAAATTAAGATGGCGTACTTATTTCTTTGGGCCCCAGTTTAGACCAAACAATGAACTCACCTTTGAAACTCCATCAGCAGTTTGTTCAACAATGTTTTTATTTACAGGTTTGGCCAGGTAATGTCTTCTCTTACCATTAACGTCTAAGTACATCAAAACAAAGTCCGGCTTGAATTTTTTTTCAGATTCTATGGCTTCAACAAAAACTATACCAACTTTTTTAGCAGATTCAACTTGTATTCTTAAAAAGTATCTTTCTCTTCCATCAGGACCTTGTTGTCTCATGGAGCTGATCTGTCTGTTTCTTGTCCAAGTATCATCCATTCCACCGGCAGACAAGGCCTTTAATTTTTCTGTATGTTTCTTACCTGTCTTTGGATCAACGTAATCATTACATTCCAACAACTTTCTACAGGTTTCATCGGATTCTATAAGATTCACCACTCTGTTGAATATCATGGTGTCTCCATTTGGAGAAAATAGCTCTTTCCCCAACAAGTAAGCAACAACACCAAACAAACCAACGGAAACAGTGACCACAACACCGTTGAATGTGAAGGAAGTGGCTCTTCCGAGCTTAGTCCATATGGATTCATGTTGACTGTTTAGATTTCTTCTACTGATAGAAAAGCACCTTTTGTTGTTAGCTCTTAAAAAATGATGTGTGTTGAGGAAATGTCTCTTTTGTGAGGAAAGCTTATAACTCAAGCCAGTATTCAGTATAAGTCTGTTCATTTTTATTTATATAATTATGAAAGCTAGTTATTTGGTTATATCAAACTAACAATTAAATTAAAGATTGAGGTATTATCTTTGGATTTCATATTTGCTTTTTCAAAACTTATCATCATTCAAAATTAGAAGTTAACTAATTTTTCTTAAAAAAAAAAAATTTTTTTTCTTAATTCAAAAAAAATACAAATATAACATTATATCCGATGAAAATTTGTTTCTTTATAAGAGACACGAAAAAAAATTTCAAAAATTTTGATTATGCTAAGACTCTTAGTTTTACGGGTTGAAATTTTTTACCCCATAACAAGTAGTGATGTATGAGTTTTTACGTTCCTCGTTTAAACCTCATATTATATCATGATTCTTTTTCTAGGGTCGTCTTTATAATATGCATATACAAGTAAACTTTTGCATACAGTGGTACGGCTTAATTTCTGTAATCAACTTCATAGTTGTGGTTAGTCGCAGCTTATTATCTTCAAAATTTCATAAAGAATGTGTTAACACCTGAGCACGTGATTGCCCTTGTAGTATAATCGGCAGTATGTGGTCTTCCGGCGATCACGATCGGGGTTCGAACCCCCGCTAGGGCTACGTTCATGTATTTCATGCTTAGGGGTTAAGAAAAAAGTTCTGTCATGAATTTTAAAGATTTTATTGGTTATCTTAATCAAAAGCAACTTTAACCATTGCAACAAAGAGTAATTAACGTATATTTTATTATAAGGGCTACCTGAAATAAATTAGAAATTTAAAATCCTATTTGTTATGATCAATTTTTTTTTTTGTCTTTGTACTTTCAGTTAAATCAAAACCTAATCAATAGGTATTTATATTTTCTTATATATTTACTTTCCGTAAGCTTCTATCTACATGTAATAATAATAATTACTTTTGATGAGTTGTTTTATTCATTGCTTTGATTTTGTATGTTTTCTTTGATTTTCTTAACTTGCTCAGCAACTTGAGCATCTCTGGCTTTCTTTGTAAGTTCCAATTGTTCAGCATGTGTTATTTTACCAGCATTGATATCAGTTTGTGCTTGTATTTCTTCCTTGATCATTGGACCGAAAAATTCCTTACTGTTGTATACAGATAATCCAACAGCTAAGATAACTACCGAGTAGTCAAAACCAGACATTTTATAGAACCTCATTCTAACCACAATTATAATTGCCTTTGATTTTAATGTATGGACGTATGGGAAATGATTAAATGCTTTGTTCCAATGATAATTAACCAAAACAAATAATCTCTGTTGAAGAAAAAAAAAAATAAATTAGTTATCAATAATTCTATGAACACTCTCATATTTTTTTTTGAAAGAAAGATATTTATGATGCTCATAAACCCGAAAGAAAAACACGTGACTGTAAAATCAATAACTTTTTTTTTAAATATTTTTTTTTGTTACAATTTTTTTTTACATTTTTAAACACAAGTTGTAAAAAAATTTAATCATCTCTATACATGAAAACAATTTGAACTGGGCAAATATCAAGTCTAGGGGTTTTACAAGTGTATAAGTAACTGTCTGTTTTTATAGATTTAACTCTTAATGACTATGAAAAACATTTAGCAGGTTAAATACATAATGCACTCTATGAAGGTAATGTTAACATAACTCTTCTATAAAACAACTTACTTTCATATCTTATTTTTTTCTTCAAAAAGTTTATAATAATTTCCTAAAAGGGAAGGTTTAACTATATTTTTTGTAACTTTTTTTATAAAAAAATATTTCAAAGTGTTAATTAGCATGAAATATATATATATATATTTTTTTCAGATACCTAATAATCCAAAAAAAAAAACCTTAGCATTTCCTAAAAGAGTAATTATTGCTGTATATATTTTTTTAAATAACCTAATATTAAGCGAATTTGATTTTAATTTTTAAAACAAATAATTGATGAAAGAAGAAAACTTATGATGTTGTCAAGAAAAAAAAAGAAAAAGAGTTTTCATTATTGTAAAATTTGTACTACTGAATTAGTTACATTTATCTTTTTAGTAGAAAAAAACATGTTGTCTCAATAGTTAATTATATTTTAAAGCGTTGTGTATTATTATATTTTTTTTCAACGAAGATGATTACTACTTTAGGAAATAATTGTTAGGAAGTTTTCTTTTGTAAAAGTGAATAGCATTAGGTTTTTTTATGTCGTTCTAAAAAAAATAACTCTATTGGGGGAAAAGTTGGAAGGAAAAAAATTAGTGAGCTTAGAA
Source organism: Hanseniaspora guilliermondii (assembly GCA_036287555.1). Taxonomy (NCBI): domain Eukaryota; kingdom Fungi; phylum Ascomycota; class Saccharomycetes; order Saccharomycodales; family Saccharomycodaceae; genus Hanseniaspora; species Hanseniaspora guilliermondii. The sequence goes on along the minus strand of CP143015.1, from coordinate 118,514 downwards.
AAATTATAGTTTTTTTTTTCAGTTATACAAATTCAAAAGTACACTTAAATTGATATTCATCTTAAGAAATTTAAGCTAAAATCACCACGCAATAGATATATTAAAAATGGCCAAACAATCTTTAGGTATGTAATGCCTCTAGTGTTTTCAAAGAACACAATATGATCCATAGCAAGCATTAAAGAATTATATGAAGGTGTATTATCGTATCTGTTTTCAAAACAAGGAAAAGTTAATGTGATTGACCAACTACAACAATGTGGTGTGAACATGCAGGTACAAGAAACAAAATTTGATAAATAGAAATTTACTGGGAAACTACATCAATATCATACAGAGGAAAAGAATATACATTACCAATTAATGAATAGAAATCAGTGATAATCAAAAACCAGTCAACAACATTATTGTTTTGGTACAACAGTAGATTTTCAATTAAAACCAAAAGAAATAAGAACCATATGTTTTGATAAAAAGAATATATGTTATTATCAAAGAGAAAGAGTCCAAATCGTAATGATTAATGTCTTTTTTTTTGAAATTACAATACCTATACATTAGAAATTACAATAATTTTGAACATAAATTCCTGGATTAAAAATAACTTTAATTATACTGGTTGTCTTCTAGATACAATATGTTGTGAATTTTTTTTGAAAAAGGTATGATTCACTAGGGTTTTTCCTATGATTATGATAATAAGTGTCATGACAAGATAAAAGCTATGTTCTTTTCAAGAGCTAGGTATTATAAGAATTTATCCTGTACTAGAACATAGTTTAAGTTCAGCTTTTATAAGAAATGTGTTGTACTTTTCAAATTCAAGATGTTACTCACAAGGGAATCAATATTGGAACTCATTAATCTTGCAAACTCAAAGCATATCAACAAAATCAGTTAAAGCACAGAAGATTTGTAGACTTTAAAATGTCACGATGTACATTCTGAAAACAGTACCGAAGATAACTTTCATTCTCATTATTTAGGCTTTGCTTATGACTTTTAATATAATAAAAAAAAAATAAAAATTTGAAAGTTAAACTCTATTTTACTAACAACTAAATTAATTTTTATAAAACTAATATTTTATTAACAGACGTTTCCAGTGATAGAAGAAAATCCAGAAAGGCTTACTTCACCGCCGCCTCTTCTGAAAAGAGAAAAATGATGTCTGCTCCATTATCTAAGGAATTACAAGCCGAATACGGTATCAAGTCTATTCCAGTCAGAAAGGATGATGTTGTCAAGATTGTCAGAGGTTCCAAGAAGGGTTCTGAAGGTAAGATTTCTTCTGTTTACAGATTGAAATACGCCATCCAAGTTGAAGGTGTTACCAAGGAAAAGTCCAACGCTGCCACTATTCCAGTCAACGTTCACTCCTCCAAGGTTGTCATCACCAAGTTACACTTAGACAAGGACAGAAAGGCCTTAATTGCCAGAAAGGGTGGTAACATCTAAATTAGATCTTAAATTATATTAACTATTATATATATTTTCGAACTTAAGAGTAATAAAAAAAAAAAAATTAAAATAATTAAATTTGCATTAACATCTTATTGAACTATACAGTAACATAGATAATTTGATAGTTATATTGCTGTATGTTTCACCATTTGTGTTTATGTATTGTTTTTCTACCTTTTGTTGATTATTATCTCTCCACCTATATATTTGAACAAATTGATATGTATTTATGATTTTTAATCATCTTAATGAAAATATTCGGAATTTCTCGTTTGTTTCAAAACTGAAGAATAAATATCTGTAGCATTATTGTGCCGCTTTCAATGTACCGAAATAGGCGACACACGAAAACCACTTAGATTATCTCTCAAAAAAAAAAAAAAAAATCATTGATAATTCAAAGGGGGAGAAAAAATACAACGATTATGGATATATGGATAATCTGTCTCAAAACTTATTGTGACCTTTAAAAAAAAAAAAACACAATTAGAATTAGTAAAACACCTACAAATTAATAAAGTGATAGATAAACATAATTTTAATTACAGTGAACTAAATTATTACTTATAAAACCAAAAAAAAAAAAAAAAAATAAAATAGTGAAACTATTCGCAATACTATCAGCTCTATGAATAATAAGAATCATATTGGATCTCCTGTATCAAAGATTGCTGCAGATAACCATCAACCTAGAACAAAGAGATCTAGCAGATTTAATATCTATGAACATGCAGAGTTCTCCAATTCAAATGCGTCTACATCATCAGAAAACAAAGAGATAACACCAAGCACTGCAGCAACCATACTCAGTCAACCAAAGGAAAAGACCAATAAGAAAAACCCCTCTAATTTGGATTTACCTGCCAGTATGTTCAAAAAGAGATTTGGAAACAAAGATTACGAAGAACATTCCAGCTTGAATATATCCAGTGAACTGGATAAGATTGAATCTGAAGGAACAAAGTCCAACAAGAAGAAAAGAATTTTACAAGATCAAGTTCATGTGAAGTTAAGCAACCATTCAATTTCACCTGGGCAGTTGTATGCTACTGAATCTGGAAGATTGTTTCATGCTGGGAAGATATTAATAGTGTTAGTTGGGTTGCCAGCAAGATCCAAGACTAAATTGGGAGTGGCATTGACGAGGTACTTAAGATGGTTGGGAGTTAGAACACAAATATTCCATGCTTCTGACTACAGAAGAAATGAAGGATGTATAATTGATGAAGATGAGTATAACTCAAGTGTGGATGCTAAGGATAAGTTCAATTTGGACTCTCTTTGCTTGGATATTGAATATGCCACTGATAAAGATACCAATACATTGAAGAAAGCTGGAATAGCAAAAAGACGACGTTTTATTAACAAGTGTCTCAATGACATTGATGATTTCTTCTTCGATGACAACAACTCTCAAATAGCCATATATGATGCCTTGAACATAACTGTTGAGGAGAGAGATATGTTGAATCAAAGATATTCACAAGGAGAAAAGGGCCACACAATGGGGTGTAGTGTGTTGTTTATTGAGAGTATAGTGAATGATGCTGAATTATTGAAGAGAAACATTGAGATAGCAGTGAACTCCAAGGACTATGATGGATGGAGTCATGCAAGGGCACTTGATCACTTTATGCAGAGAATACAAAGAAACAACAAGGTTTATGTAGAGATGGGAGGAGAAAACGAAAACCATTTGAGCTTTGTTAAATACATTGATTACGGAGAAACTTTATATGTGAACAACAGCAACCATTCCTATTTGATCAACAAGATCATATCCTTTTTGATGAACTTGAAAGAAAAGAAAGGCAGAGTGTACTTGTCAAGATGTGGGAACAGTGATTATGACAAGTACAACGATGATGAGATCTTGAATGGAAGGGGGATTGATTTTGCCAAGAAGATGACTGCTGTAGTGATAAATAGAATCAATACTCTAAGGAAAAACTCTGAACTCAATGCCATTAGTCCTGCATCACCAGTTTCATCGAATGAATTCAGCATTGATGATTTAAGGACCCAGGTTTCTGTTGATAGAAACATGAACTTGGGGAAAGTCAACAAAAGACAAATATCAAGACATGATGGATCGGATGAGGATTCTGTTGTTGTCTTTTCAGCTCCAAGAAAGAGAACTTATGATACAGCCCAGTTTTTCTTGAAGAAAGGAATAACAGTAAGAAAGAAGCTGGAGTTGAAACAATTGAATCCAGGAGTGATTGCAGATATGTCGTTGGATGAGGTGAAAGAAAAGTATCCAGATGAATTTGAGGAGTTTTTGGAGAGTCCTTATTTTTACCGGTTTTCCAAAGGAGAATCCTACCATGACTTGGCATTAAGAATGGGATCATTAATATTTGAGGTGGAGAGAATGAATGGAGATGTTATAATAATAGCCCATGAGTCAGCATTAAGAATCATTTATGGATACTTGATGGCAAAATCAGCCAAAGATATTCCAACTTTGGAATTTGATAGAGAAAATGTTATTGAAATATCATTTGGACATTATGAAAACAAGGCTGTGAAATTACCAATATTTTAATACATTTTTATTTTTTTTTTTGTTTCTTGTATTTGTTTTTTCCACTCTTTGTATATTTAATATACATATATATATATATATAATATTCTTACAATTTACTCTTGTTATTGATAAAGGAAAGTCTCTCCTCTTCTCTAGTGAAGACATCTTCCAATAAAGTTTTGTTAATGGTAGTGGCTTTAACAAAATCACTAACTTCATTGAAAATTTGAACAGAAAATCTAATGTATAGAACATTACCATGGAAGCATAAAGGAGCGTAATTTTTATAAATGGGGATACTCTTTTCTTCCAACAAGGATCTAATTCTAGCTAAGTAATCCAAAGGGGAACTTTTCAACATGTTATAAACCTTTGAATATTTTGAAGTGTTGATAGGAATTGAAAGACAAAACATACCTACTGGGGTTAAAGAGCCTTGCTTGTTGTCCAACAACTTAGGTTCGTAGTGATCATAAGAATCTGATGTTGTGTTTTTGTTGATGGCCAACACCTTTGAACAAGCAGCAACAGCTAATTTGGATAGAGATTTTTGGTAATTTCTGATGTTGTCTTCACCACCACATATTTCGGATCTAAACCTAATAGCAGTTTCAATACTTTCATAAACAGAATAATTAATTGTACCAACTTTACTGAATCTTTCAACTAATAAGGATTCATCACTTTTGATGGTATCATAGTTTACATTATAGGTCCAGGAAACAGGTTGTGTTTGTAATAGATGATGCCATTTTTTCTGGGCATAAATGATGGCACATGATTTCGGAACAGAAACCCACTTGTGTAGATTACCTGTGAAAAAATCAGGCTTTAACTTTTCCAAGAATTTCAAATCAATCATACCGGGAGCATGGGCACCATCAATGACTTGAACAATGTTGTATTTCTTACATAATTTAATCAATTCAATGTAAGGCATGACAACACCTGGCATGGAGGAAATGCAATCAAACAGGCAATAAACTTTACCCTTACAGGATAATTTTTTAAAATATTGTTCGAACTTGGCAACAATTTCCTTAGTGGTTAATGGGAAAGTAAGATCAATGATTTTATATTTCAACCCATATGTAACGTTCATGAATTTGACAGTGTTTGAACAAGCCCCGTATGTGGTACTAGGTAGAATAACAATATCATTTTGGAAATCAAATGGGATGGATCTAAAGAAGATATTGATACCTGTGGTGGCATTTTGAACCAATGCAAGGTTTTGCCAATTCAAGCCCAAATATTGAGCAATTAACTTTGCTTGTCTCTTGTATTCATTAGGACCTTCAATGTATTCATATTCATCAGGATAACTTTCATGTTTTTTCACTGATGCAATTTGAGCATCAATAACCATACCTGGAGTTGTACCATAAGACCCATGGTTGACAACATTTACTGATGGGTCTAGGTAGGTGAAGTATTTTTTTTTGAAATCAGCACCAAAATGAGTCATAATTATAAGTAAATCAAAGATTGGTTTATATTTCTGTGTCTTTGATTAATATAGAGTTATATAAATATATATATATATATTTTTCTTAAAAATAGATGGTGAATTTATCCATTATTAGAAGAATATGAATCATTACCTCTTATGAAGATTGTAATTAAATGAATAAATGAAATATTAATTTATATTTAAATATTTCAATAATAAACATTTATAAATATTCACGGTAAAAAAAAAAAAGATATTTTCATATAGATTTTTGTTAATAAATTTTTATTCCGATGGAAATTATTTTGTTTTCTAAGAAAAAAAAAAAAGAAAAAAAAAAAAGGAAAACCATTTATTTTTTTTTGCTTTAGAGTGTTGGAGCCTGTGCACATCACGTGTACCATCTGCTCTTATATCCGATTATATATCTTAAATAAACAAATGAACCCAAGATTATTCTAATGGTTTAAATCCTTCTTTTTTTTTAAAAAAAAAAAAATTTTATTAATCTTCCTTAATATTATAACTTTAGAAAGATAATAAAACTTCATATTATTAATTTTAATATGTAATATGAAATGAAATCAATATATTATTATATAAGGGATTAATTAGAATGTGTTACAATTAATGAGACAGTGCATGTGACCATTACGTATATTGATCTATATTAAACATTGATATATGGCTAAATGTACAAATTAATCACATGTATTTCAATAACTACATTATCTTTAACTGAGAAAAACATCACACACAAAAAAAAAAAAAAAAAAAAAAAGGAAGATTCTTTATAGATTCCACTAACCCATTTCATTTCCAAAATATATATATATATATAAAATAATTGAATCAAACTAGGAAATTAACCCGTCTGGTTTAGAAATATAAAAAAAAAAAAAAAGAAAACTCAAATATTTTTAATATCTTCTTTTATCATTTTTTCCTAGGAAAAAAAAAAAATTTTAAATAAATATAATTTTAAACCTTTTCTTAAAAGTGTTTTCTTCAAGGAAAAAAAAAAAAAAAGACAAAATCACCTCTTTTTTTTTTTTTTTCCTCTTCTAAAGAAGTTTGAATATAATGCATTAGTATCCATAAAATAGTGGAACTTGTAATGTATTTGTTACCATTATTATAAATAAGATTTCATTAAACAGTAACATTTTTACATATGAAAATAAAATGTATATGATTTACCTTTAATAGTACTTTTTTTTTTTCTTTCTTTCTTCAAAAGTCTTAATAGTACCATTTCATCACAATATTCTTTGAACATGTTAAAAAGAATTTTACTAATTATTATTTAAAAAAGTAAATAGATTTAGAGATGGAGAAAAAAAAAATTTTTTCTTTTTACTTTCTTTTTTCTCATCATTTATTTTTATGATTTTTAGTTTTAGAATATAATTAATATAATTATCAAAATATATATACTATCTATTTAAATAGATCTGTTGAATTTATATATTTATATTTATACATATTTTTTTTTTCTTGTAAAGAAATTAATAACTAAAGACCAAGTAAAAGATCACACATCTTATTTATAATTTTATATATATAAAAAAAAAAAAATGGAATCTGCTTTAGCCTGGACTGTTAAGTTAAACCCACAAACTGCCATCACTGCTCCTCAATACAGAAAGTCTTCTATCATTGGTACCATTGGTCCAAAGACCAACAACCCAGAAGTCTTAGCTGAATTAAGAAGAAACGGTTTGAACATTGTCAGAATGAACTTCTCCCACGGTTCTTACGAATACCACCAATCCGTCATTGACAATGCCAGAAAGTCTGAAGAAATCTTCCCAGGTAGACCTTTAGCCATTGCCTTGGACACCAAGGGTCCTGAAATCAGAACCGGTACCACCACCAACGAAGTTGATTACCCAATTCCTCCAAACCACGAAATGATCTTCTCCGTTGATGACAAATACGCCAAGGCATGTGATGACAAGGTCATGTACTTAGACTACAAGAACATCACCAATGTTATCTCCAAGGGTAAGATCATCTACGTTGATGACGGTGTTTTATCCTTTGAAGTCTTGGAAGTTGTTGATGACAAGACCTTGAAAGTCAAGTCCTTGAACGCCGGTAAGATCTGCTCCCACAAGGGTGTCAACTTACCAGGTACCGATGTTGACTTGCCAGCTCTATCCGAAAAGGACAAGGCTGACTTGAGATTCGGTGTCAAGAACGGTGTCCACATGATCTTCGCCTCCTTCATCAGAACTGCTCAAGATGTCCTAACCATCAGAGAAGTCTTAGGTGAAGATGGTAAGGATATCAAGATCATTGTCAAGATTGAAAACCAACAAGGTGTCAACAACTTTGATGAAATCTTAGCTGTCACCGATGGTGTCATGGTTGCCAGAGGTGACTTAGGTATTGAAATCCCAGCTCCTCATGTCTTTGCTGTTCAAAAACAATTGATTGCCAAGTGTAACTTAGCCGGTAAGCCAGTCATCTGTGCCACCCAAATGTTAGAATCCATGACCTTCAACCCAAGACCAACCAGAGCTGAAGTTTCCGATGTTGGTAACGCCATCTTAGACGGTGCCGATTGTGTTATGTTATCTGGTGAAACCGCTAAGGGTACCTACCCACAAAACGCCGTCAAGATGATGGCTGAAACCGCCTTGATTGCTGAACAAGCCGTTGCTTACCAACAAAAATACGATGAAATCAGAAACTTAACTCCAAAGCCTGTTTCCACCACCGAAACCATTGCCGCTGCCGCCGTTGCTGCCTCTTATGAACAAGGTGCCAAGGCCATTGTTGTTCTATCAACCACCGGTGCCACCTCCAGATTGGTTGCCAAGTACAGACCTCAAGTTCCTGTCATCTTAGTTTCCAGAAATGACAGAGCCGCCAAGATGGCCCACTTGAACAGAGGTGTTTACCCATTCGTCTACAACAAGGCCGAAAACAAGGACTGGTCTGCTGATGTTGAAGAAAGATTTGCCTACGGTATTGAAGAAGCTAAGAAGTTCGGTTTCGTTTCCCAAGGTGATGCTGTTGTTTTAGTCCAAGGTTCCACCGCTGGTGCCGGTCAATCCAACACCTTAAGAATTGTTAAGGCTTAAAGAAATTCAGATTCACTTTCAACTTTATCCTTAGTTTATTAATGTCAAAAAAAAAAAAATTTACCCTTTCTACTTGAACTTATATATATAATTATAAATTAACATATATATATCTTAAAATCAATTTTCCCGAGTAGTCACAATGAATTGTTAAGAGGTTATACAGCGACTCTTTTTATATATAAATAATAACATCCCTTAGTTTTATGATAAAAATGGATAGAATTTCATTATCATGAATCTCTCCCATTCACTTATGATTCCCTTTGTATCATCTTCGTATTGATAACCCTTGATCAATATATCCATATAATATACTAAATTATCTATTCTTGATTGTTGATCATTCATCTTCAGTTGATTCAAGAAGGTCACAAAAAATTCAACATCTTCTCCAGAAGGGTGTATATCATATTGAATTGTTGTTTCTATCCAATTCTTCAAAACATCCTTAATCTCACTTAGTTTGGTCTTAGATTGAAAGCTTATAGGCTCTAAAACATCCAAGTTATTCTTATTTGGCGACAACCGAATATCTTCATGTATAATGAAAAAGTCTGTTGTTTGTAATATGTTGTTTTCCTTTATACCCGAACCCAACTCTTGTTCCTTTTTATTACTAACTCTTAACTTCTTTATTGAATCCATAGGGGAGTAGTTATTATTCAAACTGTACTCATATATGTTTCCGTCCTTACTAGCAACACTATTTGATTTTGATTGAAATTTGAATTTTTGTTCAAAGTACAATTCATTTAATATTTCCATTGGCAACTCATTAAGCATTTCCTTATCTTCATTATCAATCAACTTAACTAAAGTCTCCTTGGTATGTGTACTAAAGCTTTTCTTGATTGGTGATTGCTCATTAACCTTACTCTCGGGTGTTTTGAATAGTTTTTCAAAGTTTAATGAACTTTGCTTTAATTTGGGATTGTTTTGGGGGACCTTCTCATCTGTATAGTTTTCTAATTGTAAAATTTGTAAAGAAATACCCTTAATATCCTCCAATTTATCCTTATTGACCATGAGCCTTACCAATGTGAAGTAATCATTCCCCATTCTTGAAAGTAATCTTTCATCTATATCCAACCAATTATCATAGTTCAAGGTTTTACTCAATCTTTTCACTTTATTCCCCATTCCTCCATATTTCTTAACAACATTCCCTTCCATTTGAACAACAACAATAACTCCAATTTTCCTTATTCTCTTGTAGAGATGCCGCATGTTGTCCAATCTATCGTATATGTATTTAGAAAATCTTTTGATGAAGACAGAAAGTTCCCACAAGGTGACAAAGTGTATATGATAATTAATACTACATGATATTGTCTTTGGTATGTAATGATTCCTATCCGCTGTTTTGTTATTGGTATAAACCTCATCATCCCTAAGGTCAAATATGTTATCAAAGAATCGTTGGGGAACGCTGTTTGTATGATTTTTCTTGATGATGCTGAAGTTCAACAACAATTGATAAAACTCATTGTATGAAATATTTGGTTCATGTTTGAAATATGCAACTATATCATCCTTCATCTTCTTAATTGTATACATATCAGTGTTCAAGATTGACTTGTCCTTGAAGATGGGGTGATTTATTTTACTTAAGATATCCACTATGGATGATCCAAATACAGGTAGTTTATGAATTGGAATATTCGAGAGTTCTTTTTCATATTGTTTCTTTGTTAATACAACTTTTAATCCATTTGGCTTTATTGCATTCAAGATAATCTTGTTCAAATATAAGAAATCATGAGTAACACTAATACTAACATCACACTTTGTCAATTGTTTTATTTTAAGTTTTAATAATGTGGCCTTCCTTTCTATACTTTGTTTGTTAATTTCATCCACATAATCAAAGAACATCCCCTCATCAACAGATATTGGGATAACGGTATCAAATTGAGTTTCCACATATTCATAAAACTTAGTTAAAATGGATTTATATTCTTCTATTTGTAAATCCAAACAATAGAATTTAATGTTACAGGGGTTTTTACTAATATAATCATCATATTTTTGCTTACCAACTTGAAAGGTATCATTTCTACTAATTTTGATGACATTCTTTGCTACATAATTTAAACTAATAATTTCAGAATTGGTGTTACCATTGGATACCAATATACAGTGATCATTAATATCAATTTGTTGCTTGGTCGTTCTGTTGAACTTCAATAGGGAACCAAATACAAAAAAAGAATCAAAGTCTATGTAATAAATAATTCTATTATTAGTGGATTGGCTTATTTTTAGGTATCTTGATCGTAGTTGTAGTTTTTCCATTGAGATGAAATGTAAACGAGATTTACTGTAAAAATTTGAAATGAAATTCGGATTCTTACAGTCAACATCATCTCTCTTGATATCTAATAAGCTATTACTCTCTAAACACTGGGTTACCCATTCAGATGACACAATTGGGATGTTCAACTTGGATGTTACATTAGATTGATCAGATATCACATATGATGTAGATTTCTTTCTAGGTATCCTACACACACTTCCTCCATTAGCACTTATGAGCTTGATAAGAGCCACTCTATCTATCTTTGTATATCCATTGATGTGGAACTCCTTGTTCTTGAATATACTCATTTCGATGTTAGTAACTTTATAGCACGTGACTTTTCCATCAAAAAATTCAATGTCTGGTTAATAAGTAATTTTCGATAATATAAGCTTGTTTAAAAGATACTTGTTAATGTTTTTTGTTTGTTAAGGATCTGTACTTCTTTTTCTTATAAGTAATATTGATATTTCTTCTTTGTATTGAATGTCCAATAACCGATATATTAATTCTTTTCAAAAAGAGTCATTAAAGAATTAAAGTGATTATATAATTTCAACAAAGATCAATAACTATGAAATATGGGGTATACAAGTAAAGGAATAATATATGGGTATTTTTCCTCTTTGAAGAGAACTCGTAAAAAAAAAATAAAAAAATTACCATAATTCTAGTATCTGTCTTAAATCCGATATATATATGTATTGTTAAGATTTCACAAAACTAATGGATTCACCCAAAATTATCGACACAAGACTTTATCCATTTATATAATAATCTAGTAATATAACCATAAATAAATTATGATAAATCTTTATCCTTCTCCCCCAAATTAACTAAGATTATTATGACTCGTTCTTCATGTTATTTCTTCTAGTTATAGTTCTTATATAACAAGTAAATATAGGTAAAAGTCAATATCAGTCTACATAGTTATTAACAGGAGGAACAACCAAATTTTTTACATTGCCAATAAGATATGACTACAAGACTAGTAACCCCCCTTTTTCTTTTATTTTTCCATTTTTACAAAGACTAAAATGATTAATATATAAAAATATTTATTGGCGAACAACTTTTCACGTAGCAAAAAAGAAAAAATTTTAATACAGAAAGTGAATCCAGAAGAGTCTATAACTATTTATTTGTTTCATGTTTCTTATATTAAAATTTGTACATACATCAAATATAGGCCTATTCAAATATCTTGAAACTAGTAAATAGATGTGAAATATAGCTTAAATAAAATTATATTTGAACAATTATTGTTTTTTGAATTTGTCTCTCTGTAACTATGCTTAAAAAAAAAAATTCTTGGAATAAAACATTTACAACAACCTTTACCAATAATAATTTAGTGGAAAGACTTAGATAAGTACTTTACATCCTATAAATATAAAGTTTTATCGATTATTTTATTAAAAAAACAAGATTGTATTATAAATTCTTCACATTTGATACGTTTTTGATCTTTTCTTTCAATAGTTTTCCTTTAGTGTATATTTAGGAGTAGATTAATTAATTTGTTAAATTTATTAGATGTTTTGATGACATAATCTTTTCTCATACTGATCACGTGCATCCATTTTTTTCTTTCTTTTTTTCTTTTTTTTTTTATTTTCCCAATTTTTTCCAACTTATTTTCTTCATTTTTTTTCAATTTTTTCCAACTTATTTTTTTTGCTTGTAGTTTTTTTTTTACCTCATTACTTTCTACAAAATTTTTCAATAAATTTTGAAAACTTCAAATGTACAGATACTTTAACAATTTTTTCATGTTTAGAGAACAAGAATAAAGAGCTAAAATCCAACATTACTAAACAGAAAGAAAGAAACATTAGCGTATAATTATTTCAAATAAAAATATAAAATTTCAAATTATCACACAAAATGGCAGGTATTTTAGAAAGATTAAAAGATATTGAAGATGAAATGGCTAAAACCCAAAGAAACAAAGCCACTGAAGGGCATCTTTGTAGATTGAGAGCCCAACATGCTAAGCTTTCCAGAGAGTTGATTTCCAATGCAACCAAATCCTCCGGCGGTGGTGGTGAAGGTTTTGATGTCAAGAAAGGTGGGAACGCTACCGTTGGGTTTGTAGGTTTCCCTTCTGTTGGTAAATCCTCCCTATTGAATTCTCTTACCGGTAAGGAAGTCTCAGAGGCTGCTGCATATGAATTCACAACCTTAACCGCCCAATCAAGTATAATCAAAATAAATGGCTCTAAGGTCCAATTCTTGGATTTTCCTGGTATTTTAGAAAATGCTAACCAAGGGTACGGTAGAGGTAGACAAGTCATTGCTTCCTACAGAAACTGTGATCTTTTATACATTGTCTTGGATATATCAAAGCCTTTGAAGCACAAGGAAATTTTGGAAAGAGAATTAAAGGCTGTTGGTATCAGAATAAATAAAAAGAAACCAGATATTCTTATCAAGAAGAAGGAAAAAGGTGGGTTATCAATAACAAACACTGTTCAATTAACTCATTTAGACTTTGACTTAGTGAGAACTATCATGCATGAATATAGAATCAACTCCGCAGAAGTTGCATTTAGATGTGATGCCACTGCAGATGACTTAATTGATGCTTTGGAAGAAGACCAAAGAAGATACATTCCTGCTATTTATGTTTTAAACAAGGCTGATTTGTTATCCGCTGAAGAGTTGGAGTTATTGTACAGAATTCCAGACTCCATCCCTATCTCCTCAAATAGTAAATGGAACTTGGACTCTCTTCTTGAATATACTTGGGAAAGATTGAATCTTGTCAGAGTTTATACCAAACCTAAGGGAAGAATACCAGACTTTGAAGACCCAGTTGTCTTAAGAAATGATAGAAGAACAGTTAAGGACTTTTGTATGAATATTCACAAGTCCTTGGTTGATGATTTTAAACAAGCTGTTGTATTTGGTTCGAGTGTTAAACATCAGCCTCAATATGTTGGTTTGACCCATGTTCTAGAAGATGAAGATGTTATTACTATATTAAAGAAGTAAGTATATATAATAAATTCATTCTAAATGATTTGCATTTTGTAAATTTTGTAAAACTTCAAAGCTTTTCAAATCTATGTCTATCAAAGCGTTGTGGTAATAATCTGCATCATAAATGCTTTTTGATAACTCAAAGGTACTCTCATATCTTAGATGTGAAACTCCATAGCTCTTATCTTCTTGATCATCAATAATTTCTTGAATGTGCTTCATAGTATCAACTTCACGCTGATCTATCAACGGCATCAACAGGGTCACTGAACCTTGCAATCCAAAGCATAAAATTATGGGTCTAGAGTTTCTGATAATGGAATTTTCCTTGATTATGATGACGTTTTTAATGATGTCCCCCATGTAGATGCTGGCTATCTTATCAAACTTAAATGGCAGATCCCATACATTATCATCTCTGTTCTTACTGAAGTCTATACCTTCGTACCCTGAATAAATTCTTGGTAAAATACCATTATATTCCATGTTCAATAAATCTTTAACACCAAACGGAACATTCAAAGCCAATACACTGACATTACCAAACCTATCAGTTTTCAAAATAGTCTTTGCATCCAAAAATTTAGTTACTTGACTATAATTATTGGACACTTTGTAATCTGCAAGTGGAATAAATATTTTGCTTTCAGGCAGGTATCTGTGATACACTATATTACCTACAATATCAGCAGCAACCATCAACAAGTCGTTGTGAAAGAAATCAACTTGTATTATCTCTGTCAGAGAGGGAACAGTCTTACTTTCCTTCAATGTTTCCAATGTATTATCACTCAACTTGAAGATTGTCAATACCGAACCCTTTAATATAGTCAAAATGTGTTTTTCCCTTCCCATGGCTCTTAATATTTTTATACTATTTGTATTGTTGGAAAACACTTGCTCCTTTGTTAAAGTCAAATAATTGTACTCATAACTATCAACATCAATCTTTGAATTAGTAAGTTTTTCTGATGTATTTTCCTTTCCTTGTTGCTTTTTTTTCAATCTTTTCTTTTGTGACTTTGATAATGTTGATAAATCAACTTTAGCTTCTTCAGATCTCTCAGTACTAGAGTCTTTGGAGTTATTTTCAGGGATTGCCTTTGGATTGTTGTTAATTTTGAATGTCAATAATTTCCCATCCTTAGTTCCAACAATTATGTACTTCCCCAGTTGATTTGATTGAAATAAACTTCTGTCTGAATATTCAACAATCAAAGCAGATGAAATTTCATAGTTAAAAGTTTTTGTTTCAGAAACTGTCATACCTTTGAAAAATTTATTTTTCAAATGCTGAGGAACATCATACTTAATGTGAAAACTAGAGCCGTTGGGAATGATATGGTATTTAAGGTTTTTTGAGTCAATCAAGGTAATGTTTTTATCAATATATTCATCTGCTCCCAACACAGAAATACTTTCATCCTCACTAGAGTGAGTATGATTGATTGTAGAGCTATCATGAAGTAAGAAGATCAACTCTCCTTCACTATCAACTATGATGGCCCCGTTTTTCTTGTTGGCGCTATCACTCTCAAGTACCAAATCATTAGAAAAGTCACAAATTGAAATATCTCCTTGTATTTGTTTTTCCAAACCCTTCAAATATAAATGTCTAATATTGATTCCAACACGATTTGCCAACTTTTTAAGCTCACACACCCAATAAGAGCCTATTGATGAAATAATAACTGTTCCGTAGCTATCCTCTTTGCTTCCTATGTGATTTAAATAATGTAACGTCAATGGATGAACATTCAAATATGTTTGATATAAAGACTCAAGGTGATTATCCTCTAAATCAAATTTGTAAACTTCATACAAGCCATCATTGAAACCAATGTGACATGAAATACTTGCTGTAGTATCTTCTTCAACAGCAGTAACTACAAATGAGTTCACGCCAGTGTTGAAGAATTTAGAAACCAATGGATCATCTGAACTCTCTTGATCCCCTTCAAGTAGTGTTGATGAAATTTCATATATGTTTAAAATATTATCATTAGTCAGTGTGAATAGCAATATCATCTTTTTGTTGTTAACATACACTCTCCAATCACTCATAAATGCATCTATCTCGGATAAAACCATATATGATAAAATCTCTTCTGAATTTATACACTCCAAAAAATCAAAATAAAAGAATTTATAGTTGTTTAATGAAACCAATACCATTGCCTGCTTTCCAACAGCAATTAAATCACAATTGGTAATTTCTATAGAGCTTGTGTACTCTAGAATATGAGGTAGTAATTTTTTTAAGTTGACTCTTTTAAACAAAATAAACTTATCTGCATCAACAATTCTGATTATGTTCAATTTATTTCTGGTGAATTGCAACAAATACTCATTATATTTGATAACATTGATAGTTGTCTCCTTTAAGATGAAAACACCTGAGTTGACAGCATCATCACTATCAATTTCTGCAATTTCATCTTCTTCATTAAAATGCAAAATTCTACTATTATCATTAAAGGCAAAGAATAGCAACTTGGTTTTATTTTCAAATTTCACTTCAAAGACTCTTTTTGCCTTATGATGTTCATCATCAACAATGTTGATTCTCATTTTTTCTTCAAGCTTGAAGCTTTTACAAAAGACATCCTTGCCATCAACAAAAACTTCCAAGTCATTTCCAGTCATCTCTGTAGCGCTTAGTAATGGCGTTTTCAAAAAGTGATCAGGAAACTCACTTATAACTTCCAATGAATCATATTCAAATTTTGTATCATCATATTTCACTTGTGAAATTAAGTTTGTGTTTAAGTTGTTAATTCTATAAATCTTTGGTATACCAAACTGTGGTAACACAAACAAACAGTTGTTTGTAGTGATAAAATCAAAGGCTTTTGACAACTCTAACTTATTGAATTGAGAAAAGACAACATTGTATGAAATTTCGTCATTAGCAACATTTTTTTCTATACTTACTTGAAGCAAGTCACCCAAGTGAGTCAATAACAGCATAAAAGATTTATCTGAATCCACTATACTTTGAGATTTCATACAAACAACCATGGGTAGTATGTTTTTGTTAGACTTCTTGTTTGAGGCCACCAAACTCTTTGGGATAGGAAGCTTATTATTACTGACAATCTTTATGTCTTCCATATCCAGGTTAATTTCAAGCATCAAAAGTCTTCCATCTTCTCCGTTTATCAAGACATGTACCAAGTCACTTTCTCTTCTTCTTCTTTTATTGGATCTTTCTGCCAAGGATTCATTGATATATACACTGGTCTTATCCAAAACTTGTAAAAACATGTAAATAGCGTATTCACTCAATTTGAGCTCTGATCTTTTATGAAGTCTACCACTAATTCTATCAATATAATACAACTTAACAATGTTATAATCCTCAATGGTTAAAATATAATTAGCAGTATCGTTTTTAGACACTATGAACTTTGCCGAAAGTATGATTTGTCTTTCCGTGTCTTCATTAACTATAACATCACCATTATCAAGATCATAATCATCCTTGTAATATACCACAATTGATGAATCACTATATACAAGAATATCCTTGTTGTGCAGGTCAAAATGTTTAAAAGAGCTGAAATTCAAGCCGTTGTTGTTAATTTCAAAATCTCCAAACAAGTTCTCTTCAAAAACAATATCAAATGGAGTTCTTTGCAATTCACAAACAGTGAGAACATCACTTTCTGTACAAAGACCAAACTTCAATTCATGTAGATGTTTTAAGGATATCAAATTGATCAATCTCATGTGAACCTTTTTTTCAAATCGTTTCACTACATCTTCATCAACCATCTCATACACACTTAAAACACCACTCTCAGTTATACAGACAAAATAAACATTATCAGCATCCTCCAATATGATAGCACTTTTATAAACTTGCCCATGCTTCAGCGTGCGCTTGTATAGTGACAATCTTCTGTTACCCTCAAACTCAGCATTGTGTCTTTGTATATCTTTTCTAATTAATTCTTGTTTTTGTGCGTTGTCATCCAAAGATATTTCCATAATTGCAATGTATGGCTCCTTTGTGTTGTTGTCTTTTTTTTTCCAGTTCTTTTTCTTAGAGTCTTTTATTGTTAATTGGAATCATCACATAAGACTCGATCCTATCAAATATAACAATTTGTGAATTGAAAAAAAAAAAAGAAAAAGAAATGTAAGTAAACACCAAAAAAAAAAAAATAGTAGCGTGTCAAAGGTTTGTTGTTCTTCAAAAATAGAATATCACGTGCAATTCATCTAAACAATATTACATTGTATATACATAATATCCACCATCTTTGTCCTTTTGTATTACATTATTGTATTTCCATATTAGTAGTCTCTGCAGCTTTTTCAATTGGCTTTCATCCAAAGCCTTAATCTGATTCATGTTGTACTTATTCCCTTTGTCTTTTTTTGGAACATAATCCTTCATGATCTCATTTATGCATAATTGTAGATTTTCATCTTCCACGAACTCCTCAGATCTCTTGTCATCGTTTTCTGTTAACTTCAATATACTCATCTGCTTATCTGTATCCTGTATTTTCAATACTGTGTTGTGCTTGCATGACTTGAATATCAACAATATCCCGTCATCTTCATCATCCATGTCGTCATCATATTCAGGAAATCTTATAAACAAGTTGTACTTCATCTCAAGTTCTCCAATCTTATGATGAAGCTTTTTTGTCGCGTCATAGGACCCATTCAGAATTAAATCTAATTCTGCTTTTTTCAATTTCAATATCTTTATTCCTTGTAATTCCATTTCATTTTGATTATCCAATGAGGTTATCTTTTTCAAGTTAAATATCTCCATGGATAACGATTGGATTTCGTTTATGACCTTTTCAACATTAGCAGCAGTTTTCAAAGGACATCTTATTATAACATTAGGGTATCTTATAAATCCAAATTCATTTTGCTTGTTTTCAAAAGTATTCATGAATTGTATAAAACAATTGTATCTTCTCGTTATAGATTGTATGTTCTCTCCATTAATACCTATAATGTATTTGTGAAAGCTTTCAGGTATGTAAAGTTGCTTTTCATATGGCAACTCTTGCTGAACTAACTTTAAACAATTAATACTATCCACAAAGCTTTTGCTCTCAATTTTGATTGTAATAAATTCAGTGTCTTGAAATTGCGTGTTGTCCTCGTAATTTGGTATTAATAAAGAAAGTGAACATTTATTATTCAATGACTTTTCTATTTTATTAATTTTTCCAAATTTCTTACCAATGATAAATTCCTTGAACTCATTAGATAAATCCAAGAAGAAATTGTACTTTATATTCTTTTGATTTAGTTTCATATAAGATGTAAACAAATCATCCCATCTATCACCTACTAAAACAATATTCAAATTGCTTTCATTTGATATTACAGTCAGATATGGATCATTCATAAAGTCCTTACAGCAAATATCAAAATTTTCCTTATTTTTTAGATCAATACTAAATTGTAGAATTTTATCATATATTTTGAAATGCAAATATTTCAAAAAGCATAACAAGTTTTGTTCATTTGTACTGCATATTGTTAAATATTTTTCATTGGATTTTTCTGTTGTTAATTCTATACTAACAGCGTGATCAAACATTAATCCCTTTAAATAATGAAGAATATTAGAATTTGATAACATGAAGTGAATTTTTTCACCTGATAAAACATAATCATTAAATGTGTTGTTGAAGTTTTTCAAGTACATTTTTCTTGCTCGTATTTTATTCAACAAGTCTTTTATTGAATTTTTTGATATTAGAAGGTTTGTGTAATTTGATTTTTTAGTAATGAACAACATTTCATAATGATCACAACTTTTATAAAAATGTAAATCTGGATGAACAATGTCTATACCGTAGGTTTTGATAAGATGTGAATAGTCAGCTTTCTTGAACCCATACAGAAGAGGGATATAGCTTAAACTTTTCAATTTAATAACTTCATAGCAATACTCAGATGGTAAACTGTTGCAGATTAATTTTAAAACATCCAAGTAAATAAGTTCCAATGGTTCCTTTAAGCCTAAAAGCTTTAAATTATATTGACTGTTATCGAATGACCTGAGCTGATTGTATTCAGAATTAAACTTTTCATCAACCCACATGCTCTTAGAGAGTTGACCTCCTTTCACTATACAGTATTTAATCTTGTCATTCAAGAGTGTTTCCAATTTTTTTATGAAGTCTGATGATTTTAATAACAACTCATTGATTTCTATATTTTTACACATGTATTGATCCAATAATTGGTGTCTTTTAGACGATGATAAAGAGTTGTAGGTAAATATAGAAGAAGATGTCAAATTGTCTTTTACAAAGGAAATTGATGATATGTTTTCATTGAGAACAATATCCTTGTATGTGGGTTTAAAATAAGGCTTTTGATCATCATAATGATTAAAATCTATGTTTGTTGAATGAATAAGCTCTAAATCTGGTTTATAATAATTAGTGATATTGATCTTTCTATAAATCAAAGACCCATCTGACATATTTGGCTAATATCTTACTTGGTTTATGATTACCTAAACTTCAATTAACAACAAAGTTAAAATCTGGATAGTATTTCTATTGAGGTTGATTAATCACCTCTTTTTTTTCTCTTCAATCTGATGATATTTGTAAACAACTGCTAAGATACACAAAAAAAAATGTGTGTAGTAATTTATACTGTGTGCATTTTTTTTTGGGCATAAACCGCTACCAATATAAGTTGCCTATTCAATTAAATAGATCATTGACATTTGAAAAACTTATATAAATTAAGAGTAAGGGTAAAGTGTCTTTTACACATTAAAAAATGGAGATAATAAAACTTTGTATCCTGTGTGTTATATTTTTGGATAATCTATTTATTTATCTAGTCAAGTTACCTCTAAAATACAGTTGAAATTATAGTTTGTACTAATTTCGGATATAACAGCATCAATTCTTAGGGCTTAAGCATAAAAAAAAAAAAAATGAAAATCCAAACTCCAAACATCATGTTCCCATAATAATATTAACGAAAACACTTTTTTGAAAGTTCTTTTTAAGTACACAAACTGTATTGAATACTTTAGAGCCATTGTAAACAAATAACCCCCAAGTAAAATAACCATTCAACTTAAGAGTAAATTAAATATATGAATAAAGAAATAGAAACATCAAGCAAAGACATATCATTAGTTAATGATATTCCAATCACCAGTATCAACAATCATATTCTCTTAAATATTTATAAAAACCATCAAATACTTCTCAACAAATTACTTCTCAATACAAGAGCCAATTTTAACAGTGTACCTATAAGGGATAATGCCTGTGATATAAAGTTCAAAATATTAGAGAAAACAGATATAGATTTGACAAATGCTATAAACAGTGACATTATCAATTTAAGAAAACAATTAAATGACAACGATGATATAGAACCTAATTTAAATGATTATGATGTGAAAATTATACCCACTGAAAATACAGTCAATAGAGTCACACTAAACCCCCTTAAGAATATTAAAACTGTAGATAATGTTGACAAATATTTCAATCAAGATATTGATGATTTTATTATAAAGAAGCAGAATTTAATAGAACAAGAAAAGAAAAAACAACAAGAAGAATTAGAGAGAAAACTTCTTGAGCAACAACAAAGAAGTCAACAAGAGCAACAAAAACAATTTAGTAACTTTTACAACATGGATTTAGATTTGAACTTTGACTTAAAGCCAGAACCTATCAATAACATTCCGGATACTAGCATGCTTATAAATAATAATACCAACATGTTCAACCCAAATATGTTGATGGATCCCTTAATATCAAATTCAAATAACTTAAGGAATAATAATGATTCTTTGAATATGGGCAATGTCAACAAACCTATGGAACCAAGCCATAATATTTTTACAACAGATCCACATATAAACTCAAACAAGATGAATAACGTAACAAATGATTTCTTGATCAATGATGACTTTGAATTTGGAGATCTAGGAGATCTTGGTAACAACAATGGTGACATAGATGATTTTAATGTAGATGATTTAGATCCCGCTTACTTTTGAGCCGAATTCAAGAGGGAAGGCAAGAAAAATCCAAAGCAAAACAAAAAAAACAACAAACAACAAAAGCAAAGGTAATATTTACATCTTCTTTCTATTTATTTTGTTAATTATATAAAATTAAGAGAATACAATTTTTTTTAAGTATGTCTTCCCCTTTTTTGTTTTTTGAAACGGTTTCTGTTTAATTCCAAAATATATTATCTACTTGTCTGATAACTCTACCACTCCCAAAGGCAATTGTGATAAATATCACAACTAAGTCAATTATTAGCAAACTCATACAACTAAATAAGAATCTAGGACAGAATATCTTCCACACCATTAAATGTCTTCTAAAATGAGTAACAAATATCAAGTTACTCAAACACAATACAGTATTATAAATAATCAGGATACCTGTATTACTTACTATTCTTGATAACAGTGTTTGGGGTTTCAACACCTTAGGTGGTTGTCTCCACAATGTTAACAATGCTGTAGAGATTGCTATTATGATGAATGGACCAAAGGTGTTTATCAAGATTGCTATGTGTGTGAATGGGAAAGTCAATGTCTTATTGATCATGAAGCCAATGTCCCATTGTACAGATGGTATTGTAGCTTGATGACCTGTAGTGAAAAAGTGTTGATATCCAATCAATGCCAAACATATAGGACCAACTACATTTTCCTTCAACTTAAGTAAGTTGATGATTTCTAAAAAGGCCAATATTTGTATGGTCATCAAAGATATGGAAATAATACCTAATGGCTTGTTGAACAAAATAACTAATAACAGGAAGTTGATAACTAAAAGGAAATATTGCGACCCATAAACATTGTTGTATCCCAAGATAGTTCCATTCAAGGAAATCAAGTCAGTGTTTTTCAAATCTAACTTGATGCATATAGGTCCAAATGCAAAGCACAAATTCAAAAGTATCAAGCATAACAAACATAATACTCGAACAATATTGAACTTCACCATTTCCGCTAGGCTCAAATCCATGTAATCAGTCAATTTGTCCCCCACGATCACATTTAATTGTTGTAAATTCATTTCGAAATAATTTAAAGTCCAGTAAGAGGCAATGATGATTAATGTAACTTTCATGATTCCATTGATCCAAATCGGAGCTGCTGCTTGATATGATAATGACATGTTGTAATATGATCTAACAATGAATGGTAAGAGCCATGCTACTAGCCATATCCCAAACAAAGCAGCCAAGGAATAGTTGTTCTCGTTAATGAATGTTGGCTTACATTGAGTGCCCTGTTCCTCTCTGCAAATGGTTATCAAACTTGCAAATCTTGTTGATAAAATTAAAATCAAAGAATAAATGGAACCCAAAATCCTAGCAAAGCGACCCAATGGCAAAACATCTCTCTTTTCTTGTCTTTCTTCCAAATCTTCTTCAATTTGAGACTTTGAAATTGTAGTCTTGAACCGTTTATTTTTCAATATTGAGAATGATCTCAATGATTTGATTTTTTCCTTTGTATTCTCCATGTATGAGCTTTTACTTGATGTGGAGCTACTCTTAGCTTCATCTTCATTGCTTTCCTCATTACTCTCAGTATCATCCTCATCTTCAATATCCATGTTACTGGCCAATGCCATTGATTCACTGTTGGTGAACAATGCTGTAGTCGATTGCCTCTTAGGTATGAAGGCGAATTCATAAAATGTCAAAATACCAATGGTTGTAATCAAAAAGCTAACTATTTTATCCTCCCAAATGGTAAAGGAATTTGAAGTGAAGACAAGGAAATGCAATATCATGACAACTATCCCAACTCTGGACCAATAATCACTAGTATCCTCCAAGATCTTTGTGAACATCCATTTTAAGTTATAACGATCAAATATTGGTATGAAGCTTCCTAGCAATATCCCCACACTTATCCCAAAGAGCACAACCACTATACCATCATTTAGGAACCAAAACTGACCTAAAATCTGAAATACTGAGTAAAATGATACTGCACAAATAGCGGACATGATGAATATTGAAGGAACAAACTCATGGACAATCTGACCCAAGACTATGGAAGGAATGAGCTTTGTAATTATAACAAACAAGATCAAGGAAAATACAACCAAAACCATGCCCAAGAAAATAAAGTTCATATCAAACTCAGCCCATTGTCTTTGACATTCCTTCAAAAAATATTGTTGATACTTCAAGAACTCACCATTCTTCAAGTACTCTTCAAGAATTGGCTGATGTTTAAAGTCAATGGTTTCGGCAACATAGTTGTAGTTATCAATTTGTGCAATAGCTTGTTGATACCCATTTGATGTGGTGAAATTTGATATTGGCCAACCCAAGTTGTTGAATGGAATTGGAATATTCATGAACATAGAAAAAGTGGGGATGAAATCTATTTGATTAACAACTTGATATCCATCTTCAAAGATCACCTTATGATTCTTATCAACATCATCTTGAGGGGTTGATGAAAACCTTGGTGAGTATACAAATAAGGTTGTGTCTATTTCATCTTTTGAATCACCTCCGTGATTACCTGTGTGATCCATTCCGTGGTCACCAAATATGTATAGAACTGTATCATCATCTATATGTGGGAGAACATCATATCTTATGAAAGTATCCATTTCTTGAAGTTTTTTACTCATTTCTTCATGATCGGGGCCATGCTTGTGTCCTACATGGTCAACACCCAACATGTGTCCAATAAGTACATCCCAATCCTTATCAGGTAAATGTTGTTGGAAATATTTCTTAACCCCATTATCAACAGTTTCCAAGTCAAAAACATTTAAAGATTCATAATATTCAGAAGAAGCACTCATGTATGGAGAAAATAGACTCTTCCAAGTATCATCCCCCACAAAGCAAATATTCTTCTCATTCATGTATAATTGCTTGATGATGTTATCTTCCTCTATAAGATCCCCATTGAAGTTTGAGCCTGCATCTATGAATGTGGGTAATGAACCTGTGGTTAATCCCTTCAATCTTTGAAGAGTTGTTGTTGGTGGATCAGAAAGAAACTTGTACAGAAAAGATTTATTATCTTTAAAATATTCATCAAGAACAGTAAGCTTGTTATGGTATGGTTTATTAGAGTTTCCTATAGGAGTAACAAAATCAAATCTTAATGCATCTATGATAAGAATGACACTTTTTTTGAACTCGTAATTCATGTTGCTTTGATATGGCTCTGCTGTGTTTATGTTATCAAGTACATTTCTTGTAAGTAAAAACCCCTTTCCAAAGAAGAAAATACCTATGATCTGCAGCAAAAACAAAAAGAAAAATAAACATATGTATTTTGTGTGAGCAATTCTGAACCTGAATATGTGTTGGTTGTGTATTCTTAATTCATCCATCTTCCTTAGGTAACTTTCAGATTGTACTTCTTGATTTTTGTTAATTATAGGCTTGTTCAAATTCATGGCCTTTCTAACCGTATTTTCATCATAAGCTTTTCTTACTGCAGTTTTACCCACATGTTTTTCAGCCATTTGTAAATGCTATCTTGTAAGGTCAGTTATAACTATAAAGGTATATATATTTTTTTCCAATTCAGTGTCTTGAAGAAAATCTATAAAATGAAGCTATAAAAAGAAAATTGATTATATTTGGTTATGTGTATTTTTAACTTTCTCAAATCTTACACGTATCATTCATCAAACATGCCATTTTCGAAAATGCAGATAAAGTACTAAATTAATTAGAAAAACAAACAAAAAATATATCTTGGAGAGGGAAAAAATTAAGAAAGACTTTGAAAAAAAAAAAAACGATACTTGAGGGTCGGATTTAAAACGATTCTCATAAAAAAATATAAGAAAATTTAACAAATATTCCTTGTATATATATATAATTCATTGCTACTTAACTATAGAAAAAAACTTGAACAAATGATCATAATGGAGCTGTTTCTCTCTTTAAGTACTTGTATGTAATAGACAGAGGATTAGTCTTTAAAGACAAGGTATCCCACACTCTTTGATGATATTTGTTAATTTGACTGATTTCTTCCTTACTCAACAAAGTTGTATCAATGAGTCTTCTACAATAAGGCACTGTTGTAATATTCTCAAATGTTAAAGAATCCTTAAGTTCCGGATGTTGAATGACCAATATATCATTCTCAATTCTTATACCATACTCACCATCCTTGTAATATCCTGGTTCATTACTTATGATCATTCCTTCAGCTAATTTGATATCATTAACCTTAACAGGTCCCACACCTATAGGGCCTTCATGTACATTCAAGTATGAGCCTATACCATGGCCTGTACCATGCTTGTAATCTAAGCCATGGGCCCATAAATATTGTCTTGCTATTATGTCTAGTTTGTCACCGGATATAGTATTCTTTGGAAAGACCATTTTTTCCAAGTTTAAATTTCCTTTCAAGACCAAGGTATAATTTCTCTTTAATTCTTTCAAGTTTTCTATATCATCCTTCAATACCAATGTTCTTGTTATGTCAGTGGTACCCTCTAGGAACTGAGCACCTGCATCAATCAAGTAAGACTTGCTTGGATCAATCATTCTGCATTCATCTTTAACTGGATGGTAATGTATTATGGACCCATTGGATCCAGATGAGGATATACTGGCAAAAGAAGGTCCCTTATAGTTAGACAATGTGCTTCTTATTTTTTCCAACTCCATGGCACCTTTGTATTCATCAATCAATCTCTCCTTAATACCAACTTCTGCCTCCAACCAAGCAAAGTATTGAATTAGGGCAAAGGCATCCTTATTTTGAGCCAATTTGGCATTTGAAATTTCATATGAATTCTTAATGGCCTTTAAGTATGCAACAGGAGAATCAACAATTTTGTAATTTGAATTCAAGTGTTTTATGACAGCCCATGAACAAGATTGTGTGACATTAATTTTTTCTTCAGTGAAATTGGCCATTTTTTGTAGTTGCAACCAGAATCTTTGATATCTTTGAACTTGAACCCCATCTTGAACCAATAGAGCAATGATATAATCCTCAAAAGAGTTGTTTGTGAACAATATCGTTTCATCTCCATCAATAATCAAATATGCATAAAAAACAGGGTTGTATTCGATATCAGAACCTCTTAAATTCAAGAGCCAACAAATTTCATCCAGTTGGGTAATGATTAACTTTTTGGTTTCCAACTTTTCCAATACCAAAGCCTTTTTCTCTAAGAAGGACTTTCCAGCATATTTTGATTCCAAGTACTCTATCTTGTTACAAGGTCTCTCTATAGGATTTTCAAACATGGGCCATATTTGATCAATTAAGTTATTTTCAACAGCAATAATTTCAATTTTATCATCTAAACCTTGTTTGGTGATTTTATTTCTTAATTGTTCATACTTGTTTATACTAATTAGCTTTGGATCTATACCAATTTTCATCTTGATGACGTTATCCTTTTTATTTACATTGAAGACTTCAAAGTTTTCCAAGCATTCATTGATACAAAATTGTTGCCAATCAATTTCACTTGGTATACCTTGTTTATTCAATTTCCAGTTGTAATCCAATTGTCTAGATGCTTGTAAAAAATATCTACCATCTGTGGACAACATGGCCTTACCTTCAGGATGAGTATCAACATTCAAGTTTGATAGGTCATTGGTGACTATGGCAACCCCACTTGAGCCATCAAAACCTGAAATAAAGCTTCTTCTTTGATCGGTAAAAGAGGTGTATTCATTAAAGTGTTCATCTTCACTAGGAATGATGTAACAAACAAGAGTGTTGTCAAATTGGTACATGGCCTTTCTTAACTCAACAAGTCTGTTGGTTGTGTTAATATTCTTTGATTCATTGTTACACTGTAGGAAAGTTGTAGACACAGAGTATTGATCTGATTTATCATTTATATCAATAGCAGACTTTCTCTTTGAGGAGTATAGTTGTCTAAAGAGAGTCTTATTTCTTTGTTGTCTAGATAATAAACCAATTGAACAAGTACACCCCTTACAAGGTTTGGATGGGATAGTATTATGTGTATGTTTAGTTGATGACATTGTTTCAATAGTTGGTTTGCAAGATATTTGAATATATATTTCTTATTGCTTTTCAATCACAATAAGGTAAAATAAACTTTTGATTATATATCGTTTACACTAATAAATTATTATTATTTTATTAATCTGAGTGTTCATTAAGTTTTTAGAAAAAAAAAAAAATTAGAATGTAAAATATTAACAGTATTAGCATAAAAAAATTTTACACCCCTTTTATTTTTTTGGGGGGAGGTTTCTTCCCAAAAAAAAAAAAATAAATAAAAAATGTATAAGTTTTCCTTAACGGTTCGGATACAAGACTTCATTATCACAATTTAACCATTAATTTGATTGAAGACTGTATCAATAAAAGAAGTAAGTGAATCATCTAAATATATATATTCAATATAGATTTAAATATATATTTAAGGTTAATATAATTGCTCTTATTGTAACTGTATAGATGTGTGGATACTGTTCAGATAACGCAGACCTCTGCGTACTTATCTCCCATTAAGCTATATACGAGAGAAAAACATTTGCCCACTGCCGTCCAAAGTTTCCCAATTTTATTATTGTGATCTCTTTCCCTAAGAAGCCAACTTTTAAAGAGTCCAGGAGACAAAATCTTTCTTCTATAATATTATATACTTATTTTGGACTTTATTTTGTTTTCTGCTTTAATTAAAAGGTAACCTTAAAGGCCACACAGCAGAAGAGAAATAATTATGTATCATGGGTATGTATTTTATTTTTAACCTTTTGAAATGAAAGAACATTCTGCTACCATTTTTTTTTAATTTTGTAAATTTTTTGCTTTGTCCACATCTAAGGGAATTTATATTCATAAATAAATTTTCCTAAAAAAAACGTTTAACCAAGATTAATTCATATATAAAGTCTATATTAAACCTTATTGATTATTATGGTGTATAATAATGTACCAAATTCATACTTGAAAAATATCATTCTTATATGTCAAACAAATTCTGGGTCTTCAGTACTTTTCAATTATCCTCCTGACCACTCCTTTGTGAATAATTTTAATAACAAACATACAATCAGGAACAAAGTTAATGACAACTTCAATATTGATCTAAATAATTTTGAAGACAATGAAGTATTCCAATCGGATATAGTAAACAATGATTCAAACTCATTGAATAACATGGAATCCAGCTTCAAAGAACTGACTTTAAAGAACTCAATTGAAAAGGACTTCAACAACTTTGATAGTTCAGATATTTCAGATGGTTCAGATATATCAACTGATTATGCTGACTATTCTTCTGATGACTCATCCATTCTCACCAATGAACAAAGTTTCATTCAAGATACACATACAATACAGAGCCCAACCAATATAGAGAACCTCAACAGTTATCTAGCCAAGGAAGATAAATTCAAAATCAGACGAAATACCTTGGATGGAAATAGTCTCTCTCCAGAAGCTCTTGAATACAAAACTGTCCAAGAGTTCATTGATAAATACAATGATGACAATATTGTTTTCACTTCAGAAAATTTCATAGCTGGCCTAGAAAAGGATATCATTGCTGAGTATTGCATACCACCAAGACATCTAACAAATCAAAAGTTTGAGTTCACTTGCGATGAACTAAGCTTTGTTGGGTTGCCAATTTCTCTTAAAAACAACGAGACTTTCAAAAAGGAAGACCAAGAAGTGAATAGTAATACTGATGAACTTGATAATAATGAAATAAACAACAATGATTCCATCTACACTTTTAACTTGGTGTTCTTAATGAACCCCCCATTGATAGAATATGATCAGAGAGTTGATGATGTTTATGAAAACCTGTGCAGCAAATTTGCAATCTTCTTGAGATTTGTTCAAAATGAATCCAACTACTTGAATAAAGAACTTTTCAGAATCAATAAAATCAATGAATCTTTTGAATATAACAAGGATGGATCATTGGTATTTGATAAGTACAAGACGTTATTAATGAACAGTTCTCTTTGTAGAGCAATAACAAAATGTTTCCATAGAATTACAGATAACAAAATAGCCAACTTAGTCATTGATGATGACAAATTTATATCCCTGCAAATCCCTCTAAGAACAGAGTTTTCAGATCTTCCAAATACCAAGATAGATAATGTTTTAAAGGGATCATTCTTGACTAGTATAAAAAATCAAGACTTTTTCAATGAAAGTTTATCATTAGAAAAGGAATTGTCCAGTGAGAGCAATCCAAATTTGCATGATGATGATATTTTAAATTACGCTTTAGTATTTTTGATGGAACCTGATGACATTATACAAGATTTAAAGACAAATGTAGGGGAGAACGATTTATCAACATTAATAATGACAGATTTGGTAAAAATTATAAACCCGCAACATGTCCTGAAAAATTATAAAAAGACAATGCGGATATTGATACAGCAATATACCAATGAAACATTTGGAGATGAACCCAATGATGATATTTTCATAACTAAGATGCTTAAATCATTCATTTTACATTTTCTTTATTGGAGACAAGCTAGATGTATTTTGCCGATTTCTTCTAAGAATAAGTACATTGTGTCTCCTCTAGCCCCTATAAAGGGAAAAGGCAATGATGATTTTGATGTCAATTTCAATACCAACACCAACAATTCTACTCTCTCTTTGTTGTATCAGCATCAATCTGTCTTCAACAAGGAATTCCCCTTACTCCCTCCATTCTCTAAATTTCTGACATTTTTCAATGGTTCGGAAAACTTTGGTATCCATATCCCATCAAAGGAGCATAAGAGCATGTATTTCAAAGGATTGGGTTGGTGTTTAAAGAAGGGATTCTTAACCCAGATATTAACATTTGTTTACTTAAGGGTAGATTCCAAAATTAAGATGTATGTTGAAGAAGATATTGAAAAGGAAGGATACATGAACAAAATGAAGAGCAAGATGAAGTTTGTTGATGAAAGCATCAATGAGAATGGGAACAGAGTTAATAATAAAAGGGACTTTCAAGATGTAATAACCCATAATAATGAGGAAATTGAAAAGAATAATCATAGCGACAATGAGAGTTTTTTGAGTATTGATTCCTACGAAGACCAAGAGGAATTCACTATAATTCTGGACCCCATAACTTCATCAGCCATTGAGAAGAGATGGTTGTATAAGTTAGTCGAAAATGACTTCACCAAAAGCGAACAAAAACTTTATTATAGATTATTAAAGTATTTTAATGGGAAAACATCTATTGAGTATATCTGCTTAAAACATTCATTGAACAAAGCTGAGGTAAATTATTTGTTAAAGAAATTGGGTAAGTATGTAGTTAAAGTTAAACATTGGTAAATATATATATTAAATGTGTTAGCAACTTTATTCAAGGTCACTATCTTCATCATATGAATCAAAGCCTTCGGAATCAACATCCATTGCATCATCGTCATTATCATAACCGCTCAAACCAGGGTGGTTGTTGACAACTTCTAAGCCATCGCCAGAATCATTCAATTTAACTTGAACTAGTTCCTTAGGCAAGATTTGTTGTCTTAGAACTTTGATTGCCATTGGATTTAATATTTGATCCTTGATCAATCTGTTTAGTGGTCTAGCACCATAAACGCTAGAATAACCATTGTCACATAAGAATTGTTTGGCTTCTGTTGTTAATGCTAGCTTAAAGTACTTGTCATTTTCCTCAAATCTCTTTTCTAATTCTCTCAATCTTATATCTATGATTTTGTTGATTGCCTTGTGAGATAACTTGTTGAAGATAACTATAGAGCTTATTCTGTTAATTAACTCTGGTCTGAAGTGGGCTCTTACAGCATCCATAACCTTTTCTCTGGTTTCTGGTAATATCTTTGAACCCTTTTGTTCAGCAATGTACCCAGCACCCAAGTTACTTGTTAAGATAACAATACAGTTTGAACAGCTGATTATGGAACCATTAGAAGCTGTAACCTTACCTTCATCAAGCATTTGCAACAAGATGTTCAAAACATCAGGATGAGCCTTCTCAACCTCATCAAATAACAAAACACAATAAGGCTTGGATTTCAAGTCAGCCAAAATGTACTTATCATCATATCCCACGTAACCAGCAGGAGAACCAATCAATTTGGATATGGTGTGCTTTTCAGTTAACTCAGAACAATCAACTCTGATCATGTCATCCTCACCCTTAAATAGTAATCTAGCAATAGCCTTGGATAATTCAGTCTTACCAGTACCTGATTGACCCAAGAACAAAAAGCTTGAAGGTTGTTTCTTATCAGCCAAACCAGATCTTGTCAATCTAACTGCATTTGAAATAGACTTGATGGCAGCCTTTTGACCAACAACTTCTTCACCAAGAACTGCCTCCATGTTAACCAACTTGTCATTTTCATCTTCAGAAATCTTTGAGACAGGAATTCCAGTTAACTTGGCACATATTTCAGCAACAACTGAAGAGTCAACAACTTTCTTGACCAATGAGTCATCAGTGTTCTTCAAGTCCTCTTCAGCTACTTTATCCTCCAAAGATTGGATCTTTTCCTTTAAATCTGGAATAGCAAAGTATCTTAAATCGGCAGCAGTAGCAGTATCATGTCTTCTCTCAGCATCAGCAGCCTTGTTCATTAATTCATCAAGTCTCTTCTTGGCTTCTTTCAATTCAATTGATGATGATCTTTCTGCTTCAAATTGTTGTTTTAATGGGATGATTTGTTCAATGATTTCAGCCTCTCTCTTTTTGGCTTGTTCCAGTCTTTCCTTGGTGGTTGGATCAGAGTTGGCATCTCTTTCCAAGGCTTTAATTTCAATTTCAATCATTTGATGAGCTCTTTCCAAGTTATCCAATTCTTCTGGCTTTGAATCTCTATCAATGGCAACCTTAGCTGATGCGATATCTAGTAAATCAATAGCAGAGTCTGGTAGCAATCTGTAAGGTAAATATCTCTTAGCCATGGTAGCACAAGAAACAATACCCGAGTCAAGAATTCTTACACCATGATGGATTTCGTACTTGTCCTTCAATCCTCTTAAAATGGCTAAGGTTTCCTTTATAGAAGGCTCATCAACATGAATAACTTGGAATCTTCTGGCAGCGGCAGCATCCTTTTCAAAAATAGCTCTGTATTCATTATCAGTGGTAGCACCAATGACCTTGATGGCTTGTCTGGATAAGGCAGGCTTCAAGATATTGGCAGCATTTTGAGCATCATTGGATCCACTACCCATCAACATGTGGATTTCATCGATGAACAATATAATCAAATGACCTTCTTTGGAGTTCTCTTCAACTTCCTTTATGACACCCTTCAATCTTTCTTCAAAGTCACCCTTGTACTTGGCACCAGCATTCAACAATGCCAAGTCAAGAGCAAACAATCTAGCATTCTTTAAAATATTTGGAACATCACCATCACAAATCTTCTGTGAGATTAATTCAACAATGGCTGTC
Organism: Hanseniaspora guilliermondii; assembly: GCA_036287555.1. Taxonomy (NCBI): domain Eukaryota; kingdom Fungi; phylum Ascomycota; class Saccharomycetes; order Saccharomycodales; family Saccharomycodaceae; genus Hanseniaspora; species Hanseniaspora guilliermondii. The sequence goes on along the minus strand of CP143015.1, from coordinate 85,279 downwards.
TTACCAACACCACCAGGACCAGTAAGAATACAATTGGATTTTGTTCTTCTTGCTAGAACTCTGATGACGGCCTTTGCCTCTTCATTACGGCCAATGACTGGGTCCATCTTACCCAATCTTGCATCTTCAGTCATATCAACAGCATACTTGCTCAAGTATTCAAGTTTGTCAGATGTATCAGCGGATCTAGAATCAATTTTAGTGTTACCTCTAAGCTGTAGGGCTTGGGTCTTGACGGCTTCAATATCGATATTACAGGCCTTGAAGATGTCCTTAATACCAGGATTCTTCAAAAGAGCCAAGAAAATATGGTCTTGAGCTATGTACGAGTCCTTTTGTTGGTTTTGAATATCACCTGCATCCTTGAGCACTTGAAGCAAGGAATTGTTAGGGAGAATCTCTTGAGGAGCAGGTTGTTGAGATGGGATGGTGTTAAACTTTCTGTTTACTTGTCTTTTGAAATCATCATAATCAAATCTTCCATTCTTCAATATATTTTCCACATATGACTTGGTTCCATCAGGTGGAGTTTCAACAAATGCGGCTAGTATATGAGTAGGAGTCAATTGAGAATGTTGATGATCTTGAGCGAGTTTTTGAGCAACGGTTAATAAGTTTAAAGCTCTGTCAGTAAATTGGTCGGATTGCATAATGTATTTTATAAAATGTATGATATATTTCTTTCTATGGTTTTTAATTGTTATTTTAGTATTTACTATAAAAGGGTTAATTTAGAAATAATTTACAAAGAACTCTTGAAGAAATCAAATGAGGTGTTTATATATGATTTGGATGATTAATAATCAGTATCTACAATTTTAAAGGGATAGCATTACCCTAATTTTTTCTTCATTAGAATGAATCTATGATGGATAATTATCTAGATACTTTTTTTTTCTTTTTTTTTCATATAAGCGTTTAACGTGATTTTTTTCCCTCTATAGGTTACTAAAGCGAATGTTGTAGTAATTTCTCGAATCTTCTGGAATATACCATTTTAATCACAGTGCAGAGAAAGTATAGCAGAATTAGATGTGTCAAATATTATGATAATTTTTTTGTTTTAGAATTTGTTATCTATGACTCTTATCATAAAATCAACAGTCATGATGTGTATTTACTGGAAATCACAATATGATTAAAGTTCTTAATATCCATTCTTATTTAACAAGGCTTTAACATTTCTCAAGGTAGGAGCACGTGTTTGTTCATATTATTTTTTTTACACAGTTCAAACACAATAAGTACATACAGTTTATACACAGTGATGTACTATTTTGGAAAGCGTTACTTATAAAATAAGTATAAAAAGAAATGAAAAACAAATGAATAGAATGGAGCACAATTAATTGGAGGATCATCAGTTGTCAGTATGTAAAATTAAGTTTTAAGAAGAAAAAAAAATAGCTCCTAAATAGGAAAAAAAAAAGTTCAAATTCAAAATAATTAAACTTTTAATGATTTATTGACTTCGATGTAATTGACTCTTGAGTTGCCTCAATCTTTAATATAAAAAAACAATAGCGTAAACATTCTTGTATACATAATTTACCAAAGAACTACAAAGATTAACTTAAATTATACTTTCTATTATTATGGAATAAATGGTTAATATATTTCGATAATATTTCTTAAAGAATTTTTTATCAAAAAAAAAAAAAATTAAAAAGAATAGAAAATCTACAACATGATAATAAAAAATTATTTTGCTAATCAAATTGAATATTTCTTAACAATACGTAAACAAAAAATAATTTATCTAATATACTGTTAATACTATACTCATCGTATTCTGTATCAACTCTCTCAAAAAATTTTAGCCAAAACCAACATTGCCTACAATTTATTAAAATTAATTCTTTTTTATTATTTTAAACCGCTTTTAACAGTAATGTAGCTAAAAATATAACTGTGAAAGGTATTTTTTATTTTAAGCTTTAGAACTTAAAAGGGTTTTATTTTTTCTTTATTTCATGATGATGGATGATGTTACTGATCCAATTCAAATATTTTTGTTCTTTAAAATGTTGTATATTGTATTTTATTATATATCTGTAAATATTTAATGTTGAAGCATTTCACAACTATTGCACCTTCTTCTGTGTATATTCACTTAGCAATAGTGCTTTAAACTAACTATTTAATTAGCTCTATTATTTTATTGAAGTTGTGTACTTATTAAAAAAGATCGATTTACACCACCAACATATACTTGATGTTGTGAAGTATTGAAATTACATTCATTTCAAGAGTTATATATATAGAGTCATTAGTTTTAAACTTTTTTGAGCATAATTACAGCTGATGACAATAACTCTTACCCAAAAAATAGAGCAAGACATTGTATTATTGCAATTATGTTTGGAAAATAGATCTTTTATCAATAAACAAAAAAACAAGGTTTACAAAGAAGAATTCTGGAACCAAGTTCATAAAGAGTATAACAGTTCATTTCCTAAAGATTCAAAAAATATTAAACAGATCCGAGATAGATTTAGATATTTATATAAGAATTTTTCAAGATCACACAGATTTGATGTGAAATTAAATAAAAATATATATAAGGGGGATTTCATGAAGAAACATAAGAGACTGGTCATTGAATATGCAGAGTTGGTTGATCATTGCTTTCATAGAATTACATACACACCCTCCAATGTATTGATTTTAGCGGATGATTTTTGCATTTACTGCTATAAAAAAATATTTCCAAATTTAACAGAAGAGGATATCCAGCAATTAAACAATACAAATGTGGAAAAAGAATCAAATTCTATTCAGAATAAGTCTAAGCAAAATAGCAACCTCACATATACAAATGTATATGTCCATGAGTTAAATAAAATATTAACAAAAGCTACTGATGAGCAAATAGACTCTTTGAGTGATAACACATTTGATTTAGAAGATTTCTTCAATCCAAAATTTTTCAAAAAATAATGCTTTGAAGAAACAGATCATTATATGACGAGAGTTATATATATTTATAGAGTGTATCCAATTATCAAAATACAACAAATAAAAAAAAAGGGACAGCAATAACGCTAAATAACACCTGAAAAAAAACTATACTATTTTTCATTTATGATGTATGTTGCTTAATGATCTTCACAACTGTTTCCAAGTCGGTACTTGATTCAATGTTGCTGATGATAATACCATTAATAGCAACAGTAGGTGTGACATGAGCACCAACAGTTCTATGGTATCTAACAAAATACTTTAAATCTGGCATTCTAAACTTGCCTTCGTCTTTATCATTCAAGTAATTCAAGACGACATCGTAATCAATTCCTGTATGCTCGTGTGCATGCTTAGCTAAAGTTTCGTTGAATTGCTCAGGAGTTTGGCCATTGAAGTTATCATTCCATGTTTCCTTGGCATCCTTGAACAATTGCAAGGAGTAATCCCAAAATGAATCTGGTTGATATCTAGCTACTGCCAAAGAAACATTGTGTAAAGGAATGGATCTTATGTGCCAAGGTTGAGGAACATTGTTAAATCTTATTTGTAAACTGTTTTCACTTAAGAATTCATCTTTGAAAAATCCAGCTTCGTACCATCTAGAAAAGATTTTTAAGCAAAATGGACAAGCGTAATCTAAATACAACTCTAAAGTATTTATAGGGGCCTCAACATTTGATTTAATTAATGATTTTGGTTTTAAAATATGAGATTTGGCGAATGCTGCTTTTATGGACATTAGAAATAAAGAACAATGTTTGTTGTTGTAATGGTTATATAAGTAGTTTTCCTTTTTAATTATATTAATATAATATATATTAAAAGAATCATAAAAAAGTGATTTAAATTTTATTATCAAGTCAGTGAATATATATGTTGATCATAAAGACGAAAAACTGAGAATTACAAACAACTGTGGGGGGAAATGAAAGTAAAACCGTAATTTTTACATAATAAGTTGTCAGCGGAGATTGTTAAAATTTAACTCCTAACAAAGAACATTTTTTTTTTTAGTGTCCTAAAATTTCATATATCAGCCATTTGAAGAAGTTTACGTAATTTTGTTTAAAAAAAAATAAACTCAAATTCCTTTTATTGGCTTTGAAAACAGTATTATCATGTACATATTTAAGAAATAAAAATATCAAACTGCTTGCACACAATACACAGTTTATATAAATATATGTTTTTCTTATGTAATCTATGTTTTGCAAAATTTATATCAAGTATATACATTAAAAGTCACCACCCCCAAAATCACCACCAAAGTCTCCACCAAAGTCTCCATTATCAAATCCCTGATCGTATCCTTGATCATAACCTTGGTCGTATGCTTGTTGGTATTCGTAATTATTATGGTCAGATATCATTTCTCCTAAAAGCATTCCACCTAGTAAACCCCCACCTGCACCAAGCATTGTTCCGGATGATATACCCCCAAATCTACTTCCTCTGTTGTTATTAGCATACTGTTGCGGGTAATATTGTTGCTGTGGATAGTATTGTTGTTGTGGATAGTATTGTTGTTGTGGGTAGTATTGTTGTTGTGGATAATACTGCTGCTGCGGAACAAATTGTTGTTGTGGCATGGATCTGGCTGCATTGTTGGCGGGTTGGTAGTATTGGCTTTGATTGTATGGGGCATTGGATGCTACACTTTTTTCAGTTGGCTCTGTGCCAGCAGGTGGTTCCCATTGAGATTTGTTGTTGTTGAGCAAATCTACATAGTAGTACCTTTGGTATTCATCATCCCATTCTGCTCTCCATCTTCTAGGCTCCTTAAAAACTGGTGGATTTGTTTTAGAATATGGAAAATCTTTGTATTTGTCGTCAGCCATTTGATTTTTCTTTTCTTTATATACTTCTTTGTTGATAATTAAGAAATAAATTTGGTGTCAATGATAATTTTTTTTTTCTCTCTCTTCACTTGGATAAATCGAAAGAGAGATATGAATAAAATTTCCAAAAGGTCTGTAACAATTTAATCACTTTTTGCGTTTATATATGTATCAAGTTGATGTTTATTTTTTTTAAAAAAAAAACAAAAAAAAAAAAAAATTAAGAGATAAAAATTAAAGCAAAATGCGGCTTAATTCGTAAAGGGGGAAGAATAATTTATATATTCTAGAAAAATAAATGAGCAATGAATCAATATCAATATTTAACAGAAATAAGATAATCTTTGTCACTTAATTAGCTGTTAAAAATCCAATCAAATAATACCTTATCGACAACAATTTTGAACATCTAAACAGAGGCTATTTTAGAACAAACAGTGGTAGTATATTTTGAATTATTTTTTTTTTGTCATTAAGCATACCATTAGCTATACATTAAAATGGCGGACCTCCCGGACCTCCATGTCTCCCTGGACCACCGCCAAAGCCACCCGGACCGCCATGTCTTCCTGGGCTACCGTGTCTTCTAGGTCCACCAAAGCCACCACCATTGTGATGAGAATGATGATCGCCTTTATGAGACTTCAAAGCACTGCCTAACAACAAGCCACCCAAGACCCCTGCACCAGCACCAAGCATGGTTCCTGTATGACTCTTGGTACTTCCAGTTGATGTGGAGCTAGTATTGGTAAATGAAGAAAACATTCCTTTTTGTTCAGTATTGGTACCACTGGTGTTAGTTTGTTGTTGGTATGCCTGTTGTTGGTATGTTTGTTGCTGGTATGTTTGCTGCGGAATGTTTTGTTGTTGTGCACTTGTGGTTCCAGCAGGTGGATCCCATTGAGATTGATTATTATTATACAAGTCAACGTAATAAAATCTTTTATATTGATCATCCCATTCTGCTACCCATCTGTTTGGTTCTTGAAAGATTGGTGGGTTAGAAGGTGAAAAAGTAGTATTAGAATTTGTAGACATAGTTTATATGGTTATTTGTGAATGTTTCTTTCTTAATAAAGGATTAAAAAATAAATAGAAATATATTCTTTACCTTAAGTGTTATAAATTTCTACATATATATTTTCTATAAAAAAGTCTATTGAGTATGAAACATTGTAGCTATAATCCTTAATTGTTCTTTATATAATTAAATACTGCGCGATACGTGTTTTTTTTTTTCAAATTTTTTTAGTGGAAAAAAAAAATGGCTTAGTCGCCCATGCGGCTTGATTTAGGGGGAGGAAAACGTCCAGTCCATATTATACCATGTTTCAAAATATTCAAATTCATATACACAATTTATGTTTTAATTAATGTCCTATATCAAAAAAGAATTGGCTTTAGAGTAAAGTGGCTTCATTAGCTTTCTTCTTTCCCAAAAATACTAACAACCCATTACCGTAATCAAACTTATCCAATATTAATTCAACCATATGCAACTTACTCAATGGTTTTGTACCTTTTTCTGCAATGTACTTCTTAAGCTCATCGTAATTACTAATTCTGAAGGTTTCATGCTTATCTTTGTTAGAATCACCAAAGGCTTCTAGCATTTTTTGCCAATCCCAATCTGTTGTTAAATCGTTGTAACTACTGGTAGCTCCTATGATAGCTCTTTCAATTGTGTAACCAGAGTTGTTTAGCATCAAAATCATTGGATTTAAATCATACTTTAAGAACAAAGATAACTCTTGTAGAGTCATTTGAGCAGATCCATCACCTTGTAAGAGAATGACTCTGTTGTTCATGTTGTAATCCTTTAAGGCCTTACAAACACCAACAGTGGCAGGAAGAGCGTACCCAATGGAGGCATAGAAACTTTGACATATTATTCTACCTCCAGATGGCAACTTGATATTTTCTAGTTCAAAGGCAAAGGAGGACATTTCACAAAGCAAAATATCACCTTTTTGTAAAATATTCTTTGACAATTCATAAGAAACTTCTTGTTCAAATAATCTATCCTTTTGGATTTTCATTTCTTCCAATTTGTAAGAATCACTATACAGTTGTCCTTTTGATTTTTCTGCATTAGTTTTCATGACTTTTTGGATTTTGGAATAATCTAAAACTTCTAAAAATCTGTTGAAGACCTTACATCCACTGATGTTCTTAATCAATTCCTTTTTAAAGCCGATCATAGCAAATTCTCTGCCCAAGAAGCAAATATCCTGATTTGCCAACCAATTATTAATTTCATTATCTTGACCGGAGTATCTAAAGCTGGTTTCGTTAATTTTGGAACCAAAGTGTAACACTAAATCATGTCTTTTGATACTTTCAAACACACCCATTGGTGATTTTTCGTTACAAAAGACACCTTTGAAATTTTCTAAGGTTTCATCTAAACATAAACCTCTTGAGGCAGGAGTTGAATAACAATCCCATTCCGTCTTTTTCAGTAGGTCAATGACCTGTGATGTGTGACGTTTCAGGAAATAGTCAGCAACAAATCCGGGATTTTGACTCTTGTAGACTTTATCCAACAACAAGTTCAATACTTTTTCCTCATTCTGATTTAGATCTTTACTCTTGTACTTGTGCAAGTCCAAAGGCTTGTTCAAATCACAAGTAACCAAGCATTCGGCAACATCTGATGGGACAAATAAGTAACCTGGCTTGTGGTTGGCAACAACAGCCTCAATGGCCTCATCAATTTTATCTTGAACAGTTCCTTGAAGAATATCTTCTTCTGTGATTGATTCTGAGAAACAGCTGTATGATTCAGCAGCATTTCTGTAAACATCGTGATCTTGTCTGAATGTGTGTTTTCCTGGAACCAGATGATGAACAGTACCAAACAACGCATCCATTTCATTACCATCATCAGCAATAGCTCTAGCCTTCAGGGCTGAGGATCCAACAATGTGCAAAACGCCAACGTTCTCAGCAAATGAACCAGCAATACCATTAAGAGCAGATAACTCACCAACACCATAAGTAGTGATTAAACAAGAGAAGTTATGTGGGTTTATTCTAGAGTAGCCGTCGGCAGTATAGGCAGCATTCAGTTCATTGTTGTTACCTACCCATTCAAGTTCAGGAACTTCATAGATTTGTTCCAACAGTCTCAAGTTGAAATCACCAGGAACACCAAAGACGGATTTGGTGACTTTAGACAATCTTTTGAATAAAAGCTTACCAATAGGAATTTTATTAATATCTGAATTGTTCATTATTTCAATAGTTCTTTCTTTATTTTGTTTTATAATAGATGAAGCAAAATATAAAGGAATAAAATTGGTAATATATATCTTTTAGATTATTAGTTTTTTCTGGTTATATTAGTAACAAAAACTTTATTTTGTATACATTTACATATGTTTATTAATATTGTTAGTAGCACATTACTAAATGAAAATTATTGTTAATTAATGATAAGAACATAGTTGTCATATTTATATCCTTTTTTTGTTTTTAATTTTTCTGAAAAATTTTGAAAAAAAAAAAAAAATCAACAAAGGGAAATCATGTTTAGATACGTTCAAGGATTCCTTTTTTTTTTTTGTTGGAAGAAGAATGATGAGACTAGGGAAAAATCAAAACACCGGTGTTTGGCGGAAAATTGTAATATCTTGATTATTTAAATTCACCGTGCTTATCTCGGAACATCCTTTTTTTAAAAAGAAAATCAGAGTGATAAATGAATGTTGATGTCGTTTTCTTTTAGTATGACCCACCAATTCTTATATGTAGAATTTAAGGAGTTTGTCAACCACACATGATTTATGACATCTTTAGCTCTTTCTGCTGCTACCAATCCTCTACCAACCAAATAATCCAAGTGAGAGAGAACCACTCCTTTCCCCTTACGAAGTGTTATGCTTAGTTCATCATTCTTACTCTCATCAATGAATATATTCCCCAACTCGCACCCTACTATGAATATTGATCCAAATAAACACTGTGCTGCTGCAGATGCATACGGAACCTTGTGTTCCAGTAGTTCTATTATGGCTGATAATATGTGTTTGACATGGATGTCATCAGTTAATCTATTTAACAATCTTCTGTGTACCTGCAATATGGAAATAAGAGCAAAAACCTTATTTACTGTTCTTAGTTGCTCGTATTCCTGCAATGCTGCCTTTGTCAAACTATCATCAGACCATGAACCTACATTCAAGGCTGCTATGTTATGTGTCATTTGAAGGATCATGGTGTCTCTTTGAGCTTCACTTTCTCTTAAATATTTCTCCATGTTCACACTCAACCTCATACATTGATTTTCGAAGTTCAAGATCATCAATGGATCCAAATCAGATTCCAACTCATCAATCTCATCCTTTATTAACAGCAAATCAGTCAATTCATTCATGTACTTGATATTTTGAAGGTCAACTCCACTGAAGTACTCAATGTCCTTCAAATCGTTCATGTTTTTCAATCTTTTGCTTTCTTCAATTTCATAGGTATAATGATCTCTATTTAAGTTTGAATTTGAATAGTTATAAAACTTGTCTAATTCCATTTGTGTTCTAGTGGTTTTTTCCGGTATGATTGTCATTGCTGTTAAAATGTCACTATAATTGGTCCAATTGGATAAGAATTGTATTTCACGTTCATCATCCATTTGTGTATTTTTAACATTATCGTCAATCTTCTTAACTGAATTGAAAAAATTATGATCATCAAATGTGAAATCTTTATTCCTGTTGTTAAGATTATGTTCTGAAGTTATCAATATTTTTGAGCCCATATTAATCTCATCATTACCTATTTGACCTCTTGATCGATTCATCTTACCCAAAAGATATAGAAGTTCCTTACATGTGCCAACAATAAGCTTGACATTTTTGTTATGCTTCCCAAAGTATGAATAAAACACTAAAAGCATCAGCAAGCTGGTGAGGGTATTTAGTATATCTTTCTTGTCGTTTTTTTCATTTGGTATTTTACTCTTTAGTAAGATTTGAGCACCTCTTTTGAAGGCATCAATTTCAAATTTTTTGTATACATCCTTAAAATTCTTGACTATTTGTTTTTCTTCAAAGAATTCATCATACCCATTTTCCTCCAACCATGCATCATCATACATTTTCCCCTCAAGTGGTTCCATGGTATCATCATGGGTGGATGATATTCCAGTGTATGATTCTATGTCCAAGTCCTGGATGTTGTTGGATCTTGAACTAACACTACTTCCATGCTTATTATGTGTATTGTAGCCAGCTTCATTTTCATTGCTTGCAGAGCTGCTAGAAACAACAATGTGATTATTGATTCTGTTCTTCCTTAGGATGTGAGTGGCTTTAGCAACCTTGGCAAATTCCTCAATCATGCTAAATGTCAAGGGATCTCTCATGGCAATATTTGGTAAAACAGTTTGGAAAGGATTTTTGTTCCGGTACAAATATCCCATCCCACTGATGGGTGTGAATGTTGTCCCACTGTGATGAATAAAGAAGTTAACACAGTCATAAGAGGCCTTCATGCTAGGAGCTATCAAGGATATTCCATTATGTAAGCTTTGTTCGATATCATCATTTTGCAATGGCTGAGGAACAGTGGTGAAAGTGGTGACTGATTCGTCAAGAGATTGAACAACTTCATCGCTTTTATCCCCTTTAATGTGTGTTTCTACTTCAATCGACACTGGCAACGGAAGTGTTTCATCAGTCAAGATACTCTTTGAGCTCTTTTTGAAAGTTTTCATAGGTTTTTTGGTCTTTCCTTCAAGTACACAAACACCATCTACAATGATAATATCCTTTTTCGTATTCAGAAATCCTTCTTTTTTCTTGTTCTTGTAAGGTCTTCCACCCCATGTAACTTTAAATGTTCTCTTATATTTTCGTTTGGCAGGAGCTTTAGAATCACCTTGATTACTTGATAATACTTTTTTTTCTTTATTAATCATTTTGTATTTTATCTATCTCAAAAGAGGCAATATTTAAAGAAAAATTGATAAAAAGAAGTATCGTTACTATACACAAATATATTGCATTTATTGTTATTGAATGTGGTGGGATATATATTTATATTATAATTAAAATTTATTCTCTGACTGTAATTGTCTATTTTTTTTTTTCTTCAAGTTGATATGTTCTTTGGTTTGGGTACTTTTTGATTTGTATAATGCTTTAGAAAATAGTATAAGTGAATTTACTCATATCATATGTTGTGCCTTCAATTTTTCGTTCCCGTAAAAGGCGAAAAAAAAAATGTGAAATTCAACACTGTCTTGATTAATTTCAATGACCTTTTTATTCAGTGTGAAGTACATGTATTTGATCATAAACCTTTCTTGTATCTTTCAAATTATATGGACTAATTCATTGGGAATATGTGGTATCTTGTAATACATCTAAAAAGATTAAAATCACTATTTAAAAACAGGTATATGCTGTATACACGATTTGTACATGATTTGAATAAAAATTTGAAAAAAAAAAAAAAAAATTGAAACCAGATTTATTATACTGTCTCTGAGAACCATTTTAGTAGCTGCATGTCATCACTCAATGCTTAATAAATAAGAATCTAAAAATCCTGTTATATCGTCTTTCCTATTATCTTTTCTTTAACGAATTTCCAAAGAAATATTGTAAATATAATCCATATACAAATGATATACTTGATGAAATTTATCTTAGTAATTCAGGTTGACAATGATATTTAGTTAAATATATCATTTCTTCAATCGTCCTCTTTCACAGTCTTTAAAATACATTGATAGATGAATGAGTTAATTGAATCTTCTTTATATTATTATTTTAGGCAATCATATATAATTAGCTGAAATGTACTACAATTGGAACAATGATAACAACTAACAAAACAATGATACCCAGTACCAGACAAGCTTTCATCTTTAAATCCTTCAACCACATTTGTTTTCTTACTCTGTTAGCCCCTCTTTTAAATCCTTGTGCGGAGTTAGCTAGATTATCTGCCTTATCTTCAATGCTGGTTAATCTCTCACCTCTTTCTGCAACCTTGTTGATGTTATCCCTCATTATGCCCACGGTGTCATCTATCTCCGATTTCAAGGCTTGTGCCTTTGATGGTTGATGTTGTGTTTGCTCATTATTTTCAAGTTCATGATCATCAGAAAAAATGTTTTCTCCTTGAGGCATGTATGGATCATATGGTGCGTTGTTAGTATTATTGAAGTAACTCATTATATCTATATGTTGCTTTATGTAAAATATTTGTTTGTTCAATGGTAAGATATATATTATCTTTTTCTTAATAATTAATAAAATGATATATGTAATGAATCTAGGATAAAAATAGATTGAGTGTATTTCAATAATTTCAAAAATTATATATTTCCCCAAGTGAGAACAACAAGGGAGAACACAGAGGGGAAAAAAAAAAACAAAAGAAAAGAGAAAAAAAGGAAACAGTGTGAGGGAGTATTTTACCCGAATTCACGACTTAAATTTTTAATTTTATCTTTCTACTTCTTAAATTGTTCAACGTCTCCCATTGGGTGTGGTTATCCCTCTAAAATTCCATTAGGTCTAATTTATTATGATTTTTTCTTGGGAAATTTCCTTGAAAACACACTCACGCTACCATGTGCATGTATCCCTCAATTTACTTTAATTAAACAATATAATGTTATATCATTAACAACTGGTTCTAATTAACCTTCCAGGAAGCTTTATGAATTCCAAAAATAAATAAATATCAATTAATTTGTAACTCATTCATCAGCAATATATAAAAATCAATTAAAAAAGGAAAAAAAAAACTTACTCAGTTTAAAACGTATTGTTATTTCCACCAGTCATTTGTGCACTTATGTAATCAATTTGATCTTGTATACTCTTCAAATCATTCAAACCACCACTTGGCATATTATTTGATCCAAACGATGTATTAAACATGTTGTTAGGTTGTCTTCCACTAGAAAACAAATGGTTAGCAGACCCTGTGGCTGTTGGTTGAAGATACTTTGGTGGGTTTGTGTTATGATGACTCATCATGTGATTGGCAGATCCAGTGGCTGTTGGTCTTAATGGTTGTAACACATTGTTGGCACTCTGTTGTTGAATGTTCATGTATGGCAGTGCCCCATTCATGGAGAGTGACACATTATCAACTTTTGGAAGATTTTGGAAATGAGTCAAACTTTCCTTCATGTCTGCTAACTCAGCTTCATCTTCTTTACTACCTTGGCCATGTTGTTGATTGTTCATTTGTTCCATCAACTGGTCCATTGGTAAAGAAAAGTCTAGCTTTGTCTTTGGTGTTGATTCTTCTTCCTTGCCATACTCATAGACAGGCTCCTCATCTTCATATGTTACTAGCTTATCCGAAAACTTAACAGACTTATTCTGTACTCTGTTTCCATTTCTGATAACAACTCTTTTGACTCTATGACTCTTTCCTGTCATCAACAATGATGCAAAATTGTCATAATCCAACTGTCCCGGACTTGTGTCATCAGTGACCTCTTCATATACCTCCTCCTTATCTTCATTATTGGCTAATATTGATCTAGGCTTCAATGTAGGAAGTGCCTTCTCAAGCAATAGCTGTCTTGTTGGAAGCTTCCCCTTTTCATTTATTAACACAACAAGACATCTCAACACAGCAAAGAAATTGTCCAACCCTATGTTCTGTTTGATGTCTTCAAATATCAAGAACATCTTTTGCTTTATCTCTTCACTCACTGAAAAGTTTGTGTGAAGAAATTTGAAAACATCAATTAACTTGATAGTTTCCCCTGAATCCTTTTTTTTGGCTATTATATCATTGAACCATCTGGTATAGTTCTTGATTTCCTCCTTAGACAAAACATCTCTCCCCATGGACTTCGGTATTCTTTGCACTAAAGATTCAAAGTCTTGTATACCGGGTGGAGGTAATGATACTCTTGCATTGCTTGCTGTTACATTTGACAGCACGGGCAACGATGTTGCAGAACTAGTACTTTGCATGTTTCTAAATGGATTTGTTGTTGATCTGTGTGGTCTTGATTGAATCCCAACACCATTATTGGAGCTTTGTAGATTATTTATTCCCAAATTATCCGCGGCTCTGTTAGAAGCATCATTCTTTTTTCCAAAGATACTCACAGCATTGTTGTAATCTATATTATCGTAGTTTGGTGTGAAACTCTCCGTCGGCTTTGATGGAAATCTTGTATTTGTATTTACATTGGCGTGTGGTTGTTGATTACTCATGTTGTTTATTAATGAAGAGTTGTTGGATAAACCAGAGGATATATCTCCGGTTCCATATATCTTTTCAAAGTCTTGCAATCCTGTCTTTGCATGAGCTTGGGTTTGAGTATCGGTGAAATTGTTCGAATTTTGATTATTCTGTATTGGAGAAAAGTTGTTTGAAAAAAATACATTGTTCTTTAACTCGTTATTTGAAAAACTTGGCTGCTGAAAGCTACTTCCTGAGTATTGCTGATTTAAACTCAACGCATGGTTCATATAATTAGAGTTTTGTTGTTCATTTCCTGAAAATTGTTGGCTCAGATTTGTATCTGTGACAAGTTGTTGGTGAAAGTTAGGTATCTGAGGCAATGGCCTGTTGTTACCACTTAGCATTGGTTGCTGTTGAGGGGCTTCAGGTAACGGTCTATTGTTTCCACTCAGCATTGGTTGCTGTTGAGGTAAACTTGGCAATGGCCTGCTAATATTCGTATACAATGATTGTTGAAAGTTTGGCATGTATGGGTTCATGGGTCCCTGAGAGCCTCCCGTATTGGGTACACTAGGTAATGGTCTCCCAGAATTGTTATTCAACATATTCATTTGATTAACATTTGTGTTACTTCCTTGTTGAAAATTTACCCCACTGTCAAATGGAATGTATGGAGGCAGCACTTCATTACGTTGATCATTCACGTTATAATTCTGATTACTCTGAGACCCAAAGTTAATTGAGCTATCTACCCCGTTTAACCATTCATAAGACATTTTTTTTTTTCAATTATATTCGACTAATCTGGATATATATTTATAAATAACAATCAAATAGTGATAAAAGAAAAATAGGTATGTATATATTTTTCCTACACTCAGTTATTTTTATTTTCTAATATAATTTGTTTATATATAATAGAATATATGAAACTCTATAAATTGTTCTTTTACTTATACCTTCTATTTTATTTTGGGTTAATACTTATTGAATTTACATTTAACACAATTACTTATGTTATGACCTTGATACAAGGATTGTGAGAATGTACGCACAGAAATAATTAAGAGAAAAATTTAAACTAGTAGGAAATTTGAAGAAAAAAAAAAATATGGCATTCTTCCACACATGTCACGTGAATATTAATTGGAGATATCTTTCAACCCATGGTAAATACATTTTCCTGTTTTTCTTTTGATATCTTTACTTTGGTTAAATTGTCATTATAACATCAATGTGATAAATTACTCAAATGAGTTACATATTTTTCGCTTGAAATAAATAAAGGTTACTTCATCTGTATTCTATAATTGGTTCCTAAGAACATATTGGACAAGTATCTTTCCAGGTTCTTAGAGTCACGGGAGATCAGTGACATCTTCTTTAAAAAATTATCCAACTTTTCCTCACTTTCTTCGT
The DNA here is from genome assembly GCA_036287555.1 of Hanseniaspora guilliermondii. NCBI lineage: Eukaryota > Fungi > Ascomycota > Saccharomycetes > Saccharomycodales > Saccharomycodaceae > Hanseniaspora > Hanseniaspora guilliermondii. Next base: position 69,887 of record CP143015.1, on the reverse strand, counting down.
TGATAGCAGCTAGTTTGATGATATCAGTAACTTTTTCTGTTTTTTCATAGCTTAATTTTTTCAGTTTATTGTACAAGTCATCCACTGGTATATCTTTAATTGACAAATCATTGTTCAAATCTTCCACTAGTGAATCCCCAATCTTTTCGTTTAACTTATAAATATCCAAAACTTCTCCGGGAGGAATAGGATTCTTATTGGAAACGGTAACACAATCAATGTCCACTTCTTTTCTCAGTACCTTGTCTATATCAACACCACTGAAAAAGGCACATGATTGTGGTAGATCATCCATGTGTAAAGATTTGCAAAACATGGCTCTTGTCCAAATATTACTTATTTGTAAAGCCATAGCTGTTCTGTACTTGTCTTCTTCTTTACACATAAATCTTATTTCATCATGTATGGATATTACTAATCTTGCATTTAAATTATACTTCTTAATCAAATACTCCATGGATGTTATCAATAGATGCAAATAATCAACTCCAGAGGATTGAATGATCCAGTTTATTCTTGAAGTTATGTAGTTTCCATTTGCATTATTATCTGATGAGAGGCATTTAGTAATTTTCGCCTTCAGTACTGGAGTTCTACAGTCTTCCTTTTCTGCTATTTCAGTTAGTTTTGTGAACAAGGCACTCTCAGAACCTCCAAAGTAAATATCAGTTATTTGATGTTTATTCCCCTTTGTACGTAGATACAAATTGTCTGTGGTAACCTGACATGATTCTTGTGTTTGATTTGGATCTAATTTCTTCAATAGTTGAGCAGTGAATCTTTTACCAGCACCGTAGATTCTACTATAATTGAAAATTTTGGCATTGTCTCTAGAAGTGTTCAAAATTTTTGCCGTAGTTGTGTGCATATCAGTGCCCTCTTTTTTTGTTCCTTCTAGAGTCATCCATCCCAATGGAGTGGATCCGTGGTTTTCATATAAAGAATCAGCGATCAAGGAACCTATCCATAACTCTTCACTATCAACATCAGCACCTACAAAACAATATCCAGGAGGTGCTTCAATGAGTGACTTCAATTCGGAGCCTATTCTGTTTGGCTTTATATTCGATGCTGTTAGCCAAGTGTTTTCAACAGCTCTTCTAGTAACAGTCCCCATGGTAATCAAACCAGGTAGAATCATACCATCATGATCTTCAAACTTTTCATCTTTATCAAAAAACTTGTTATCTTGAAGCATGCTTTCTCTAATTACTTCATTCGTATCATTTGAAGCCTTTAAATCACCCTTGTTTACAACCCATTGGCCCATGATTCTCTTTCTGTTTGATACCCAATAAGAACACTTCGTTACTATATCCAAGGCCTCCTTGGCTAATGAAAGATCAGATGATATTGATCCATTGTCAAATAACGATTTAAATGCCTTTGAAATAAGTCTTGTCACCCTCTTCATTTCATCATCTGGATGTAAGATCAAGACTCTACTTCCTTTACCAGAAACAGTTGGTGTTGCTGTTAAACGGTGATTTTTGTTATCGATCAGGTCTTGTATTTCATTAGGATCGTCTACATCAATACACAAGCAATACCTTAATTTCAAAGACTTTTTATCAATGCTCTTTTCAATAAACCCATTGGCAAAGGCACTTTGAAAGAAAACATCGGGATTGGGCTTCTCTAAATTTTCATCAACTTCATCACTTTCAGCTATAGAATTTAAACCTTCACTCTCCGATTTCAAAGTTTCTAGCTGTTGATCAGTCATTTTAAAAAACTTCTTTATTTGATTTTCATTCAATGAGTTCATCTTTTTAGATATTTTATAGTCTTTATCCATCCATATCTCATCAAAGACTACTGGTTTCCCCAAATATTTCAACTTGAAAAATATTGGAATCAGCTTTGAAGCAACTGTCAATCCAATCTCTCCAGGTTTTTTACAAATGCTCTTGAACCATGCAGGCTTTCCAGCATATCTATTTTGAGTGGAACTGGCAATTCCATCTTTTCTAACCTTCCATGGAATTTCTTCCCAGTCAAGTTGTGACAACCATGGATCATTTGCCCAAAAATATTTATCCTTCTCATATTGTTTCAACAGCCCTTCTATAATCAAATTAATTTTTTGTTGAATTTCTTCTGTGTAGTTTAAGTACATACTTTCACAAGTATTGATATAATTTTCCCATTTTTTATTGTTTACTGGCAAGAAGGCTTGCCCCATTGATTTCAAAGCAGCAGTGGACACTGGATGTGGTAATCTTGCTTTGAACTCTGGATAGACTGTTTTGAACACTTCTTCCGTTAACACTGTATCTGAAGCACAATAAGTTATCAAATTTTGAATATCTTCAACAACAGGCTTATAGGTTTTACTTTCAACAAAAACATCTCTGATATCTTTATCTACTGTATAATTCAAGTAAAATTTGGCACACTCCTTTAATGAGTTCATGGATGTTTTCGTGAGCCATGGGTTCTCATATTGGACCCCAGATGCATTTAACTTATACTGTTCAATTTCTGATTCAAAATCGACAAATAATTCTTCTTTATTATCAAAGTTAGCACCATGGCCTTCTTTTTCTAAATATTCATCATAGTCCATCTCACTCATTTTTTTCAACTTCTTATAATGAAAGTACATTAGTCTTTGTTTACTACACATCCCAGATACAGCAACATGAAGAGATAATGTATCCATGAAAAAGTTGTTTGTTCCCTTATAGTTGTACTCTTCGAGTATTCTCGCTCTATCGTAAGACACATTATGACCAACTATAACCCTTTTTTCATTGGTAGGATTGACAGGACATAGTGTCTGAAGTGTTTGAGAATCTAACTCTACAGGGTAAACATCAAGATCCGCAGCTTGTTTATCTAGCTTTGCCATATGTTTTTCATATGTCTCTTTTTTAACATTTTCAATTTGTCCAAGTCTTTTCAATCTGTTTTCCTGAAGTTTTTCAATTCTGATTTTATTGTCCTTCAATATTTTCTCGTATTTATGAACTATTTTTTCACTATTTTTCAATTCTTTTTTTGCTTCCTTAATCTTTGATTTCAGTTCTCGAACTGCTAATCTATGAGAAGTTTTTAACTCTGAATTTTTCTTTTTAACAATATTTTTCTCTTCAACATAGACCTTAGAAGCATCTCTTTTTGTAATATTTGAATCATTAGCCATAAATTTAGTAATAAAATCAGCTTTATCTTCCATTTCAATAAGCTCAACAGGCTTGTCTACAAGTGTTGATAACTCCTCCTCAAGAGCAAATACATTTTTATTCATCTCGCTGCTTATTTTTCTCTTCTCGTCAAGTATGGAGTTAAATTTAAATACTTCTCCTTCATGAACTTCAAGTTTTTGTTCAATATCATGGAGATGTTTTTCATAATTCAATGCAGCATCTAGAAGTGGAACATCCTTCATTTGCTCCTCTTTCCATTTCTGTAGATACTCTCTTTCTAAATGATCATTGTCTTTATAGTGGTGGTAAGCCTTTATCAAAGCAGGAGATAACCAGCAATATATGTAATTTTTAGATTTAGCTGCAGCCATTACAGGATAATTCGATATTTGAGGCAAAGTTTCAACATCAAAAGTCAAGAATTCTTCGTTGGGAAAGTCTACTTTAACAGGGGGCTTTTCATCATGCAATGAGTATTTAACCCAACCTTCTTCTATCAACCAACTTTTGGGAAGTTCCTCAAGCTTTTCTTTAATTTCATCTTGATCTTTTTTATATTTTTGTTGGTTTTTATTGCTTGGTAAAAAATCATCTATAATTTTTGTGTATGGGTCTGCCAGATATTTTCCAATTTTTAAAAAATGGCTTTCTAAATCTGGAGCTTCTAAATCTGGAAAGTGTTTTAATTTTACAGGATCAAATCTAGATGTTGATTTACCTTTCAACTGAAAATTTTCTAATGATTTATCGCATATAATTTTCAGAACTTTGGCTTTAAAGTCTTGAAATTGTTTTGAATTTGTATTTTTGTTATTACTTTTTGCATTATCTGGTTTTTTACCAAATACCTTTTCCTTTAAATCCGGTTGAAGACACTGAATACCGTAAGGATTGATTAGTTTATCTAAGTTGTGTTTATTCTTTATGGTATCAATATTAGTTGATGAGTTAAATCTGAGATTTTGAAACTGATATAATAGTTTATTCTTACAATGATTATTACCTAAATGCTTTTGTAGGTAAAAATTCCTTTTCGTTATATACATGGTAATTTTATCGTGAATGGAACTAATATCTGCTTTAAATGTTACTTATATTTAGGTTATATTCTTATTTTGAATTAAGAGTGTGATGAATTATTATTATAAACAATACGTTGAAAATTAGGAGTAATTATTCCTAATGAAATGGCAAGGCTTCATAAGGATAGTTATTTTCTTTCTTTTCTTTTTTTTTTTTCTCCTATGTTTTTTATGAACAATTTGAAAGAATGGGCATATGTTTCAAACGCACATTTTTTATAATGAGAGCACACTTTGCAATAATTAACACTAAGCAGTTTTATGTCCGAAATGGCTATCAATTGATTCCACAAATCATAGCAGTTTTTTCCTTGTATATACAAAACAGCTGTTGGTTAAAAAATTAGCTAATTCTTTGCATTTAAACCCCTATATTAAGAAACTTTACTCAATTCAAATTTTTACTAATCAATTTACATTATTAATTAGTAAAATATTAGCTGATGCTACACTACTTTACCCTCTAGATTAAGGCATTAATTTATTTACATACTGTAATTTGGAGAGTTTTTTTTTTTTTCTTTTCGCACTGAAAAAAAAAAACAGCAGCAGTAATTTTGAAGCACAGAAAATTTTATGTTTTGGTGTTTATTCAATCTTCCTTTATTTTGATAGTTTTTATCTTTTCAAAGATTTTGTTGTTAAGTAACAACAAATTACAAAACTTAAGTATAGATAACCAAAACAATATATACATAAACTATATATCATTATGGAATCTAACAATCCTTTGTCACTGTACACTATATCTTCATTCGTTATTTTGAATGATAAAGGTAGACGTGTGTTCAACAAATACTACACAAATCCTTTCATCAAATATCAACATTATGAAAAATCTAAAGAAACATCAAACACACAAGCTTCTGAAGATCTTAGTTTGAATAAGAAAAAACAAGTAGAATATGAAAAAAGTGTCTTCAAAAAAATTAAAGAACAGCACATATCACACAATAAAGATATAGAACTTTTAGTTCTTGATACAAAAACTATCATATATCAAAAGGTAAACGATTTGTACTTTGTAATGCAAAGTAATAGTTCAAGTCAAAACACAAATGAAATATTGCTTCAAGCTGTATTTGAAGGTATTATTAAGAGTCTTGATTTACTATTGGATGGATCTGTAGACTTTGCTACTATAATAGATAATTACGATTTGTTAGCTCTTGTTGTAGACGAAGCTATTGACGACGGTATTGTTTTACAATTTGATGAATCATGTATCGTTAATAGAATTACTTTAATGACAGAAGACGAAGGTCAAATTAATCTTAATAATATTGCTGAAAAAGGGTTTAAGTCGGCTTGGGGATTTGCCAAAAATAGATTTTCTCTTTAATAAGTCAATATATTATAATGTATAAGTTTAAAAATAAATAAAAGAATCAACAACAACAAAAAGGACTTATGTATTTTTAAGTTTGTATTCTCTATATATATGTGATGTATAACTCACTATCAAAAACTTTGTTATTATTTTCTTTTGCCTTTGTTTTTCTGAGACTTATTTTTTGATCCTTTTCCACCGCCATTTGAAACCACATTGGAACCAGGTAAACTACATTTGAATTTATCAACAAAGAAACAAGTTACCAAAGATTCAACTGGATAATCTTTAATCCTTTCACTTTCAATTGGCCAAATACGTTCCTTATCTTTGCTCTCTAAATCTAGCTTCATATGTCTTTCAAAGTAGATCATTATATCATGACAGTTTTTCATCTTCTTATTGCTACCATTGAGAATCTTGATTTTGAATTTACATTTGGATAATGCCATCCAGGGAGCAAACATTGGGACTATGTCGTAATCAAATAGCTCGTCTTCTTCTGGGATATTGCTTAACTTTAATGAACAAGAAATTTCTTTCAGCATCATATCATAATGAACAATAGGCTTTGGAGCGTTCATTAGCTTAATGACTCTTTGCTGCTGGAATTTGGCCTTTTCTTCAAGTTGCTTGGCTCTTTCTTGTCTTTTATAAGAATCTTCACTGATAGCATTGATCTTTGAATTGTTTTTCTTTTCCAATTTTTTCTTCAACTTCTTCGAAGCTGACTTTGATGTCTCTACTTGCTTATCATATTCATCAAATATATTGGCAATAGTTTTACTATGAGATGTTTCATTTTCCACATTTTCATCATCAAAAGAGTCTTCAGTTTCTTTTTGATTCTCAACCTCAACAACTTCTAGTATATTACTATCTTCTCCTGAAGCAATTAAAACATTATTGTAGCTTGATATCTTTTCATCATTATCAACTTCAGCAGGGTATTCAACGTATTCTTTAGAATCTCCTTTAGCCTTTTTTCTCCACATTAAGCCGAACCCCATCACGATTTGTACTGGAGATGTTCTTATTAACTTCTCTTCATCTTTAATAAAAAACTTAGCATTTTCTAAGACCCCGTTTTTCTTAAAATCGTCATCTACAAATTTAGAAACGTTTGAGATCTTACAGTATAAGCAAGAAGAACCATTAATCTTTTTATTCCAAGCATCGGAGGCGGCTAAACAATACTGGGAGGCTTCTAGTATAGCCCTTTCAGACAAGTTTTCTTCCTTTCTCAAATTCTTTATCAAGACATTTGAGTTTTTGTTTGCCAAAGAGCTTTCACAAGTTAGATAAAAATCATCTGCTTCAGCATACTTCCAGTAAATGTTATCATCGTTCAAAAGAATACACAAGTAGCCATCAGTAGTGATAAACCAATGAAACTTTTGGAAAAAGAAATTCTCAGACAAACGTGTAATGTTTGGTGTTGTTTCTTGATTCATTTTCTTGTTAAGATTCTTATTGAATTTATTCTCAATACTCTTAATCGCCTTTTTTTGATTAGTTAGTGTTTTAGACTTCTTAGACTCAACCTCTTTCTTCAAGGAGAAGTATATGGAAGCATTTGTATAAGCACTCTTGCTGAAATCTATTGTCATGCTGATCATCTTTTTTTCTTTAGTAGACGGTTCTGAATCTGAATCACTAAAAGATTCTAAGTCAGAGTCTGAATCAGAGTCTGAATCTAAATAGGAATCTTCATAAGAATCGAGTAAAGGCAATACCACAGTAAATTTGTTTTCCTCTAGATTTAATGGAAGTCTAATCTTCTTGATGTTTTCAGACTGTTTGCCTTTCTTTTTTTGCTGGCTCCGTATCCATAATTCAGCCGCTTTCCAATCCATTTGATTTTCATAGATCAATCTATTCATGGTTTCAATAAGCTCATCTATTACAGCAACATTGGCAATAATAGCGTTTCCCTTGGCTTCATTACTGTGGCTTGCTTGCTCTAGCTGTCTCAATCTTTCCAGATTTTCTTGTTTGGCTTGATCCAGTTTTTTATTTTGCTGAGATATGAAGTTGTTTGTTTTTGTAGATATTTTCAAAACTTCCAAAGTTGAGTAAAATGTATCAATGGCGTTGACATAACCATTACTTATTACATCGTAGTCTATACTACTTGTAATAAATGGGGAGTAGCTATCATATAAAAACTTTGGGTTGGATTCTTTATTTTCAGGTTCAGATTCCAAGAAGGAAGGATTCTGTATTTTAGTCAAGAACCCTTTTCTTTCATCTTTAGGTGATTTCAAAACATCTTCAATGTTCTTAACACAATCATTAAGTACTTCAAGAATTTTATTGATGACACCATCATCAGAGTCTAGGAAATTAGTGCATGGTTCATTGACTTTATATCCTCTCTGCTTCAATCTATCTTGGATTAGCTGATTGGTTAGAGTTGGATAATTTAAATACAAAAGCTTAGAAATACTTAATACTTTGAATTTCTTATTGTTTTTGTTTTCATAAAGATTAACCTTTTCTTTTTCTGCTTCAAACATGTCTTTAATGTATGAAATGTTCATTTTACTCAAATCATCCTTTAAGTAATGTTCAAAGGAATTTCTTTCAGTCATACTGGATTCTTCTTTAAATAACTCTAATGGGTTAAACAAATTGTAGTAACCTCCGATGTGGATCCCATGCTCCTCATTGACTCTAAATACTTGTAATATTTTGAGATTCTCATCCATGACTATCAAATTACCACTACTGAAAAATTCTAATGACAAATAAAACATTCCATTACTGAATTGCAAAACTATGATTCTTTCATTAGGTATTTTCTTTAAGCCAGTTAACTTTTTATTTGATAAGTAATTTCTCATTTTTACAATAAAACCAGATGGAGCAGGTGGTGTGTTTCTAGTATATTTTGTAATATACAACTTTAACCCATTGTCAATGACCAAGTTTTGTTTAACATCAGGCTTTTGAAATTTAAACAAGAATTGCTTATGTGCATCCTGAATGTTGTAAATATTGTTCAGTCTTAATCCAACCAAACTTTCTTCAAGCTCATTTACTAATAGTTCTAAATCTAAAGCCGTTAATTTTTCTTTCATTTCTATCGATAGCTATATATTGTTGGGAGATACTTCGATTCTTATTTCTATGAAATATTTGAAAGGTTTCAAATAAAAAAAAAATGAAGATGAAAAAATTTCAAGTAATTGGTGGTTTGGTAAATTTCAAGAGGAAAAAATTAGAAAATAAGAAGAAAGAGAGAAAAAAACGTGACAATTTCTTACATGTGATTAGGTCAAATGCGTAATCATTAAAATTGAAATTTGCATTAATTAGATTAAGCTAATAATTTTTTTATAGAAAGTATTCAGTATACATATACAAACCAATCCTTAGCTTTAATTATATATTACCAATGAAAAAAGAATAAATGAATTAGGCTTTTTTACTGGGTTGACCATTATTTAATAATCTTACTTGGTAAAAAAATAAAAAGGTCTGTTACATTATTTGGAATACAAAAGGTTTCAATTAGTATAACTCTACACTGATTACTACCTTTGAATATTAAAAGTGGAAAATAATATATATTTAACTCAAAAACTTCAAAGCAGCATTGTATTTTTCTATATCATCAGATAAATGTCCGTTATTTATTAAATATTGCAAAAACCCTTTCAACTGAATATTTTTCGTGTTTTCTTCTATTAAATACTCTCCAGTTAATTTATAAATAGATCGTTCAGCATGAATTGCTTGCTTTAGTATTTCTATTTGTTTTTCAGGATCGTTATTTTTGCTAGAATTTTGAAAGACAAATTCTAAATCAGGATTGAATTCTGTTTTGTCATAAATGCTAATTTCGTTTTCATCATTTGTTTCGTGTAAGGTTTCGTCCGAGGAGCATAAACTTCGAATCCTTTCTATGCTGGATTTGTATACAGGGTGGTTAATGTCTAGTTTTGGCACCATGGATATAAGTTTATTATGTCTTTCTTTGATCATATTTCTTCTTCTATGTTCACTTTCAATGTGATTTTTCTTTTTGACTTCATCTGTTAACAATTGCTTCTTGAGTTTTTTGCCTTCTTTTTCATAGGTCTTACTTTCCTTTCCCATTTTTCACTGCTTTCTTCTATCATATACAATGAAATAATGGTCTGAATAAGTATCTGTTTTGCATTGGATAAGATTATGTTATAGATTTGATTTTGTTAAGAAGTAAAAAGAGAAGATTAAATACATTTTTGCGCTAAAAAATAAATAAAAGTAGATGGATTTTACCAATTGTCATTTTGAACCCACCCATGTGAAAAAAAAAAATGGGTAAACAAGAGATTTATTTGAACCTTAAAAGCATACGATTATAGTTTGACAGTTTTTTACCAGAGATATTCAAATATTTTAGAGCGTAAGCCATATATCTTGTCATAAAAGGACTTACACTCTATACATCAAGCTTTTTTCTTGGTAAAAATAGCCAATAATTATTTGTCTTTGTAACAATATTTAGCGCCTTTTATAGTTTTTCGGTTTTATAGAAATATATAGAGCATTTCCCGAAGAAGAACGGCAATTACGGAAAAGGAAATTCTTTAATCAATTTGGTAATATTTTTTTTCTCAAGCAATATATAAATTATCATATTGCCTTGAATGTAACAGATAAACTTTACATAACAAAGTACAATGATGTGAACATATTTTTTTTTATCTTCCAATACTGACTTTAATAAACTGAACTTTGAAATTAATCACCAAAAAAAAAAAAAAAAAAAACATTGAAGACAAATGAATAAGAGTAAGTCATCTAATAGCACAAGTTCCAGTTTTATTGGTGGTTGGAATTTTAGCAATAAATCAAGATCTTCAACAGCAAACCATTCTTTATCAAAACCCAAAAGCAAATTTATAGCTAAGAATAAAAGCAGCAAGAATTCATGTTCATCAAGAAACAAGTTCAGTTCAAATGTAACTTCGAGACTTGCCTCAAGGGCATCAAGTTATGCTTCATTGGTTCCTTCAACCGCCATGAGTAACATAAATGATTTTCAAACAAAAGACAAAGTTATCTGTAGTATTTGTCATGACACCAATGATGTAAAATGTATAGTGGGTATCTCTTTTTTGAATTTAACAACAGGAGAAATCATCAGTTATGAATATACAGATTCACAGCTTTATGTGAGAACATTGTACTCTCTAAAGCTTTGGGAGCCATTAGAAATTTATATTTCTGATAAAGGAGCATCTACAGACAAATCAAAATTTTACAAACTGTTATGCAATTCTCTTGAAGAACAAGATGTTACTGGGTTTGGAAGTACGACTGTGATATTTATTTCAAACAAATTATACAATTTAGAAGCGGGTCAATTCATCATTCAAAATCACTTATTAACCAGTACCAGTAATAAAGATGCTTTAATTGATAAAACAACAAAAGACTTTGAAAACAAATACTTGGCTTTGAAGTCAATGGCAGCTGTCTTCTTGTATTATCATGAGAGTTACAAAACTACAGGCCCACGATTCAACAAGGTAAGAATAAAACTTGAAGCCACTGAAAAGACAGCATTGATAGATATCAAAACAATTAAAAAGTTGGAATTAATTGAGAATTTGGTTGTGAAAAGTGACATAAGTTTGTTCAAGTTTATGGATCATACAATCACCAAAATGGGTAAACGAATGCTCAAAAATAGCATTTTACAACCATTGACTAATGTTGCTTCAATCACTATGAGATTGAATTGTGTCACCTTTTTGAATGATCAAACAGCAGGCATTTCAGATGCTGACCTCAATATAGTGCATTTGATTAGAAAGCAATTACATAACTGTAAAGATTTAGACTACTTGTTTATTAAGTTATTGGTTGGTGATATAGGATCACCTGAAGACAAACATTCTGTGTCCAACATAAAGCCGGATGAAGTAATAAACTTCTTAATTGCCTTAAAGACTTCCTTAGAGAGTTTTAAGGAAATTGGTCAGCTTTTACTATGTGTAGATGATAATGACCAAGAAATCATTATATTGAATGAAATCAAAAAAAACTTGAATAGTCCTGTAATTGATGAAATTCTAGAGAATATAATAAAGTCATGTCTTAATGAAGATGTACATTGGGCAACGAGTAATATTGAACTTCAAAATCAAAGAATTTATGCAATAAGAAGCGGATCAGATGGGTTTTTAGATGTATCAAGAACATTATACCAAAACATTATTGATGAAGTTGTTAAAGAAATAGAAAGTTTATCTAAAGAATTCAACTTATGCATTGAGCAGTCGTTTGATGACAAAAGAGGATTTTTCCTCAAGCTCTTGAAGACAGATTACAAACGATACAAACATGAGATGGAGACAACCACCTTGCCGAACATTTTCATCAATGTCAACATAAAATCAGGAAAGTATGTGGAATTCAGTACGTTGAAGATAATGAAGCTTAATTCCAGATTCTTTGAGATAATCAGTGAGATATCTATATTATCTGAAAAGATAGGCTTGGAGTGTATTTCCAAAATAAAAGAGTACACAGTGTATTTGTTTATGTTCAGTGAAAGTTTAGCAATGTTGGACTTTATTTGTTCATTAACTCAACATATCAAGATACATAAGGATTACACTGTCCCAAATTTTAATTCAAGTATCATGAATGATTCAGAATTGATGATCAAATCTGGTAGACATCCGCTCCTAGAAAAAAAATTAACAAATAAGTATATTGCCAATGACACATCAATGATAAAAAATGTGAGTAATGTACAATTAGTAACTGGGTGTAATGGGTCTGGGAAGTCAATATACTTGAAGCAGGCAATGATATTGAGCATCATGGCACAGATTGGTAGCTATGTACCTTGTAATTATGGGAAGTTTCCGATTTTCCATAGGTTCTACAGTAGATTTTGTAGTGATATCATAGAATTAAATACATCCACCTTTGAACTTGAATTGAGAGAAATCAATTTCTTCCTTCAACATTTGGAGAGTGAACCTCAATTAACCATGTTAGCAATAGATGAATTTGGAAGAGGATCAAGTATAGGAGATGGATTTGCAATATGCTTAGCAACGGTCAAGTATTTTTTGAATAAAAATTGTTTTAGTATATTGGCCACACATTTCAACACAATGCCCATGTTCTTGCAAATGTCTAAAAATTTTAAGCATATAAACATGGTGAGTCATATCAGTACACATGAAGGTAAAGAATTAGGATCTAATGTTATAAAAATGTCATATAAGGCCAAAGAGGAGCCCAAAAACTTCAAGATGGAACATTATGGTTTGAAAATAGCATCAGGTATCTTTGATAAATGCATCATAACTAAGGGGTTTGAAATTTGTAAGCAAATAAAAGAAATATCCATACTTGATGAACATTCACATGATGATGAAAACAGGACTTTAAAGAAGTATTTAAAGTTACAAATATTAAGGGTCACTTATGATAAACTATAAGAACATAAGCAAATGTGTAAGGCAAATAATATACCAGAAGATAACGAATACTTGAAGAATTTACAAAATGAATTTATTGAAAAGTATAGTAAAATATAATCTATATATCTATTCTTTGTTTCAAGATTTCATTGGCAACATGGAATCTAAAATCATTAGCATTTGTTTGGTTCATAACTATGGCTTCATCATTTGCTAACTGAAGTAAGTTCATCAATGTGAAGATCCCACAATCATACCCATTGCTTTGTTGAGGTGATTCCAAGTGAATCATTTCCAAGTCCTTACCCAAAGAACCCCCACTTTCTTGGATGACGTAATCCTTCAATCTTTGCATGAATCTAAATGCAATTGGTGAGTTTTTGGTGGAGCACAATGAATCCAAGTAGAATATTTTATTTTTTTGTAAATCAATCATTGAGCAAACCCAATGATTACGGTTAACATTAATGGGGACCAAGATTTTGTGAACATCATTGATGTTTTTTTTCTTCATCTTCATCCATCTTTTAACTGCTGTGTATCCAGATTCCGATAGCTTTGTTATGAAAAAGGGGGAAAAGCTGACTATTTTAGGATTTTCATCTTCAATGACTTTTAAGAAGTATTCAATAACAGAACTATTAAGCCACTTGGTAGGAGCCAAGGTTTGCAAGTCTCTTAAGTAGATGCTTAACTTGAATCTGTTAGAAATTCTAGGATTTGATGATGAGTTCTTCTTGAACATATGGATAATCTCTCTTCTTTCTTCATCAGTTAACTCAGGGATCAATGATTTTTTAGGATTTTGTAACTCTTCTAAATACTTGATTCTAGCTTCTTTTTGTCTTTCCGAAGATATCAAGAACTGTTGGTATAAAGATTCAAAATATGAGGAGTCAAATACTAATCTGTCTCTATATTTGTTGTTTAATTTTTCATAAACAGGAATTTTCCTCTCTTTTAGTATTATCAAATCATCATCATAATCATGAAATTCATTATTGAAGCTTGATGATTGAATATTTTTTCTCAAAGCAGGAATCTCATTGTATCTTTTTTCATTCAAAAGCTGAAGCTTCTTCCAATGATCTGTACTGCTTTTATTGTTACAATTTCCGAGGTTGCTTTTATCAACAAATTTGAAGTTTAGAGAGTCATTATTGATGTTTATATTATTTGCTGAAAGCTTAATTTGCAAGTTTTGTATATCATCTTTTTTCTTCACTGATATTTTTCTTCTTTTTGAATTATCATTAGAATTGAAAAACACAGAACTAAATGGTCTCTTTTGTTTCTTAAATTCTCTTGGTGTGAATGTATCCATTACAGGAGAAGAAATGGATGAGGGTGTTCTTGATGATGTTCTTGAGCTTGACCTAGATGAGCATGTGCGAGTATGTGTGATCTCTGTATGAGGAATTATGTAGTTAAATATTCTTGATAATAATGATTGTTTTGGATTCCCTTCATGAGGATTCTTAAAAGATGAGTAAACATTTCCCATTTTATCTATCTGAGAGACAGTAAGATTCATTATTTCTTTATATTTGGGGGAGGAAAAATTCAACTTCTATAGACAAAAAAGAGTAAAGATTCAATATATGGCAAATATATGTTTTTTTCTTTTTTTCAATCTTAAATTTACTTAGATTTATTATAGAAATTGGTCAATGTATTAACTTTTCTAAATTTATTTTTCAAAAAAACAAAAAAAAAAGGTTGTCTTTAGATTTATATTATTCAAGGTTCAAAAGAAAAGAAAGATTTGGAAAAATTCAAAAATGAAAAAAAAAAAAAAAAAAAAAAGGAGAGAAAATTTTACTAGGGTTCATTTCGGATATAACCCATTATATATTAATTTTAATCACTAAACCATGAACGTTTTATTTATGATTTACTTTTAAAACTCTATCATGAAAAACGTTTTTAGTGTTGAAATTTTATTGGTAGAGTTGAGTGATTAAGAATCATATATTTTATATATATAAATGATATATTATCATTAGAACACTCAAAACTTATAAGTCTAGAATCTTTCTTATAGCAGGTAAACTTTCATGTTTCAAGATTTTAATTCTTTCATCAAATGTATTGTCAACTGATATTTTGTTTTCCTTGTTGCTAATTATACACCCACCAGCACAGTGATCAGGAACTAAAAATTCATTATCACTGATGATCAACTCAACAGAAGGTAAACCAGTCTTTGCAATATATTCTTCTTCGATTTCCTTTAATAAACTTTCAACTAATTTAACATCTTGTTCTCTTAATTTGATTATGAAGGAAGTTTCCAATATCTTGTATAAGCCTTCTAGAATCAAGTTCTTTAAGATAGATTTATATTGACTTTCATTTGTGGTGAATGCATTAAGATGGTTCAATGCTGATTCAAATAATGAATTCAATATTTGATTTTTATTTTCTAAAATTTTTAATCTCATTTTGTTGTTAATAGTGGATTTAACAATTTCATTTTGTAAGTTAAGCTTTTTCAATTTGTTAGCGTTATTTTCTTGAATTAATACAATTTCTTCTTTAACTAATGATTGTTTTTCAATTTCATATTCTTGGTTAGCTTTCAATATAATTTCTTTAGCCTTTTCTTCAGCTTCTTTCTTGATAAAAGTTTGCATTTTGATAAGTTCATCATTGACTTGAGAGTCAGACAAAGGAGAGTTTAGAGATTGAGACATTGTATATATATGTTAATAGTTTTCTTGGATTATTTAATAATTATATTTGATATTAATAATGTATAATTATTAAAAATTATTGGTTGTAAGAATTCTACACTAGATAAAAATATAATACAAGGGGAGGGAGAAAGGAAAACAAATTGGTTGTAAGAAAAAAAAATATACTATCACCTTTTTTTGAAAAAAAAAAAAAAAAAAAAAAAACCCCCCATGTTCGATATTGCTAATATAGAAAATTTATACCTATTTTGGAAAAATAAGTTAAATTAATAAAGTCAGGGTAAAAAATATATAATTGTTAGGGTCTTTACTGGATTATATCCGACTACAACATTATTTTTAACCAAAAAAAAAAAAAAAAAAAATGTTTTGAGAATTGATTTTAAAACCAAATATATATTTTTTTATTTATTTTTTTTTTTTTTGAACAAACGCTACCAATATATATCTATATTCTCTAATGAAGACAACTATGATAAATTTTTAAACTAAATTCAACAAAAAAAAAACACACACACACACACACAAACATACTATCTTAATATATATATAGAACAACCAAAGATAAATTTAAATATGAATTTTAACTCTTCTAATGAAGATGATATATATAAAAGTTTATTATCAAAGAACTTAGTTCTCTTGTTAAAGATTTCTGGTTTTGATGCTATTGAAAATTCACACTGTTTAAATTACTTAAATGATATATATCTAGGTATATTAAACCATTTCATGTCAACCTTAAAGGATATATTAGAGGATAATCATATTGATCAAGTGTCTCTTAGTGACTTGAGACTCTTACTCAATAAGATGAATACAATTAATGATGATAATCATAACGTAGATTCAACAACTTTGCAACTCAATGACTATACAAATAACAACCATACTTCCATCTATCACGAAAATGATACACAGGGTATTGAAGTGTTTAAAAAGTGGACCTTACAAAATTCCCTATTTAACTTGGAATTTAAAAACATTACTCAAAACTTAATTGTAAAGAATTTAAACATCTTTAATGATCCTGAACTCCCTCAAGATATTCCTGATAGTATAAATGCTGAAGAAAAATTAGATTGGGTAACTTTTACATATCTTAACAACTTGGATGATAAAGAACAAGTGCTGTTTTATTTGAAGAATCATAAAGGAAGTAACACCATTGTTTATGATTCAATAAAGGAGAATAACCAAGAGATCATCTTAAATAATGATAAGAATGATATATTAGACACCATAATAACACCGGATATTCTGAAGCCATTAAGTGTTTCAAGAAAAAGAAAGGCCAATTTCTTAGAAGATAACAATATAGAAAGACAAAATTGGAATGGGTCTTATTTGGACAAGCTTAATGAATTAAGAAATAAACATCATGAAAAGAAAATAAAGTTATCTTATGAAGAAAGTTAAAAATCAATCTATATATATATCATCATCATCTAGCATTTATAATTTTCTGTTTGATTTGAACTTTTGAGGTCTCTTCTTACCTATTTTGTTCTTGAGCATTTCTCTGCTTCTTAACAACTTTTTATCACCTGCAGACTCATCTTCATCATCAAAGTCATCATTATCACCGGATCTTGTACCCTTCTTAAATTTCAATCTATTTCTTTGGCCTCTTACAGGGCCTTGCTTAACAGCATCCAAATAAGCATTGATACCTGAAGGAAGACTTCCAAGTGGATCATCATTTTCTTCTTGCTTATCATTCTTTTGTATAACGACTTTCCCATCCAAATCATATTCAAACTGTTGTTGTCTCTTACCTTTTGTCTTTCTTGGCATGGATGAAGAAATATGTTGTAGAGTCTTGCTGTCCAATAAATCCAATGGTTGTTCCTTGCTCTCTGTCAAGTATTGTTTCTTTGAGTTATTGGTTTTTTTCTTGTTACCTTGTTCATCAAATTCTTGGAATTCAGCATCATCATCTAAGTCACTATCGGAATCATTCAAAACATCGTCATAAGCAGACATGAATCTATTGGACTTGCTATTGACATTTTCTTCCTTAACTTCATTGTCTTCCTTTTCAGCATCTCTCTTGGATCTGTTTCTTAGCTTTCTGATGTTTGTAAACAGCTTCTTATCACTTTCTGGGAAGTTTTGTTCAATGAAGTTTTCTCCAAATCTTCTCATCAATCTTTCAATGATATGTTTAACCTTGCTCTTGAAATGTCCAGTGTGTTCATTTGACCACTTCAACAACTTAGGTAACAAACCAGGGATCTTTGGTCTACAATCTTCTACTGGGTATGATAACACTATGACCTTTACAAATCCAATACAACTCTTGACAATCTCCTTAGAGTTAGAATCCAAGTACAACTCAACAGTCTCATAAATTTCCCATACTTGAGCGTTGAACTCACTCTTAATGATGGCATCCTTATATTCATAAAAGATACATGAAAATGCAGTGACAGTTGCAGATACCATGTGTTGAGAATCACCAATCATACCTGCAGACATCAATTCCAGTAAGTTGTTAAAGTTAACAGTGACTCTTTCATTGCTGTCTATTCCAGGTAATTTTTGGAAATCTAATATGTACAACCCATCCTTGTTGTTTAAGAACATATCAGTGACCTTTATCAATATGCTGAAACTTAGCTCTCTAGTCTTTTCATTGACATCCCTTGTGGATAAAACCAATTCGGTCATGATATTAACAATGAAGTGCATGTGATCATTTGGTAATAAGTCAATCACGGTCTTCAAAGCTTGTAATCTACTTGCTCTGGCATTGGTTAGCAAGTTGGAATATTCCTCAATCATGACACCTTCCAACCCATCAATGAATTGAGCTATAGCCTGCTTCCCATTAGGAATTTCAGAAATCTTAGAAATAATTCTATAAGATTTCTTTTGAATTGTTTGATGCTTCATCTTGATGGTGATGTTAAAAATTGAAAACAATATTGTGAATGAAGCTTCTGGTAAATATTTGATCATGGTAACAATGATATCCATCAAGGTTGCTGCTGGTGAATCCTCCTTGTTGTTTTTCAATGTGGACTCCTTGTCTAATTCTGTCTTCAGCATGCTACAAACATTATTGAATGTCTTATTGATATCATCTTCAGTGGCAATGTTTAAGTAACATTCTATGGTTGTTAACAAAAAGTGTCTCTTTGTAGGATGAGTTTGAGAGAATAAGTTGAACAAGACAGATAACATGTTACTAACTTTTGTTCTCTTCAAGTACTCCAAATTGCTGCTTAAAACTTCGTCAGGGTAGAACAAATCCTTGTAAATTAAGTCTTCAAGTTCAGTCTTGTTACTATCAACCAAGTTTCTTAAAGCATGACAAATTGTTGGTCTCAACTCAACATTGGAATATAATACATTACACAAGTCACCAGCAAATTGATCATTGAAACTTAAAGTCAAATCTTTAGGCAAGTAACAAAAGCTTGGTAAACAATGCCATATTTGATCAACAATAGTTTCAAAGATTTTTCTTTCCATGGATTCCTTAGGTGAATTTTCCATTTTTTCATTGAATAATTCCAAAACCGGCATCAACTCATTAACAAAAATAGATAATTCTGTGTATCTGGTGTACTGTCTCATCAATGGGAAAAACCAAGCTCTACCAGGTCCGTTATTCATGGTTTTCTTGGATAAATTCAATGGCAACACTTGCAATACCTTGTCGGTACCCAAGTTCTTCAAATAAGCACCCAATACTAGTTCAATTTCAGCAACATTTTCAACGGTTGTTGTTTCAGCATTGGTTCTCCATTCACCAACTTGTTTCAATATATCAACATAAACCTTCTTGTCACATTTCAATGAGATCTTATTCAACACTAAAGCGACAATGTTCAAAACTTCAGGTATGGCTCTGGAGTAGTTGATGGATGATAACATATCTAACAATTCATTACCCAATGATTCAATTATTTGTTCTAATTCACCTTCAATATTCATGTCTTCAGTCACCATAAAACTTTGATTTAGGGAATTTTCAATCAAGTTTGTCAATGAAACAAAGCATCTATTAACAATCTTACTATTTTCACTAGTCAAGAAATTCTTAAGAGTGATGAAAATTTGTAAGAAATCAGTTAAGAAGAAGTTCAGATCATTTTTTTTAGATAAGGTTATGCATCCTTTTGAGATCAAGTCACACCAATTAGAAGCTAATAATTCATCATTCAATGAGGGCTTCAAAGACAAAACAGACTTCAATATTTGTTCAATGTCAATAGAATCATTTGTGAATATCTTGGTGAATAATCCAAAGATGTTTGATATCAAAAACAAGTTATTTTCATTACTCTTACACAACTTCAACAAAATATTGATTAACACTTCTAGTTTATCAGCAGGATATTGATTTGTAACAACAATGATTTCAAACAACTTACACAATTGAATTTGCATGTTGGCTGTTTCCTTATCGTTTTTGCCGCTGTTGCTAGAAACAGTCTTCAAAGCATTGATACCATAATCAATGATTTTTTTACTTGCAACATGTTCTGAAACACCTTCCTTGGTCCCCAAAGGAACAACAGATAAAATACCCTCAATGGCTTCTAATGCTCTTCTTCTAACCTTTGGTCTGGAATCTAAACATAACTCTAAAATAGCATTCAATCCTCTTAATGGATTCAACTGCAAGTTATCCTTGTTAACCCATGTTTTTAAGTCTTGACTCTTAAGTAAGTTTTCTAGTGTTCCAATAGAAGCCTTTAACAATGGTGCATCGGTTTTTTCATCAGTGATGCATGGACCTATTTTGGCCAGCAAGTCAATGAATTTCTCTCTCAAAATAACAGGAGATGCATACTTGAAAACAATGTCCAATAAATACATAGCAGAGTTGGCCATGGTTAAGTCAGTGATTTCCTTTGTTTCAGAATCCAAGGACTCGTCCAATAAAGATAATAAGGAAATCATGTAATGGGTGACAGTTGTGGTTGATATATCTTCAAAATTTTCTTCAACAGCTTCAAGAACTATGGCTATATGTTTTTGATTTTCTAATTTAGATTTCTTGTGTTTTCTTAACTTGGATAGTTCAATTTCCAAGTTAAGTAGGTTCTCTTTAGCATCATAAGAGTCCATTTGTTTATTTTCAATTTTGTTTTGGTTGGTATATAAAATAGTTAAAGTGATTAAATGTCGTTGCTGTAACAATAGTAACCTTCTTTAAATATTAATTGATAGGGTATTATATGGTTTACCTCTTAAATTAATACTGTTCAAGATATGATATTTAGTAGTTATGTCAAATTTAAACATATATTTCAAATTTGCTTAGTCCTTGTATAGAAGAAGAAAAAAAAAAGAAAAATTAGGCAAAATGAGAAAATATCCCAAAAGAGTAATTGAGCATCATATTCAAAAAAAAAAAAAAAATGCAAGCAAATTTATGGTGATTCCAAAAAAAAAAAAAAAAAAAGAAAAGAAACTCAAGTTTCGGAAATAAACAGAAGTGTGAATGTTCATCAAATTAATCATATTTTATTACTTTGGATATTAAAGATAAGATATAAAAGCATAATTGTCTATATATTTTTTTTTTTGGTGATATAAGGAGCTTGTTTTAATTCAACCTTTTGAATGCTTATATTCTCATCTGCTTCATGATTGCTTGCTATACTGGAAAGATCGCTGTCATCCTTTTCAGTTGAATACTTGAAGTTCGTGTTAATGATGTTTCCTTCCATTAACTCAGTAGTCAAAAAGTCTGGCTTGTGGATCTGTCCTATTAGCAAATCAATATCATCATGATCACATTCATTTTCAAACTCTATGTGATTGCTATCTCTTTTGAGCTTCCTTGGAGAAAATAATATAGGATTGGTTGATGTGTTTTTCTTTTTAGATAATAGGGTGTCATGTTCCTTGTTTGTATTCTTAGTTGGAGCGTTATGAATGTTTTTTTCTGATTGTTTGGAATGACAATTTTTATCTATCAAAAAAGTGTCATCTTTCACTGGTGTTTTCTTAAAATCATCCTTGTCATCTGTGTTGCACTTAAAGTCCATTAGCCCTTTATTCGAAACATTACTTATAGTTGAACTCATGGTACTTAGTAGATTGCTGTTGCTTCTTTGATAGCTAGTATCAATCTGAAATGATGTAACTGAATTTGCCCTTGATAGATTTCTTCTATTGTTAAATGACAAATTTTCCTTTATTATATGTTTTAGGATATGATACAACTTGTGGTTGTTGTCTAGATTAATATTATTTTTGTTAATTTTACACGCATACATCTTGTTTTTCTTGCATACTTTAATACTTCTTTGATATACTATCTCAACCACACCAGGTGGAGGATTGTTTTGATCGAATGGAGTGATCTTGGGATTCATACAATGATTTTCATATTCTTGCTTGAAGATGTTTACGAATTCATTGGTTAAATCAATGTTGCTATTATTAGCTGATTGGCTGTTTTCTAAATCTATAGATGAAAAAGAAGATATGCTATTCTGATACCTATGGGAATTGTATGGATATGTGGGTGTCATAGGGCCCATCTTGGGAGTTGTGAACCCAGAAACTGTGTTTATGGCGTTTACAGGTGTGGACACATTTCCACCATTATTGTCTAAGCTATTTGATAAACCTGTGTTTATGTTATGAAGATATAGACTGTTAACTAAAGAATTACTTCTACTGTTAGCTCTACTATTATTTCTTCTAAATAGATAAAAAGATGAATTACTAGGTTGGTTGTTATTTAGCTGAGAAGAAGAGTTTAAACTGCTGAGTTTATATTCTTTTGACTCAGATGTTTGACCATATTTTTGATGCTTCTCTCTATCTAATACTTCTTGGTCAACATCTTCTTGGCTGCTGTTATGCTTAGAACTAATAATTGAGCCAAATCTTTTGTTGTATCCACTTCTTAGTTTTTTTTTTAGACCAAAGCCGGATTGTTTGATGGTTTTACTAGGTTTTGATTCTGGGGATGAAGTTTCTGTATTATTAAGCATTATGTTTTTTTTATATAGTTTCTAAACTTGTAGGTATATAGGCAAATAAAAATGTGTGTGTTATTAAGAATTAAACTAAGTAATCTCAAAATAATTTTCTAACTTTTTTTTTTAACAGATAAAAGACGTCAAATGAATAAACAAAGGGTTTCCGAATGTGTTTATTAGTTTTAGTTATATAATCGCTAATTTAGTAGTATCAATTATTGTTTGGTTTTGTAATGTTCTTTTAAATGTTCAGGTAAATTTAAATAAATGACTAATAAAGTTGTTTATTCATCATTATGATATTTTTTTTGTTTTTTAATTGATTTACGTAAGAAACGGAAATTTTTAAAAAAAAAAAATGGAGGGGAGGGGAAAAAACACCGATGAACCGCTTCGCAATGATTTTTGGACTTTTTTATTTTTAATTGTGTTGACACTGGAGAAACACCATGGAGAAAAAACTTCCTAATTAGGAAGTATAATTTTCTTTTGGCGCTTTTAAAAGTTTATCAGACACGAACCATCAAATATTTTAAATACGAAAATAGAAATACACATACTTATGAAACCCTGAGAATTCATATATTACTAATGGAATCTTTCAATCATCCTTATAAGCCTTATGAAACCCAATTAAAGCTTATGAATAGCATATACACGGACTTACTATCAGCTAATAATGAACATAGTACCAAGCTTGCCTTATATGAATCACCAACAGGTACAGGAAAAACATTATCAATAATATGTCCAGTGATGACGTATTTGAGAGATGTTAAGCTAAGCAAAATAACACAAAGCAAAGATGCAACTGACGTGCATCATGATAATGATAGTTTCTCATTTTCCGATGATGATGATCCAGATTGGATAACCTCATCATATGAACAAAACATAAGTAATCAAGCATTGAAACCTTTTGAAGAGTTTGAGGAGTCAATTGATAAATTTGTCTTAAATGGAGATATTAGATCTTTAGATGAACAACAAGTAAAGAGGCGGCGTCTTGGTGGTGAAAATAAATCCACCACATCCACCAAAGTTGTTAAAGATGACGATGACGAATTGATTATAACAACAGATACTATTGAAGATGAAATTGCTTCTTTACTGAAAAGAATTAAAAGTTCTAATCATGATGGTAGAAATTTGTCTAAAGAATCTATTCCGAATTTGAGACAACCCATAAGAATTATCTTCACTTCTAGAACTCATTCTCAATTGCAGCAGTTTTCTCAACAATTAAAAAAAGTTAAACTTCATTCATCATTCAAGAACTTTAAGTTTAGTCACAAATCCATACTATCTGAAAGAGAAAGGGTGAAGTTACTACCAGTAGGCTCTAAAAGACAACTTTGTTGCAATGACAGAATAAACACAAATACTCTGACAGTTGAACAAATCAATGATAAATGTCAAGATTTGAGAAAGGATAATAACTGTTTGTATTTCAAAAACTTGAAAGATTCAAGCACCAACAGTATCACCAATTTTCCTACTCCGGAATTATACAAAACAATAATTGATATCGAGGATTTACATGAGATAGGAAAGCGGTCTAAAAAATGCCCTTATTATGGGACAAAACCTTTGGTAGAAACTGCGGAGATTATTACCATGCCTTATCAATTGTTATTTATGAATGATAACACAATTGATTTAGCAAATAGTATTGTGATTGTTGATGAAGCACATAATTTGGTTAATACATTAATTGACATGAACAGAGTTGATATATCACTAAAAGAACTAATATCGATTCAAAAGGGTATTAAAATATACATGGAAAAGTTTGAAAAAAAACTAGCCCAACGAAACATGCACCAGTTGAATAAAGTAAAAAATGTTGTTACTGATTTGATTCATTATTTTGAAGAGGAGTATGTTGATAAAAAGACAACTAATCTGCTACCATTTCTAAGACTGAATGCAAATGAAATGATCAAGTTCATGGAAACCAGTTATTTTCCACAAAAGTTACAATCTTATATGATTAAAAATGAATTAGTAACATCAAAGACACCATTGTTGTTTAAACTCATCAAGTTTCTGTCCATATTAACAAATAATAAAACAACAGATGGAGTATGGTACTTCGAGAATAATGCTCTTAAATATTTGCCTTATTCTCCAGGGATTAATGTTAGTAGTGTTATACAAAGTTGTAGCAAGATGATATTGATTGGAGGAACCATGCAGCCGTTTGATCAGTTTGATATTTTGTTTCACAATAATCAAAAAACTAGAGATATATTTGAAAATCAAAGCATAAAAATTGAATTGGGGCATGTTATTCCAAAGAACAACATTCTCTGTCAAATTCTTCCAGACTTTAAATTTACTCAATCTTTAAGATCCAATCAGAACTTTATGACTACTGTGGGTAAAAGAATTATTAAGATTATGGAAAAATCACCAAAAGGATGCATTATATTTGTACAAAGTTATGAGTACCTAAACCAATTGATGATGTTTTGGGAAAGAACAGACAAGATCAATGGGATATACAGTCAACTGAATAGTCTGAAACGGATTTTCAAAGAAAACGATGCCACCAAAAAAAATGTTTTTGAAGAATATTGTGAAATGATTCAGGTGAAGAAGCAAGACAGTGTTTTGTTTGCTGTCTTTGGTGGTAAACTAAGTGAAGGAATTAACTTTGATGATGACTTGGCGAGAACTATTATATGTTTAGGACTACCGTACCCCAACATTTTCACCTATGAAATGGAGTTGATGAAGAAAAAGCTAGGGACTAAGTTCAATGATTACATTGATAACATTGTAATGAGACAAGTGAATCAAGCTATTGGAAGATCTATTAGACACATCAACGATTATGCACATATTGTTCTTTTTGATTCTAGGTATAATAACTCAAACATTAAGTCGAAGGTATCTAAATGGGTCCGTGATTCCATTATTGAAGATCAAAACTTTGGTAATATGTTGAAAAACATTGAAAATTTCTATATAGATAAAGAAAATTAAACTAGTAAACCTTATACATAGGCCATTCCAGTAACTATACACTTTGAGTCTAGTTTTGTTAGTAATGTTGAAGTGAACCATCCGTATTCATTTAAGTGTTCATCTTTCTTCAAATCAATAATGTAAGTGTTTACCATCTTACAACATTTTGTATGTGTTGACATAATTGGCAGCTGAGTTAGAAAGCATGATTTCCATTGGTGACCCTCTGTTGACACTAGATAGTTATTCTTGTAGCAAGTCTTAATGTCATATTTTTCATCAATAAATTGTCCTTTTATCGTGATTTTGTCATTGCCACTTTCTGAAAATAAGCATGGTTTCCCAAGTTTTTTTGCAATGAGATTAATTGAAAAAATATCTAAGTCATTTTCAAAATCATCCAGGTGATGACCAGCGTATTCATAGATTAGTTGTAGAGTCTTTTTGTATAAGGTTGACTCATGAACATTTTCTTCCTTGGTTAAAAATGCAAATTTGTTAATTCCCATATAAGCATCATCTAAAATACAACTTTGTATAAAATCATGAAAGGGCTTTTGAAACACCTCATCATTTATATTTTGTGAGCTACAAATCTTTTCTTGCTCTAACAACTCATTATAATTTTCAGCATACTTGTCACCAAAAAATTTGTATTGAAAGTACCAAAGTTTCAAAGAGTCAACATATTGTTGATTGATCATTGTCCAATTATCATCAATTTTGAAAATTGTTATGCACAGTTCTTTACAAGATTTTGGCTTGTAAGTGATACCAAAATTGACGCTAAAACTGTAAGCAATTGCAATAAATGACTCGTCATTAGCTATATCGATTCCGTTAATGTTTAAAGACAACTTTGGATTATCGAGTTTGCTTGTAGAAAATTTTCTAATCAGAAATCGCGTTATTGGACTTTTGATGGCTTTATTTGATGGGACATCAAATAGTATGTATTCATTCAGGGAATATATTATCAACTGATTTTTCTTTGCTAGGTATAAAATTCTTTTAGCATCATAATTCTCAAAAGTGTACAAATCGTCATTATTTTGATTATACAACTTATTAGCACTTATGTAATAGAAACAGTTCCCATCAAGTTTTATGAAATCAGAAATCATGAAATCTTTATGTTTTATGCAAATATTGATAAAGCTGCTCTGTGTAAAGTCCTCTGTATTAACTGTAATTAAATATATCTCATTTTTGTAGCTTTTGGCCACAAACTTCAACTCATTCAAAAAGTCACTTTTAACGCATCTCAATTGAACAATATAATCATCAACTCTTTCCGTACATATCTTATCAACAGACGTAATGTACTCAAATATCTTCAGCTTGATACTGTACTTAAAGATCAACACGTCTCCATTTCTATTTGCCACTGCTAAGTATTCATTAGTATAGTCAAATTCCATATCATAATAAAGAGCAAAAGAAAGTTCATCAATAACTATATTCTCTGCATGAATCTTCTTTCTTTGATATGAAAGATTTTGCAAAAACATCATGTTATTCTTATTACCTTCTAAATAACTATACACCAAGATGTTGTAATTATTAGTGAGACAGCAGACAATAGATTGTTTATTTTTATTCTTCAAAATCTTTGTAAACTTTGTTTTAAATGTGGAGTTGAACATAGGTTGTTTATAAAACTGAAGAATGTCTGTGTAAATGGCGAATTTATTCTGCTCCAAGTAAGTTTGAGATTTAAAATTCATTAAAGAATCTTTGTATAGATTCTTAAACTCATTTTCATTAGGATCGATTGATAAGCTGATCATGTTCACTATGGTTAAATCATTTGGTAATGTGGTTGAGTCATCCTCCGTATAAACAAGAATAGTACCATCATTAAGCAGAACCAAATTATTGGTGTGTATATCTTGATCCACAGGAACAAATTGTCTTTGAAGACAAATGGAATAGGTGTTCATATTTGTATCTAATATAATTGTTATTTCCTTTTGGATTGATTATTCTTTGAATTTCTTTCGTCTTTTATGTTTTTTTTTTTCTTTCTCTTTTGTTTATGTTTAAAAATGTTCTTAACGTTCTATACCTATAAAAAAAGCCTTTACCCTGACAAATTATTTTTAGCCATTTTAAGTTTTTTTCTTCGAGTGTTTACTCTTCACTCAAGTATGATGGATTTTTTAAGGCGGTTTTAATATTTTACCTTATTTTTTTTCTTTGAAGTAAATTAAGATAAGGGGAGATAAAGGTTTATCTTCATAAAAAAAAAAAACTACACCTTTCTTGCTGTGTACTCTCTTAAACACTTTTAACTCATTTGATTGTAGAGAAATCATATATAGTAATAACCACAATAGAATTTACTTGTCTTAAATGGGTGTTGCAAAATTATTAAACAAAAGCATGCTATTATGCTTGCTTTTTATTAACTTAGCACACGCGTCTAAGCCTGTGAAATACAACTCAAATTATATTCCTTTAGATAGAAATAATGATGACGAATGTCCACCATGCTTTAATTGTATGCTTCCTCTCTTTAATTGTAAGCAATTTTCCACTTGTAATGAGTACAATGGTCAGTGTGAGTGTATGGACGGCTTTGGTGGTCAAGATTGTTCTGTTCCTGTTTGTGGAGGCTTGAATTTGGATAATACAAAAAGACCATTGAGAAACTCAACTAACAACAACACATACACAGAGCAATGTGTATGTGAAGATGGATGGGAGGGTATAAACTGTAACTTGTGTACTGAAGATCAAGTTTGTCAAAGTTTCTTCGATGATCCTGAATTAAAGAAAGGTGCTGTTTGTAACACTAACGGAATGATGGTCAACAAAATTTATCAAGCATGTGACGTTACAAATGATAAAATTATAGAACTCCTACCAAACCAAAAACCACAAGTTTCCTTCCACTGTGATAACTCCAATAAGGAATGTTATTTCCAATTCTGGACAAATCAAATAGAAAGTTTCTACTGTGGGTTTGATACTTGTGAGTTCACTTATGATTTGAAAAAGAATACAACTCATTACAAATGTGAAACTGCACAATGTAAGTGTATTCCTGGTGAATTTTTGTGTGGGAAGAGTGGATTTATAGATATTTCTGACTTTTTGGAAGAGACTATAAAAGGTCCTGGTGAGTTCACTTGTAATGTCGAAACAAGAGAATGTAGATTTACTGAGCCTGCAATTAACGACTTGATCACCACCTTGTTTGGTGATCCTTACATTGCTTTGAAATGTAATGGAGCTGAATGTCTACATTATTCGCAAATACCAGGATATTCGCAGCCTGTTAAAAAGCAACTTTCCTGGAAACAAATTAGTGGATTATCGTTTTTTGCAGTTTGTATCATTATTTTGATAGGTCTAGCTGTTGATTTTATTTCTAAATCACCAATGTTTAGTAATGACTATAAGAAACTTGATGATGACTCTGAGGATGATGAATTTGAGAACTTTTTGAATTCCGAAAGAAATGGTGTGACATTAACTTTTGAAGATGTTGTTTACGAAATTAACTCTAGAAAGACACCTATACTAAAGGGTATAACTGGAATAATTAAGCCTGGACTAACCGCCATTATGGGTCCTAGTGGTAGTGGTAAATCAACACTTATTGATATTCTTTCCAATAAACAAAAATCAGGGTCCATAAGTGGAAGTATCAAAATCAATGGACAGGATTACAAAGATGGTGATTCTCGTTTGATGAAGTCAATTGGGTTTGTTGATCAAGATGATTATTTCCTACCAACTTTGACTGTTTACGAAACTATATTGAATAGCGCTTTGTTAAGATTGCCAAAAAATATGGCTTATGAGACTAAGGTTAAGTTTGTCATCAAGGTTCTTAAGGATTTAAGAATATATGATATTAAGGATCACTTGATAGGAGACGAATTCACTAGGGGTATCTCTGGTGGTGAAAGAAAGAGAGTGGCAATTGGCTGTGAACTTGTCAAGTCTCCATCCATACTGTTTTTGGATGAGCCTACCTCGGGATTGGACTCTGCTAACAGTAAGAATGTTATTGATTGTTTGTCTGATTTGGTCACTAGAAATAACACTACTGTTGTGTGTTCCATCCATCAACCAAGAGCCAATGTGTTTGAGAAGTTTGATTCATTAATATTCTTAGGTGATAGTGAAATGTATTTCTCTGGTCCTGTCTCTGAGTTGAATGACTTTTTGATTAACAGTGGGTATGAATGTCCAAAATATACCAACATTGCTGATTTCTTACTAGACATCACCTTTGATGGCTCAGAAGAATATAAGCCCTTGTCAGAAGGCTTTCTGCAAGGCCATGCAGCTGGGAATGGTGAATATGGTGAAATATCTCACTTGTTGTGCTCTCCAGATGAAGATGAGCACAATTATAATTCAGTTAGCTCCAAAGTAAGCAAGAAAAATAATCAAGGCCATGCTTTAGCTAATCATGAGTTAGCCGCTAAATTTATCAGTTCCCAAGTCTACTCTGAGTTGCTATATCAAATAAAGTCATCCAGTGTTGGTAATAAAGGCATTAAAAGTAACATTTATGGATCACAAGCTTCTTGGGTTCAACAAGTGTTGATATTATCATCAAGAACTTTTAAAAATGTTTATAGAAATCCTAAATTACTTTTGGGAAATTATCTACTAAGTGTGGGTATATCCATTTTCCTAGGATCTTTGTATCATAATGTTCAGAATGACTTGACAGGCTTCCAAAACAGAATGGGGCTGTTTTTCTTTTTGATATTGTTCTCTGGATTCTTGGCCTTCACGGGTCTTTCTTCTTTTTATTTGGAAAGATTAATATTTTTAAAGGAAAGATCAAACAATTATTATCATCCATCTGCTTATTATGTTAGTAAGATTGTTAGTGATATAATTCCGCTAAGATTAATACCACCATTTATTTTGGCATTGATTATCTACCCATTGGTAGGACTCAACATGGGAGCTCATGGTGGGGACTTCAGTTATTTCTTCAAGTTCCTTGGAATCATGATCTTGTTTAATTTTGCAATTTCATTTGAAATCCTAACTGTGGGTATCTTTTTCCAAGATTTGAATGCAGCAATTATGTTTACAGTGTTGTTACTATTATGGTCTGTTTTGTTTTCTGGACTATTCATCAACACTTCGCATATAACTAATGAGCTTTTCAAATACATGAAGAATGGAAGCTTGTTCTTTTATAGTTACGAAGCTTTGATTATCAATGAAGTTAAGGATTTAACATTGAAAGATGAAAAGCTAGGTCTTACTATTGAAGTTCCTGGAGCTACTATATTAAGTACGGTTGGTTTCAATGCTTTGAATCTAAATAGAGATATGGGTATTTTATTGGGCTATATAGTCTTTTTCATGACTTTAGGATATGTTCTCTTGCATTACAAAGTAATTGAAAAAAAATAAAAAAATAAAAAAATAAAAATTAAATACAAATTATATATCTATATATAAGGATAAAACAAAAACGAATAAAAATAAAGTATGATCTTAGACTTTTTGTTTTTTGTTGGCAGGAGGTTCATCACTTTCAATTAACAATGATATTCTTTCAAAGTATTCCTGTTTGATGTTGTCTACCGTTTCAACAAGTTTTTCATTTCTGTCCTCTTTTGAGAATTCCATTAAAAGTTCATAGTTTTGTTTGTAAACTCTCTTCATCATTATCAACTTTATAAAGTCATCTAAGTTCAAATATATGAATACCATCTCTAGTAATCTTTGAGCCTGTTTAAACTGAAACTTCATTGATCCATGTAAGAAATCCAAGATTTTAACGTATTGTTTCTCTAAATCATCCTTTGATAAGGTAGATTTCAAGAACAAGTTTACATCAATCATGGACATAACTTCAGTTGATTTGATAATCCTGTTGAAATCATTCTTGTCTCTCAAAGCATCAAAAGATTCATTAGGATCTTCAATGTTAATTTCGATGATGAGTTTGTCTTTTAGCCAGCAGTTATATATGCCATTATACAATAAGGAACCAAATTTTTTGTTTTGAAAAGTTGGGAATATCAAAAATTGAGAAATTCTACCTTTAAAAGAATAATCTTCAGGAACTCTTTCCAAGGAGTCAAATGTTTTGCTGCCTCCTCTATAATTCCAGTACTTATAACAAGTGGCATATCCAATAATTTTGTCTGAGCCTTGTTCCAGCATTATATAAACATCCCAAATGTCATCATCATCTTGAATGTAGCTGGCACCTTCAATGAACAACAAGGAAAATATCTTCAATCTGTCATGAATTTGCTTGAATTTGGATATGTTAATTTTGTATATGGTTGCTTTATCTGAGGAGCTGATTATCTTTCCGTGTTTAATTAAGATACCTTTCACTAAACCCTTTTCATCATGGCACTTCTTAGTCCATGATTCTTCATCCTTTATTATTAAATCTTCAGTGGGCAACAATTTTGTAAGCTTTACCAAGGGGTCAAATTCAACAGGCTCATCACCTTCAAATGTCTCTTCATTGTTGTCATCATCTTCAATATCTTCAAAATCATGTTCTTCCTCATCTTCTTGATATCCAACATTGGCATCCATCTTTGCCTTTTCATATAACAAGTCATCATCAAGCTTTTCAGTGTACTTGACATTTAAGAATGGAGTAAAATTTTTTGAATCAAATGCTAGAATTATTTCCAAGTCTTTATATCCAAAGACTTGTTCAGTTTCTCCAAAGATGGGATATGTGAAACTTGGTTTGAAGGATGCCAATTGCCCTTCCTCACTATCCACTAAACTTATAGTGGTAGAAGAAGTGGCGTTAGCTATCCATGCTTCAGGTTTGAAGTTTTCCAGTTCTGCTTCTTGCATTTTATTATTATTTTTACAGTATATTGTCTGGTTTGGGAGTTTTCTCATAATTTAAATACATTTTAAAAACTAATCTTCAGATATATTAATGATTGTCAAGAAATGAAGAGAGAAAATGTAAAAGAAAAAAAGTGAATAGATCAATTTTCGCGTCTAGCAATAATTTGGTGTGAGGATTGCGAAGACCAAGAAAAAAAATTAACAAGTCAGAGCACGTGCATTAGTTGCTTCACACCATGACTCATCATAATGGTCTTCATTCAAGCATAGAAATAATCAACAACGTGGTCAACTCAAATAGATTGAAATATAGAGAGTATGATAGAAAGAGGGTTTCTAAAATGCATAAAAATGAGGTACATTCTACAAATAACCAATATTGATTCCAAAAATTTAGCATAATAAGCCAGATCAATCAAATACATGTAAAAGAAAGAAAACATACCCCACCCATCTTATTAATGTAAATCGTTAATTGTTTACATTTTCAATTATATACACTTAAAATTTTTTTTTAAAAAATAATTGATTAACTTTTCTGAAAAAAAAACTTTTACAATTGCTTACATTTATTTTTTTTAATAATAAAATAAAAATGTAAACAATTGTTTTTTAAATAAGGCTCTTTCCTTACATTGAAATTATCTTTAATAACCTCTAGGATTAAAATTATAATTATAAACCTTTCTTTTGAATCAAAAAACAAAGGGGATTTTGTCCTTTAAATAAATATTAGAAAAAAATGCTTCTTTTTTTTTGGTTTTTTATTGGTTTTATTTTTTTTTTTTTTTAAATTTATTTAATCATATAAATAATTATATAAGATTATATAGTTTATACTTAGGTTTACTAGCATAGATTTTGTAAATTAACTTTATTGAATATAAAAAAAAACTGAATTCTGTTTAATATTTTAAGTCAAATTTACATCTTCTTGGCAGCAGACTTGGTGACCTTACCGGAAGCTTGGGTCTTGTCAACGGACTTGATAACACCGACAGCAACGGTTTGTCTCATATCTCTGACAGCGAATCTACCTAATGGTGGGTATTCAGTGAAAGCTTCGACACACATTGGCTTGGATGGGACGAACTTAACAATGGCAGCATCACCAGCCTTGATAGACTTTGGATTTTCTTCCATCTTCTTACCGGATCTTCTGTCAATCTTTTCGATTAATTCTTCGAACTTACAAGCAATGTGGGCAGTGTGACAATCTAAGACTGGAGAGTAACCAGCAGAAATTGTACCTGGGTGGTTCATGATGATAACTTGAGCGTTGAAAGAAGCACAACCCATTGGTGGATCGTTCTTGGAGTCACCACAAACGTTACCTCTTCTGATTTCCTTAACGGAAACGTTCTTGACGTTGAAACCGACGTTGTCACCTGGAACACCTTGTTCTAATTGTTCGTGGTGCATTTCGACGGACTTAACTTCAGTGGTAACACCAGCTGGGGCGAAGGTGACAACCATACCTGGCTTGATGACACCGGTTTCGACTCTACCGACTGGTACTGTACCAATACCACCAATCTTGTAAACATCTTGTAATGGTAATCTCAATGGCTTGTCAGTTGGTCTGGAAGGTGGGTCACAAGAGTCGATAGCTTCTAATAAGGTCTTACCCTTAGAAACACCGGCCTTGGTTTCCTTTTCCCAACCCTTGTACCAAGAAGCGTTGGTGGTTGGTTCAATCATGTTGTCACCGTTCCAACCAGAGATTGGGACGAAAGCAACAGTCTTTGGGTTGTAACCAACCTTCTTGATGAAGTTGGAGGTTTCCTTAACGATTTCAGTGAATCTGGCTTGGTCCCACTTAACAGAGTCCATCTTGTTGACAGCAACGATTAATTGTCTAACACCTAAGGTGAAAGCTAATAAAGCGTGTTCTCTGGTTTGACCATCCTTGGAGATACCGGCTTCGAATTCACCGACACCACCAGCAATGATTAAGATAGCACAATCAGCTTGAGAAGTACCAGTAATCATGTTCTTGATGAAATCTCTGTGACCTGGAGCATCAATAACGGTAACGTGGTACTTTGGAGTTTCGAACTTCCATAAAGCGATATCGATGGTGATACCTCTTTCTCTTTCAGCTTTTAACTTGTCTAAAACCCAAGCGTACTTGAAAGAACCCTTACCTAATTCAGCGGCTTCCTTTTCGAACTTTTCAATGGTTCTCTTATCGATACCACCACACTTGTAAATTAAGTGACCGGTGGTAGTGGACTTACCGGAATCGACGTGACCGATAACAACGACGTTAATATGTAATTTTTCTTTACCCATTCTGTTATAATTATTGTTAATGACTGGTCTTTTCCATATATTATTCTTTTAATAAACTTAAAGTATTAAATAATAAAGATGAGAAAATAAAAAAAAAAGTAAGAAAGATTTAAACTTCATGAATGATAATTTATATACTTTAATAGAATAAAATTATAAGAAAAGAGAAAAAGAAAAGAATTTAACGAAGTAAAAATGAAAAAAAAAATTTTTTTTACACTTAAGAACATTCATTTTCTTTTATATTGACAACTTCAACAACATAATCAAAAAAAAAGAAACACACCAAATTGAAGGAAAAAGAAAATTTTTTCTTTTCCTTTTTTTGAAATTTGCCACCTTGACAGTATCAATTTTCCTCTAAATTCTTTTCTAGTTAGAAAAAAGGAAAGTGATGAACTATAAAGAAAAAAACTACCTATATCAGAAGTTACCATTCTTTTGTGATGATTATATGAATTCACTGTAATACACAAAAGATAAGCAATCCTTAGAAAACAACGCAGAACTACTTTTCTTTTTCAGTATATCAAAGGGGAAAAAAATATATATTGTTAGCATTTCCCGTATAAGTTATATTTTTTTACTTTAAAGAGGTTAAAAGAGGAGATATATTAAAGGAAAAAAAAAAAAAGGTTTTGTAAATTCTTATGGTAGCTATTTCCTAAAGTAGTAAATATTATTACTTTTTTTTTTTGTTCAAGTATATTAAAATTCTAATACTTTCTTAAAAATATACACCGTAATTAAATCTTCCAAAAAAAAAAAAAAAAAAATTTGTAACAAAAAAAAAAATGTATATGTCAAATGAAGAATATTTGGATTACACAAAAAAGTAGATTTTCCCTATAAATTTTTAGTCTAAAGAAAAAAATAACCATTTAAAAATAATCAACATTTATGCTACACAAACAATTCTAATTGCTCGATTTGTATTTTTTTTTTTCTTTACCAGAGAAACCCTTTAATTAATCGAAATAGGAAAATGTTTAATCAATTATGAATCTTACCCAAAATATATATTTATGGGTAACAAACGGATATTTACTCCTTTAGACACTAATCCTACAATATGTTATTTTTTGTAATAGATTTGAGTAATATTAGTTCCTAAAATAATGATATTTTTTGTTGCTTTGAAAAAAATATTTACATGGTGAATTAGTACTCACATCATTCACTTACATGTTTATCAATGTTTTAATTATTCGTTAGTTGTCATTAACTTTTTTTTAAACAGCTTCAGTATCTTTCAAATAAGAATATATATATATATAAACAGATACTAATTACATATATTATATCAAAAATAAATAATTATATTAGTAAGATAATTTACTGCAACAACCAATGAACTTAAAATGACATCAATAGATATCTCCAAATTAGAAAGCAATGATCAGTTAATTAAAAAAAACTTATTTGCTGCAAATAGAGTTCACTTACCTTTTGAGAACAATAATAAATGGAGAACATTAAATTCAAATGCTTCTTCAGATATATCAGAATCTAGCAAGATTCATTACAATTTATCTATTGATAAGATTGAACATTCAACACCATCTAAAAAAAAGATAGAATCCTTGCCAAGTAAGGAAGTTTTTACTAAATTTAAAGATAATAGCATAGATCCTGCAGTAAAGTCAAAAATCTTTCAACTTCCTAATAATATCAAGTGTAATGTAACTCCCTTATTTTTAAATTCAACCTCTGCTAAGGAACACAGCATTAGAATTAATTCAGACAAAGATAAATCTGATGAAAGATCACATAGTTGTTCATCACTATCTTTGGATACGTTTAATGGTCAGTTGAATGTCATGAATTCTCAAACTTCTCCCTTGAATCTTAACAGTGTAGGAATCTTGAAGACTTCAAATATTTTTTCAAATCTTTTTTCAAGTTCTCAATTACCTAACCAAGTTAAAAATACTAAATTAGAAATAAAAAAGCCCTTAAATAATTTTGTCAATGACTCTGCCAATCTTTATGATGAACTATTGCCAAACACAAACAACAAGAACACATCACTTTACAAGTTATCTGTTTTAAACAAAACAACAGACTCCTTTTTATCTAACAATACTAGCAAGTTATTTTTAGATGAATTAGATAAGTTAAGTGAGCTTGATGATGATGAAAATAATATTAACAAGTTTATGAAAAAAGAACAAAAAAGATATGAAGATATAAACAAAGAGATGAATGGTACTGATCTACGACTACAAAGTATTAATCATTTTATCAATGATGTTAAGAAGCAGCAAAAACGTGATAGATTAAAAAAGCGTACTGATCGTTTGAAGGATATCTTCAAATTAAAAACATCTAATTTTTCATTGAACAAATCTGGTCTATCAAATACAGACAACAAAAGTAAAAAAATATCAGAACAAGTAAAGAACTCACCCTTGCAAGGTTCCATTCAAGAATTTGACATTACCAAGAGTAGTGGATTTTCAGAATCAAGTTCACATTACCCACATACAAACTTATCTCCTCCAAGTGACTTTATAGCCTTCCATGAATTATTGGATCCCGAATCCAATGTTTTAGAAGTTGAAAATGCAAAGACAAACTCATTGAATGAAATCTTGGAAAATGACTTTCTGTCTCAAAATGAGGAACCTTTTGTTCTACAAGACAAGACATTTGAGAATAAAATTAAGAGCTTAAAGAGAGCAGGCAGTCAGAAGTGGTCTCAAATATTGAAGAGCATGAACAATGGGAAAAGTCAAAATATCCCATTACAAGCAGAAACTGGAATTTCCGT
This sequence comes from Hanseniaspora guilliermondii, assembly GCA_036287555.1. Lineage (NCBI taxonomy): Eukaryota > Fungi > Ascomycota > Saccharomycetes > Saccharomycodales > Saccharomycodaceae > Hanseniaspora > Hanseniaspora guilliermondii. The sequence continues at coordinate 32,369 of CP143015.1, read as the reverse complement.
AAACACAACAGTGAAGAACTTTGAGAAGCAGGAGCTTGAAGTGTTACAAAGTGGGTATGCTGCGGGGATTGAAACAGATATAGTACGAAAGTTAGAAAATGAAAATCATAATGAAAAAACAAAGCAAAGAAAGACTCCACCAAGGTATGTACCACAGTATCAAAAAAATAGCATATTGAACAAAAGCAACATACTTGCAGAAGGGAAATCTTATTACTCACCATTGAAGGGATCTGAAAGTACCAATAGTGAACACAAGCTTTCAAACTTTGGAAGAAAATGGTGGATTTTCGGAAGTTTGGGTGAACGAAAGCATGAAAAAGTAGACACAAGTCTCAGCAAGTTGTTGTCAGATGATGCTGACTCTTTAGTTATTAGCAGCTACAATGATCAAGACAGTGCTGCTAGTGGTGATAAAATTTTAGAGTTGTCAAAAGGCAAAGACTCAATCTTTAGAAAATTAACTAGAAATTTCACCAAAAGAGATACTATTAAACAACGTAAAAAATCACTGAGTGTCTCGTTTGTTAAGTACACAACAAATATATATAAAACTCAAAATGAAGGCTTGGAACCAGTAACATTAGCTTCAGAGTTCAAAGCAAAGCCAATTTTGAAAAAGTAAAACCTACTACAAAAAAGAAAAAAGAAGAAGTATACATTTGACACTAAAATCATTAATTTTTTATAAATTCCGAATAAAATTCCTTTGTTTCATTAGCAAGTTCAGGATTTTGAAGCTTGATTCTATTGACAATATCATCAAAGGTGCATTCTTCCAAATTCAAATTACCAATGAGTTTTTCATCAAGTTCGTCGTCATTGATATCATCAATGTTTTCATCCACAGTATAGCTGCTGTTTTTCAGGGACATTAGGTCTCTCTTCTTAGCAATGTTGGAAGATTCCTGAGCAAAGAGCTTTATGGACGGCATGTTTTTGTAAATTTTGATTTTGTCTTCAGAAAAATCTGTTATGCCCTGGTATAAGCAATCAAGTATGTACTTAACAAGTCTCTTTCTCTTCCAAGTGTCCAACTCATTGAACCATCCGTTTTCAGGATCACAATTGTCCAGCAGTTGTGAGTTCTGAATGATGTCCTTGACATTATTCTCAGTCATCAACACCTCCATGGTGTACGTAGAGTACCAGGGAATGGACTTGCCTGTCAAATAAAACCGGGTGTCTATATCTCCTGGAACATTGCTAATGTATTCTTTAGGACATGGCTCGTAATCTTTGAAAACTTTTGTGTTTGGGCTGGTTGTCATTCTAAACTGTTCAACTTGATACAGGTGATACTTAGGGTCACTAGTTGGATCAACTCCATATTTACAATATGAATGAATCCATGGACCTTTCATGATTCTATATGCAACGAATGGCAATGCATACTTTAAAGTTGTCCCACAAAGTGACGGTTTATCAATTATAACCCCTTGCAGATGTTTTTTAAGCCAAATAGGTCTTTCTTCAAACTTGGCTCTAATAAGTTCAATCATTTCCTGTAAATCTTTAAAGAAATCATAAGCTGTTTGTATGCTCAAGAAGTGTGGATATCTTTTAACTTCCTTGGCAAGCCTCCATTTCTCTTGTAGTTCCAATGAAGGTTGATCAGGAATTTTCTCAAAGCTAGAAACTTGTACTTGATATGTCGGTACATACACAGATGTGGATGTTGCTATTTTACTGGCTAGTTTGTTACCTTTGAATTCATACTCAAATGGCATCTCCGCTATGAATGTTCTTATGGGTGGCATCAAATCATAAGAGTTTGTTTCCTTATTAAGGGGCATCCACGGCTCATTATCCATGTCTTTCAGATTCTCAATGAAAGAATCAATGTCTTCAAAATTCAAATCCAACATACTCCTTTTGAAGTCTTGTGCTGTTTTGTTATGATCAAGGGCAAACTGAGCATCGCTGGTAATTCTAAACTTAATTGTACTATCGATAACCGCCACTGGTTCTGTTTCATATGTAACATTCTTGGTGAAGAGCTTATCTATCAAGCTCATGTTTTCGCTACCTTCTGGTAATGTATCTTTCTTAATCCGAATTTTAAGAACAATTTTTTGATCTCTGTTCGGTCTTCCTAATAAAGGCTTTTCATTAAAGAACTCATTGGCTTTATCCTGTGTTTTATTCAGATATAACAGCAAGGCATCATCGCCTATGCCTGGTTGTAAATGAAGTTTTGTTAGCAGATCCTTGGCCTTTCTTCTCCTTTTTCTTGCTCCTTTTGGCTTGGGCTTTGAATCATCATCTTCTTCCTCTTCATCAACATCCATGTCCTCGTCTTCTTCTTCATCAACATCCATGTCTTCTTCTTCATCTTCATCTTCATCCTCATCCTCTACATGGCCAGTTTCAAAAATGTTCTTTGAATCAACATCTACTTTTTTCTTAGCCTGCAGTCTTTTCTTTTCCAGTTGAAACTCCTCAATTTTTTGTTTTTCTTCCAAATCATCTATGTATTGACTTAAAGTTTGATTACCACCACATTTATATATCAATTTCTCAATGTTTGTTCTTTCATTATATTTTGGATTGAATTGAAGCGGAAATTCTATGCTAGTTACTGTAGGGGAATCTTGTAGGCTATGAGTCTTCACCTCTGCATATCTTTTATTTCTAATGAAAAAAGTCTCAGCATTAGGATACTTTCTAGACATATTTTTTGGTCTTCTAAGTTTTTTTTGGATTGAAATTGTTTTTGTTTGAAGATTATGTTATAATTTTGAAATTTATTTGTTATTTATATGTTAATCGATTTTTTTTTTTCACGCGTTTGTTCAACTCTTCATTCCTTGGGAACAAAAATATGTATAAATATTTTTGTGATCGGATATAAAGAATAAACTTTGATAATCCTCTTTTAAAGGGTACTGGACTATTAATAAAACTTTGCTTAAAATGATTCCATACAGACCATAGTGGCATCTCCATATATTGTTAAAGATTTCTTAATGGCCAAGTCAAATTTTTGTAATGTTTTAAACTCACAAAACATTTTTAACGACATAGATTCTCTTCCATCAAATATTTCTTTAGAGGAAGTCCAAGACTTTTTAAATATTGATAATTGGTCTCATTCTAAAACTTTCAAAAATAATTACAAGACGTTGAAAACATATACTTACTTTAAATACAACATCTTGGACTATTGGTGCATGAGACTTACAAGTATTGACAGTATTGATGAAAAAACGTTTAGGGAACAATTTGTGTTGAACTTAAATGGATATGTATACAATGGAAGTGAATATATGATACCAGAAGAAAATGCAGACTACAGAGTATTGAAAGAGCAAGAGTATATCCACTCAATTGTGAAAACAGATGTATTAAAGAGAGATATTAGAGCTAATAATGTCGTTGTTCAGTTCAAAAACACCTACAAATTAAAGCCATCGATATTGAGTAAAAGAAAGTTTTACCAATGGGTATACATAGCAAAACCTGTAAAAGTTGATAACAATGAAATTTCATATGTTATCACTCTTAGAAGTGAACCTGATGATAATGAAAGAATCAAGTGCTATTACGTTTCTATAGAGATGCTTAAGTACAATATAGATGAACAGAAATTAGAATGGTACATGGCTACAACAAGTGATGCAGGTGGGAACATACCTAAATTCTTACAAAGATGGGGTATAGACAATGCAATTGTTGAAGATGTACCCTCATTTTTAAAATATATAAACTATTAATATTAAGACGATGTATATATTCATGCTCAAGTCATGTACGGAAATCGTATTTAACCTTTTGCTTTACATATGATTTGTGTAGCGAACCAAAAGAAAATATATAGCAAAGGATTTTTCCAAATCTTTCTACCAAGCACAAATCCATAGTTTCGTTAGATGAAAAAAAAAAAAAAAAATTTTTTTCCAGTGCTTTTTTCTTCCTTCTTTCTAAAACTTGTTAAATTATGAAAAAACATTTGAGATAAACCTAGATATCATCAATTATAACAATGCTATCAAATGTTAGAGCTGCAGCTTTACCTGTATTGAAGAGATCATATGCAGTTGGAGATAAATCCTTTGAAGCTTACCTGGCCAAGAAAGATGCAATGTCCGGAGCCGTCAAAATAATTTTACCTAATGAAGGCAAGCCTCTTCCTGAATATGAAACACCAGCTACTCTTTACTATCTGTTTGAACAACATATTGCCCTTACAGATGGATCTGTCATTAAAAGATACTCACAATATCCAAGAAAGAAGATTGTTTCTCTGCAAGATATTAAATCCAATGTTATTTATAATCCTTATAGACCTGATCTTGCTCAAAAGAAGATCGCTTCGTCTTCAGTTGATAAATTCAAAGAGAAATTCAAAGTTGCAGGTGTTGATGCCACAGATAATGTTCAAGTTGAAGAAACTGCTGATGCCCAAGGTGATTTCGATTACGATAATATGGATGACTTCTTAGACTTACTGGGAACTACAGATGTTACTGGTGAAACCAAGGAAACAAAAGAAGCTTATGTTGTGCCTGATCCATCAAAAGAAACGAAGCGTAGAAAATAATCGATGCATAGATGTTCACATGTAAATATAAACAGTAATCACCAAGATATGTGAATAGAAGACATTATTTACATATTATATATTAAAGCCATTCATCAACCATAATGTTTTGATTTATTAGGATCTTCAACTTACCTATTTTTGAACAATTTTATTTTTTTAAACTCTTCTGTCATTAAAATTTTTTTACCTAGCCATATTGTTTGAAAGATTGATAGAAGATATCTTTAGTAATCTTTTTTGAAATTTTTTGATTAAATAAGATAATAACAAATTTAGATTTGAAAATCTCGCGCATAATATATTTCAAAACTTACTCAAAATTCATTTCTAAAATTATTTTTTTTTTTTTTTAAACCTTATTATAAAGACTCATTCATCACAACTGATATATGGAAAACGTAAATCCTGAAACTATGAATTCGAAGTCTACTACAAGTGTTAAGATAAACGAGAAGAAACCTCTTTTGACTGGTATACCTGAACTAAGATCAGGGTGGCATATTGATCAAGCAATATTATATGATGATACTCGACTTGCAATTATCAGATTTGGTAGACCTTCAAAATTACCATGCAAACTAATGGATGACATGCTAAAGTCATTACAGTTCAAGCTAATCAACATGGCGGCAATGTATTTTGTTGATATCGATAAAGTTGATGACTATAATGACATCTATGACTTTGGTGAGGACGATGACTTTGCAATAATGTTCTTTTGGCAAAACAAACACATAATGGTGGATTTTGATACAGGTGACAACAACAAATTGAACTTTGTCATCAATGACAAGCAGGAGTTTATAGATATAGTTGAGGTTGTTTACAAATCTTGTAGAAGAGGTAGAGTATCATGTAGATCACCACATACTTACTCTCAAACTTAAAATCTCTGTGAGTATGTTTTCTATATGTAATAAATTTAATTCGGACTTTAAATTGTTATGTTACCCGCCACAGAACCTTGTCTTTCCTAAAGTAGACAGGGTATTAAAAAAAAAAATTTTTTTTGCTGTTGAACAATTTTTTTTTTCCCTCATTTTAAAACGTCAAATGATGTTGATGGGAAGATGATTCATAATTTGTATACAGTTGACTCGTATGATTAAAGACCAAGATCTTTTTAGAAATATATATATTTAGGGAAAACTTTAATTTTCTAAGTTTTAATTGTAACCGAAAATTCATTCCTTTGTTTCAAAATTAAAATTTAGCAATCCAAAAACTATTTTGCTAATAAATCCTAGATTATATTACAGCTCTACAAATACTACTATGTTCAACCTTGAAAAAGCTAAAAAAGAAGTTCCTTTCAGTAGAGAATCTTTAGAATCTACTTTGAAATCCAGATTTTTTTATGCCCCAGCATTTGAAGCTTATGGATCCGTAGCTGGTTTGTTTGACTATGGTCCAGCTGGTTGTGCCTTCCAAGCTAATGTCATTGACCAATGGAGAAAGCATTTCATTTTAGAAGAGGACATGTTAGAAGTTGATTGTACCATGTTGACTCCTTATGAAGTCTTGAAAACTTCAGGTCATGTTGATAAGTTCAGTGATTGGATGTGTAAAGATCCAAAGACTGGTGAAATTTTCAGAGCTGATCACTTAGTTGAAGAAGTTTTGGAAAGCAGATTGAAGGGTAACCAAGTTGCTAGAGGTTTGTTGACAAATGCTGATGAACAAGCTGCTGAAGATGCCGAAAAGAAAAAGAGAAAGAAAAAAGTTAAAGAAATCCAAACTGTTAAGTTAGAAGACGATGTTGTTGAAGAATATGAACATGTATTGGCTAAAATTGATGGTTATTCAGGTGAAGAATTGGGTGAATTGATGGTCAAATATGAAATCAAGAATCCAGGTACTCAAGGTGACTTAGAACCACCAAGAGCCTTTAACTTGATGTTCGAAACTGCTATTGGTCCATCTGGTCAATTAAAGGGTTATTTAAGACCAGAAACTGCCCAAGGTCAATTCTTGAACTTCAACAAGTTGTTAGATTTCAACAATGGTAAAATCCCATTTGCTTCTGCTTCCATTGGTAAGTCTTTCAGAAACGAAATTTCTCCAAGATCTGGTTTGTTAAGAGTTAGAGAATTTTTGATGGCTGAAATCGAACACTTTGTTGATCCAGAAGATAAATCTCACCCAAGATTCAAGGAAGTTGCTGATTTGAAGTTGAAGTTCTTACCAAAGGAAGTTCAACAATCTGGATCCACTGTTCCTATTGAAAAGACCATTGGCGAAGCTGTCGCCACAAAGATGGTTGATAATGAAACCTTAGGTTACTTCATTGCCAGAATCTACTTGTTCTTGGTCAAGATTGGTGTTGATCCAAGTAAATTGAGATTCAGACAACACATGTCCAATGAAATGGCCCATTATGCTGCTGATTGTTGGGATGCTGAATTGCAAACCTCTTATGGTTGGATTGAATGTGTTGGTTGTGCTGATAGAAGTGCTTATGACTTAACTGTTCACTCTAAGAAAACCGGTGAAAAGATGGTTGTTAGACAAAAGTTAGATGAACCAAAGGAAGTTGAAGAATGGGAAATGACCTTAACCAAGAAGCTGTTTGGTCCTAAATTTAGAAAGGATGCACCAAAGGTTGAATCATACTTGAACTCTTTATCTCAAGAAGAATTAAAGGCCAAGGCTGAAGAGTTAAAGACTAATGGTAAGATTGTATTCAAGGTTGAGGGTGTCGCCAATGATGAAGATATTGAATTGGACGACAAGTTCTTAAAAATTGAATTTGTCAAGAACATTACTCATGTAAGAGAATTCATTCCATCTGTCATTGAACCATCATTTGGTATTGGTAGAATCATATATGCCATCTTTGAACACAGTTTCTGGGCAAGAAAGGAAGATACTGCTAGAACTGTCATGTCTTTCCCACCACATGTTGCTCCATCCAAGGTTCTTTTGGTTCCATTACAAAACAAGAAGGAATTAACCACTATCTGTGCTGATATTTCCAGAGCCCTAAGAAAAGAACAAATTCCATTCAAGATTGATGATTCCGGTGTTTCCATTGGTAAGAGATACTCCAGAAACGATGAATTGGGTACTCCATTTGGTGTCACTATTGATTTCCAAACTGTTGAAGATGGTACTATTACCTTAAGAGAAAGAGATTCAACTGTTCAAGTTAGAGGTACTGTTGAACAAATCTTGAAGACCATCAAACAAATCGTTTACGAAGGTGTTGCTTGGGCTGATGCCACTAAGGAATTAAAAACCGTCACTCCTGCTTCTGAAGAAGATTAAGTAATGTATATATAAGTTACCATTAAAACTAACTGTTTTGTTAAGCACTAGCTTCAATTGAAATCTGGATTTATTTACTTTTTCGGTATAAAGGTCGGATTTTAAACAAAAAAAAAATTATTTTTTTTCTTTTTTCTTTTTTTTTTCGTTTTTTTACCGCTCTCTTTGTTGGTAGGATGATATTTTTTGATAATACACTTCTCAATATCATTCATGATTGATATCAATAGTTGGTAATGTAATGAAATATGTATAAACCAAAAACTTCAAAAGCCTAAACTAACTTTAAATGTCCAATCAAAATACCAGAGCATTAGCAACTAGAATAGTTAATTTTATAAAAGAATTACCTGAAGATAGAATTCAGCATTATGCTGATTTCAAAAACATACAACTACAAAGATTTGCCAAAGTAGCAAACCCTAGTATGAAAACTGAAGATACAAAGAAGAATGATGGATTATCATTATCAGATATTAAGGATATGTTGACAAGAACCAAGTCGCCTTTAGGGTTGCAGAAATCTGTTCTTAAGAAGTTTGCTCAAGCAGTTCCACAAGAAAACTGGAATGAAACATTACTAACTCAACAGCTCAGTGCGTTGGATAGCTTAAAAAATAACACATATAAGAAAATGTATGATGTAACAGATAAGCTATACAAACCAGAAGGAAATCCACAATATTATCAAAGACTTTATGATGAAATTACTGGTAAGAGTAAAGAAAACTTCTTCACTGCAATGAGAACTGTTTTTACTGGTAAATAAATAACGAAAGTTCCGAAAAAAAATATGTCATAATGGAAGTGAACTTCTTAGAAGTTTTCTTGTATATACTCCTATTCATTAAAAATACTTATTATTTATCTAGACACTTTCAGGTTATCTATTGTTATAAACTTAGATAAAATATATATGTTTTAAATAGTGGTTAATGGCAAGTGTTTCTGAAAATGTACTATATTAGTCTCCTTGTTTATTTTTTAAGATTTCAAGAAAAGATCAATCTTGTATTTTATTTTCTAAATGACTTAATTCATGAACAAAGTTTTCACCCCAGAATTCACTAGTGTATTTTGAAATGTATTTGTAAAGTTTGTCGTAATTGGCTTCCTTCTTTTCTTGTGGAAGAGTTAAAGCTTCATTTAAAGCTTCGGCTAATTCATCAGTGTTCCAAGGATTAACTATCAATGCACCGTTCAAGGATTGTGCAGCACCTGTAAATTCCGATAAAATCAATGAGCCCTTCTTCTCTTCCTGGCAAGCAATATATTCATAAGAAACCAAATTCATACCATCTCTGGTTGAAGAAACTAAACATACATCGGATATGGCATACAATGAGATCAATTCTTGGAATGGTATGGACTTGTGCATGAAATGAATAGGAACAAACTCAACAGTACCAAACTGACCATTAATTCTTCCTACAAGTTCATTAACAACGCTTCTTAAGAACTGGTATTCTTCAACATCACCTCTTGATGGGACAGCAACTTGAACTAAAACAACTTTCCCAATCCATTCAGGGTGTTGGTTTAAAAAGACTTCCATTGCATGAAGTTTTTGTGGGACACCTTTGATGTAATCCAATCTGTCAACACCAACGATAATTTTGCAATCCTTGAAAGTTTCCTTTAATGCTTTGATTCTCTCCAAGCACTTTGATTCTTTCAATCCATCTCTGAATGTTTCAACATCAATACCTATAGGGAATGCACCAACATTGACAAATCTTCCCTTATGCTCAACACCATTAGGCAATGTGTTAATGTTCAGAACTTTTGAAACAGAAGACAAGAAATGTCTAGCATAGTCGTACGTATGGAATCCAATCAAGTCACAGCTCAAGACACCTTGAAGAATTTCCTGTCTAACAGGCAAGATTCTGTAGATTTCACTTGAAGGAAAAGGTGTGTGCAAAAAGAAACCAATCTTAACCTTTTCAGCAATATCTTTCTTGCCTATCTCAGTTAAGTAGTCTCTTATCATTTGTGGAAGAAGCATCAAATGATAATCATGAACCCAGATAATATCATCCTCATTAATATTATCGATGATAGCTTCCATGAACTTCAAGTTAGCTTCATTGTATGCAAGCCATGCATTTTCATCAAAATTAATTTCACCTGGGTGATAATGGAACAATGGCCATAGAATTGAGTTTGAAAATCCATTGTAGTGTAAATCAGCTATTTCCTCTGATAAGAAAACTGGAAAAGCATTGAACTTCTCCTTTAGGTCTTTAGAAACAATCTTTCTATCCTCATCGGGTAAATTAAACCCTGGCCATCCGTACCATTGAAAAGATTGATGCTTTGCAAGACCTTGAAGGGCTGTTACCAAACCTCCACTGGACATTGCATAACTAAACTTGTTTGTAGTTTCATCTTTAGTGATGGTAACAGGAAGTCTATTACTAACGACAATAATTTTACCTTTTTTTTCTTCAGACATCAGTCTTAGTTGCTATATTTTATTTAAAATATGTATTTGGTCTTATTCTACTGCTTTCTCAAAATCTGAAGATTATAATTTTAGATACATTTTATATATATACCAGTCAGCTTTCGACTTATTTAACAAGGGGTGTGGGAAAAAAAAAAATACCGCCTTCGATTACGTTTTCTTACCTCTCCCCACTCAGGCTCTGGAAACTTTTCAAATTTTCTGAATTGAAAATATTCCTGAATTTTTAGTGGGGATTTTGAATATCTTTTTTTTTAAGGGTAATCACCAGAGCATATTGACGTTTTTATTTAGCAATCAGCTATTAATCATCATTGAAATGGTAAAAGTCTAAACATATTTAAATCATTAAATGTTTATTTCAATATTAAATACGACACGTTTAGTCCAAATTTTATTTGTTAATTTAAAAAAAAAAAAAATTACATATTTTTTAATTAAATCTCACGTATACATATTCGTTTAAATTAAAGAAGCGCTTGCTTCAACAGCATCATCTACTAAACTACCTACGTTGGCTTTAGTTTCGTTACCTTCTTCTAGTTCTTCACTAGCTCTATCGTAAAACTCTTCCATGATTTTTGGTGATATTCTGTTCAACATTTCCTTTGGATATATTCTTAATAAAGACCAAGCCTTGTCTAGAGATTCAAAGATAGTTCTATTTTCATAAGCACCTTGGGAAATGAAAGTTTTTTCAAACTTGTCCAAGAATTCTAAAGACAACTTGTCTTCGTTACTCAATGCTTCTTCACCAACAACAGCCTTCATGGCGGCAGCATCTCTACCAATAGCGTACTTGGCATATAATTGGTTGGATACATCACCATGGTCTTTTCTGGTCATACCTTCACCAATAGCAGACTTCATCAATCTACTCAATGATGGCAACACATTGATTGGAGGGTATATACCTTTGTTATTCAATTGTCTATCAACGAAAATTTGACCTTCGGTAATGTAACCAGTCAAATCAGGAATTGGATGGGTGATATCATCATTAGGCATGGTCAAGATAGGAATTTGGGTTATGGAACCATTGATACCTTCAATTCTACCTGCTCTTTCGTAAATAGTGGACAAATCAGTGTACATGTAACCAGGGTAACCTCTTCTACCTGGAACTTCTTCTCTAGCAGCAGAAACCTCTCTTAAGGCATCTGCATAGGAAGACATGTCTGTCAAAATAGTCAAAACGTGTCTTTCAGATTGATAAGCCAAGTATTCAGCAGTGGTCAAAGCCAATCTTGGTGTAATAATTCTTTCAATAGTTGGGTCATTAGCCAAATTTAAGAACAAAGAAGTTCTACCCAAAGAACCGTTTTCTTCGAAATCTTGCTTAAAGAATCTAGCTGTTTCTAAGTTCACACCCATGGCTGCAAAAACAATGGAGAAATTCTCTTCATGTCCATCATGAACATCCTTGGTTGGTCTTACTAAACCAGCTTGTCTACAAATTTGAGCAGCGATTTCATTATGTGGTAAACCAGAAGCTGAGAAGATAGGAATCTTTTGTCCTCTGGCAATGGAATTCATTGTATCAATAGCAGAGATACCAGTGGAAATCATTTCTTCAGGGTAGATTCTGGCATATGGGTTGATTGGGGAACCATTGATGTCAAGGTACTCTTCAGCAAAAACTTTTGGACCATTGTCAATTGGTCTACCTGAACCATCAAATATTCTACCCAAAGAGTCTTCAGAAACTGGTATTCTCAAGTTTTGACCTGTGAACTCAACTCTTGTTTTTTGAACATCAATACCAGAAGTTCCTTCAAAAACTTGAACAATAGCCTTATCTCCCTTAACTTCTAGTACTTGACCTTGTCTAATGGAGCCATCTGGTAAAGTTAAATCAACAATTTCGTTGTATCTAGGAAACTTAACCTTTTCTAAAATAACTAAAGGACCATTAACTCCACCTACTGTGTTGTAATCTAATCTTGGAGCTACCTTAAAACCGTCGATAGCTGCTTTCTTATTCAATTCAAATAATTCCTTATTGCTTAAACCCATTATTTTATAATATGTTGTTTGGATATTGATATATATATCTTTAAAATTAATTAACCAAATATGTGTAATGTATTTTCCAAAATAAAAGAAAGAACATTTTAATTCATTATTTTTTTAAGGTGATAATTACAACTATCAGACGGAACAGAAAAATAAACTATACCAAAACTTACAACCAAAATATGCCCACAAGAAAGGGGGGGGGAAACAACATTGGCGTGCTTCACGTATACGAAAATGGGCTATAAAATTTTTCCAACTGTTTAAATAGAATAAACTTCTGTATAGTCGGGTAAAGTATTTTTTTTTATTTGAAAAATTATTTATTTATGCTATTATTATGATTCACAATTGATATTTTCTTGACAGTGAGCATATAGAGATAGATTGAGTCTCATCCAAAATATGAATTTGTACATATTCTATTTTTGAAGCAATTCTAAAAGCTTGTGCTTATAGTAGTTAATTATGTCGGATGGCATGTTGATTCTTTTCACTTGAAGAGTTTCTCTATTTCCAAAATTCTGGACATTAGTTTCAATCAAGCTAATCCTTATAAGCTTTGCTAGAGAATCCGTCTCCTCTATATCAACTAGTAATTCCGTTACCTTTCCATCATGTCTCTTCATATATATCATTTGCAATAAAGTTAGAATGAGAGTTAGTTTTTTTGCCACTACTATAGAGAGCTTATCCTTTCTTAGCTCTATCATTTCATCTGAAAAAGCTGTATTCAATGCCATTTTTAAGAGATCATATTCCTGTGAGTTTCTGTAGAATATTTTATATCCGCTTTCAATAAAGTTTATTAAATGCTCTATAAGCAAGTAAAGTCTCTTGTTGTATAAGGAGCTGTTGTCATTAACTTTAACAATCTTGTGTATGAGCCTTGGGAGTGGTAATTTATTGTTACAAATGTAAAAGTAGTTATTGTGTTTGTTTTTTCTTAAATCTATAAAGTATACTAGCTCATGGAGCAGCTTGGCTTCCAACACCTTCATATCCTTTTTATAGAAAGTATAGCGCTTTGTATCATTGATGTCTTTATTAAGGGAAAAGTCTATACCTGGTGATGCATTTAGCTGCTTTTTTTTCATCAAAAAATCTATTTCTTTTCGTTTCTTGTCATTTTCCTTATTAATCTTTTTCAATTCTTCTTTCAAGTCATTGTTAGTTTTCATTTCCTTATTCTTTTTTAGTAGTATTGCTTGTGTTCTTAATATTCTTATTTCCTCGTGATACTCCTCACCAATAGCTTTACTTAAAGTATCTTGCTCATAAAACAAGCTCTCAGCTAAAATCTCATTAAGAATCCTCTTGTTTTCGTTTATAATACCATTGATAACGTTGCAATTAATTCTCTTATCTAAAACCAGTTTCTTTAAACATTTTATACATATCACATCTGAATTGTTGTGCAAGTAGCAGATGGTGTGATTTGTTGAATTGAAAGAGAAACTTGAAGATGAATTAGAATCAGAGCTAAGTGATTTGTTTTCTCCTTCTGTTTTCATCAGTATGGAAATATACAATGTATTTACTTTTGGTACTTAGTAATTTACATGATATGCTTAGTGTTATCATTTGATTTTTTTTTTTTTTGAGCAAAATAATCGATCGCGATTATGATAATCGAAGGGTATTTTTCCTGAAATTAAAGTCATAACATTAATTCATCGGGAGCAAAATCTATTATAAGAATAAACTTTAAACACCTTATATCAACATAGGTTAACTTGCTTACAAATCTAAAAAATTGGTTACATTTGAAAGTTAATGTATTTGCATATATAGTAACTTTTAAAAGATGTAGTTCTTCTCTTTTATTTAAGATTGTATACATAAGCCTACCCCCTTTCAATCTGAAAGCATATCTATGGTCATTATTTAAAGTTTCTTCAAGTAAAAAATATCAACAAAAAATAAATAATTTGTCTATAATATTCTATAAGTTTGTGATTTTGTTTTTTCTGTAATTTCAATATGAGTTTGTCTAGTAATATTAAGAACTAATGAACAATATTTTGAACTTGGTTACTTCTCCAGAATCTGTCTCTTTCCCAGAAAAAAAAGTTAACATAAAAAGGAAAGAAGTCATATTGATGTCACTATCATTTGACTGTTTTAAAATTTGACAATGAAGAGATCAAATTAAGTTTTATTAATTTTTTTTTTTTTTACTTTTCTTCTTGCCAAATGATAATAGTAGTATAGAACAGTAGATAATATATTAAAAATTAAGCTAGCATGGTTATAAAGAGGTTTTATCCTCATAAAAATATAGACACTCATGTCCATATTTCGTTCTACTCATTGGTTTACTCATCTATTTGATTTAATTAAATGTTTTTTTCTGGGATATAGTTCCTGTCTTTTTGACCATACATTTACCAAAAAAAAATGAAACTAAAATAGAATCAATGTGAAATCTTCAATTTTTATTAAAATTATACCTATTTAATGCGTAAACATTGTTGTTAACAGCCTAGTCTTTGCTTGAGATAAAAGCTATTTAATTTCGAGGGCCCTGTAAGAGAATTTTTTGTTTCCCTCTTATCTAAACACAAGAAACGACCCATCTTTCAATTTCCCCATCTCTAGAAGAGATGAATTTTTACCGTTGCGTTTGCTTGCACATAGGAAATTTTGTCTTAGCTCAATATACCTTTACAGTAAGTTGTCAGAAAGAATAACTGGAATTACAGTTGGTGAATCCTAATTTTCTCAGATGTTAAAGTTAACTACGTCACGGTCTTTGCTTAAATTGTTCTCTCGGGAAAAACACGTCAAAAACACTAAGGGGTATCTCTCCTTTTTTTTTTGCCACTTAAAATTATTTGTTGAAACATATAGGTTACAAATTATACTAAAATCAAGCAAAGATAATTCATTATTGAAATTTTTGAAATAACTCACCAAAAGCCGAAGGATAATACAATCTTCTAAAGGAACTTATCACTTATCAATTCCATATAAATTGGATGCTATTAGTTTTAAAGTTACAATAAAACAAAAAGTTACTGGAGGTAAGAAATCATCCATAAAACAAATAATTAATTAACGATAATATTATACTATTTCAAGAAATCAACAATATCATAGTCTCAAACAATTATCAAGATTAGCAGCTTACAATGACAAACTATCATTTATATAAAAACTATGAATCAGCTCATAAAAAGGACGTGAGAGCTGTAATAGAGCTGACTAACAATCACATAGCTTCAGCCTCACGAGATGGAACATTGAAAGTATGGAATACGTTGACTGATGAATCTCTTATTGTCTACACAGATAAAGGTAAACTAAACACTGACACAGGAGTGACCATTGAAGTCTTTTTGAATAGTTTATGTTTTGATGAAGAAAGTGGTATTATATACGTGGGTTCAAGTGATGGGACTATCAAAGGATTTCAAGCTTTTGATGGCAACAACGATGAGCCGTGCATTGTATTAACCAATCACACTCAGAATGTGTGTTCATTGAGCTTAACAAGTGATTTCGGAGACGGCACCAAAAAGTATATGGTAAGTAGCAGTTGGGACGGAACAGCCATAGTTTGGGAAAATAATACCCCAAAGTACCACTTGAAGGATCCAAACAGCAATGGGTTGCCTTTTTGGGATATTAAAGTCATAAATAAAAACACATTCATTACTTGTGGAGCAGATAAGTCTGTTATAGTTTGGAGAAATGACAAGATTTTGAAGAAGGTTGAAAATGCCCATAAGGACGTGGTCAGATGTATTGATGTTAACTTAGATACCAATGAATTTGTTACATGCTCAAACGATGGCTTGGTGAAAGTATGGGATCTAGAAACCTTGGCTCTTAAAAGGGAAATGGATGGTCATCTAAGCTTTGTTTACAGTGTTCGCTATTCAAAGAGAGACTCAAGCACCGTTATATCTTGTGGTGAAGATAGATCACTAATCATATGGGATGTAGAAACAGGAAAATCCACAGATGTTGTAGTAACCCCAGCTATATCAGTTTGGTGTTTGGAATCTATATCCAATGGTGACATTTGTATTGGAAGCAGTGATGGCTCTGTAAGATTGTTTAGTACTTTCCCATCCAGGATGGCATCTCCACAAGAAATAAATGCGTTTGCTGAAAGTGTAAAGAAAACATCTGTTAATGAATCCACGATAAATGAAAAAGACATACTGCCATATGAAACAATATTAAATCCAGGAAAAAAAGATGGACAAGTTGTCATGGTTAAGCATCCACAGAGTGGAGTGATAGAAGCCTATCAATATAGTGATCTTATGTCTGAATGGTCAAAAGTTGGCGATGTTGTTTCTGGAGCTAGTAAAGAAAAGAACAATAAGGTCGAATACGAAGGTGAGATGTACGACTATGTTTTTGATGTGGCATTAGAGCAAAACGCACCATCATTGAAATTGCCATTTAATGTTAACGAAAATGTTTACGCTGCAGCTGAGAGATTCATCTTAAAAAATAATTTGAACCTGGATCACACTGAACAAATTGTCAATTTTTTGTTGAAGAATACAGAAGTCACGAATATTCATTCATCACAAACGCAAAAACCTTCTCAAAGGTATTCTGTTTTGCCAGTAGTGGATAGCTACTTAACCTTTTTACAATTCAAAAAGGAAATCATAATCAAGGGGATCACCAATATAAATGCAAGAGAGGAGAACAAAATTGACTCCAATATGCTGGCTCAATTTGATAATGCTTTGTCAAATCCTGCTTCCAATGTTTCATTCTTGTATGATATGTGTGGTTTCATAAGGGATAATTGGAAGTCCAATGTACTAGCTTATGACATTTTGAGGTTAATTTCAGCTTATTTACCAAGCAGTGATAACATGAAAGAATACTTATGGCAAGGATTTTCAAGCGATAACTGGGCTATAAAGATGATGGTCATTAGAGCATTGGTAAATGTGTTTGAAAACAAAGAATGGGGGTTGATGTTGATGGGTGATGTACAGATCCATGAAAACTTATTTGAAGTTATTGATTTACCAAGTCCAGAAGAGAGAAAGACTTTCAAACAATTGGATAATTACTTAGTAGCAATTGCAACTTTGTGTTATAATTACTCTGTTTTTGTAATAAGATACCAAAAGCATGAGTTATTGCACACTCTTTCTGATGTTATGAACATGAAATTTGGTAAAGACGAAGCTTTCCTTAACAATGAAGAAGCAGCTTATAGATTACTTTTAGCATATGGTAACTTATCCACTGTAGAACCTGTACTTAAACAACTTGCTAAATCAATCACATGGGTACAATCCATCAAGACACGCTATTCTCACATCAAGCGTTTCAATGATATATTGAATGATTTATAAGATCTATAAGTTAATAATTTTATTATTTATTTGAAAAATCTCAGCCATTAATAGATATGTACAGTTTGACACTTGATATTTTATCGGGGAAAAGATCCATTAAGAGCCCTGATGATCTTCAGGTATGCATTTTTTGTTTTTTTGTTTATTTTTTTTTTTTTCCTTATTCATAACATTTAAGCGCGTTAGAGAAAAATACATTTATGGTACAGATCTATTATTTGTGCAGTAGTTTCTAAGAATTCTCAAGAGGAATATTCAGAAATTCTTTTTTTTTTTTCTTTTCTTCCGTTCACTAATGGTTAAACTTCTGTGCCAATGAAAATTTTTCATTTTCAGAAAAACTAAAAAAAAAAAAAAAAAAAAAAAATTTTTCATTGGGTAAATACCTCAAGCACGTTTAAACTGTGGTTGGATAACATATGGATCTTATACTTTATTTGAAGAAATTTTTAAAAATTTACATAAATCTAAATAATCTATAATTTCTATAATTGATATCGTTTTTGATAATTCAATAGAATGTTACTTTATTCTCTAGATAGTCCTTTTTTTTTAGAAAAAAAAAAAAAAACTTATATTAACGTAAAAAAACCAATCTATACATTCTATAATTATAAAAAAATGTCTGCTGAAGCTGCCCCTCAATACAACTTTACTGGTTTAGATTACTTGAAATTCTTCACTGCTGGTGCTTTTTGTACTGGTTTCACCCATGCTGCCTTAGTTCCAGTTGATGTTGTTAAGACCAGAATCCAATTAGACTCTGTTAAGTACAACAACGGTATGATTGGTTCCTTAAAGACCATCGTTTCTGAAGAAGGTGCCGGTGCCTTATTAACTGGTTTCGGTCCAACTGCCTTAGGTTACTCTATCCAAGGTGCCTGTAAGTTCGGTGGTTATGAAATTTTCAAGAAGTTAGCTTTGGACACTTTGGGTTACGAAAATGCTGTCAACTACAAGAACTCCATCTACATTGGTTCTGCCGCTGCTGCTGAATTTGTTGCTGATGTCTTCTTGTGTCCTTTAGAAGCTACCAGAATTAGATTAGTTTCCCAACCAACCTTTGCTCCAGGTTTGTTAGGTGGTTTCTCCAGAATCTTGAAGGAAGAAGGTATTGGTTCTTTCTACTCCGGTTTCACTCCAATTTTATTCAAGCAAATTCCATACAACATCTCCAAGTTCTTGGTTTACGAAAGAGCCACTGAATTCTACTCTGGTTTCTTAGGTCCAAAGGACACCTTATCCGCTACCACCACCACCTTGTTATCCTTGGCCTCTGGTTTAACCGCTGGTTTTGCTGCTGCCGTTGTTTCCCAACCAGCCGATACCTTATTATCCAAGGTTAACAAGACCAAGAAGGCTCCTGGTCAATCCACTTTAGGTTTATTAGCTCAATTGGCCAAGGAATTAGGTGTTGTTGGTTCCTTCGCTGGTTTACCAGCCAGATTGGTTATGGTTGGTACCTTAACTTCTTTACAATTCGGTATTTACGGTTCTGTTAAATCATACATTGGTTGTGCTCCTTCCGTTGAAATTGGTGGTAAGGGTCATTAAATGATTGATTCTTAATATTAAATATTACTACTTGTACAAATACACTTATTCATGATTGAAAAAAAAAATAATAATAATTATTAGTCTTTTTTTATTTTTAATTTAACATTACATTAAAAACATAAATAATAATTAAAAATCAAGACTAAAAAAATAGTATATATATCAAAAAATTCAATAACAATATTCTACCATATTCATTTTATTCCTTTTCTGATTTGAAATAATCTTCCATTTCTTTATCTAGATCATCTAAAGACTTCTCAGGTATTTTATTAGCTGGCTCTTTCTTCTTTTTCTTTTGCTTATTTACATCTTTTTTCCATGATTTATCAATTTTTAGCTTTCTTCCGACTAAATGCTTTCCACGTTGTTCTTTTGGTCTAGAATGTCTTTTATTTTCATAGGTTTGTTCTTTTAAGTTTTTCATTGCAATTCTTTGTTCATTAACTATTTTGTGTTTATTCTTTGCCACTTGGTCCAAAGATGAAAACCCAAGTCTTCTACTTAGTCCATTTCTTTGATCTCTTTTCGTATATTTTGTGATTGGAAGTTGCGGTAGTTTAGCCTCCATGTTAATGTATAATTATTGTTTGGTTTTGTATTCTTATTGTGTATAATCCAATAAGTTCTCAAATGGAGTTATTTATAAAAGTTTTATTTGTTTGTTCGTTTGTTTTAGTTGAAACAAAGAAGAAGAAGAAAAAAATTAACCCAAAAAAAAAAAAAAAAAATCAAGAATATTTATGGAAAAGCACGTGAACTGTTTTTTTCCTAATTCTTTAAATGAACTACGAAATTATTATCTAAAAACTAGACTAAGCTTGTATATTAAATCACTATCAAGTAGAGTGTAATCAAAATTTATAACAAATATTTTTAATTTTTGACGTCTTTTTCCCCTTTTTTTTTTTCTATGAAATAAACTTCCATACAATCATTTTTCAAAATATTTTAATTCAAAAAAAAAAAAAAAAAAAAAGTACATATATTTAAACATTAAGTTAAGCTTCCAAACTGATCCCTTAATTATTTTTTTTTTTTAACAAAACAACAAGGTAATCAAATAACCACATAAATCAAAATGATTGATAAAAGATATACACCTATTTCATTGAAAGAAACAAATTTGTTTAAGCCTTTGAAGTTAAACAGCAAAGTAACATTGAATCATAGGGGTGTTATGGCTCCTTTAACCAGATTCAGAGCTGATTTTGAGCATGTTCCTAGATTAGATAAAGACTACACCAATACTGAGGAATGGGGAGAATTCAAGGAAAAAAATAAAGGCAAATTGGACACTTCTAAAGAAAGAGGCTTAGTTGAAGAGTACTATCATCAAAGATCAAAGAGACCTGGTACCTTGCTAGTATCAGAAGCAACATACATTTCTGCTGCTGCGGGCGGTGATGATTACATTCCAGGTATTTGGAATGAAAAGCAAACAAATGCTTGGAAAGAAATAATTGATGCTGTTCATGAGAACAAGTCTTTCTTCTTTGTCCAACTGTGGAACATTGGTAGACAAGCAAACCCTAAAATTTTGAAACGTGATGGTTTCCCTTATCTGTCTGCTTCAGGGGTTTACAATGAAAGAAATGACTTTCTTCCAAGTAAAAAATTGGCTGAAGAATCTAGCAACCCACTAAGAGCATGCACTATTGAAGAAATTGAAAGTTTCAAAAGAGACTATGTCAATGCCGCCAGAAATGCTTTCAAGGCAGGTGCTGATGGTGTTGAGATACATGCTGCAAATGGGTACTTATTGAATCAGTTTTTGGACTTAGGTTCAAACAAGAGAGCCGACAAATACGGTCCCCAAAACTTTGAGAACCGATCAAGATTTTTGTTTGAGGTATATGACATGCTTTCCAAAGAGTTTGGTGCCGAAAGGGTCGGCTTGAGATTATCTCCATATGGTGTATTTGGTGGAATGACTGGTGATCAGAATATTGAAGACACCAACTCTTTCTATTCATACATCTATGATGAATTTGAAAAGAGAAGACAAGCTGGAAATGGACCTGTTTACATCTCAATCATGGAACCTAGATGCTCTGATATTACCAAAAACGAAGGAGCAGGTGCATTAACTGGTGTTACCAATGACTATGTGTTTGACCATTTCAAAGGTGTTGTCATTAGAGCTGGTGACTTGATTTTGGGAAATAAATTCACAAAGGATATTGTTAACAAAAACGACAAAACATTGTGTATGTTTGGTAGATACTTTATAGCTAATCCGGATTTGATTGATAGATTAGAAAACGAATGGCCAGTAAACACATATGATAGAAATACATTCTACACTCGTGATTTCAAAGGATATGTGGATTATCCATTTTACAAAAAATAAGGGTTGCCATCCGGAAATAACTACTAATTATGGTAGCATTCCAAAAAAAAATACAAATAAAAAAGGACAACCTTTGTTTTTTAATTAAATGTGTAAAAAATAAGGCAGTCACACATTCAAAAATTACAAACAGAACAAATCAAACGACTCAATTAAAACTTCATTGAATTTTCTTCGAACTAAATATATTTGAGATTATTGGGTTTTCAAAGTGATCAGGCTAATTGAATCAACGTATATATGTCATAAGAAGCAGCAAAACATGAATAATATACTTATAAGAATCAATAAATATAAGGGATAATCCGAAATCTTCACTTTTTTTTTTCACAATTGAAATGATAGATCATTTCTGCCGCAGTTTGATATGTTCCTTTTTCATTAATTTCACACATATAGAAAACTAAATCTGTTTTTTCGTTTGACTCTTTCCAAGTAAGAGCATTAGTATCCTCCATAGAAAAATTCCACCACCCTTCATCCTTATGTGATTTTGCAACAGTATTTGAAATCAGGCTTAGTATTCCACTTTCATTGTAATATACTCTCGTGAAACATTCATGCATCTTTTGAAAAAACCAAAGCTCTTTTTGATCACTTGGGTTCGTTAACAAACATTGATGTTTATCCTTGATCTTGGTGTAATACAAGTAGATTCTTTTGAACCTATCTCTAACTTGTCTTATATTTTTAAAGTTTTCCGATTTTTGGTTTACAGTATCTGTTACAGTTTTCCAAAATAAGCTTTTGTAACAGTGACTTCTTAAGTGAGCCAGGCAATCGATGTTATCTAAGCAGGTCTCCAGTAGTATTATGTCATCAGCTAAGCTTGTTTTTTTTCTCTTTATTGTTGTATTTAAGGGCATTTGTATCCCGACATCCATAAGGTAGAGCTTCTTTTATCTTTTTATTTATATTGGTTAATAAAGTCCAGAAATAAAAGTTTTTTTTTTCTAAAAAAAATCGAAGAAACAATTAAACAGCTGTTCAAAAATGTGCAGTCATTGATGCTTTCTTATATATTATTCAAACTGTGGTATTTGACATCTACCAATCCTAGGATTACTGGGGTATATTTTTTTTCAATTTTATTTTTTCTTCTATTTACTAAATGGATATAATTAATAATCATATCCTGCTCAAAATAAATATCCAAATTCATAAATAATGTGTAATCATTGTTCCTTCTAGATTTGTCGGTGTTGCTTAAATTTAAAATAAAAGAAATACAAACAAACAAAAAAATTTGTGTGCTGAATATCCCTTATAATTATTTTTTTTCTTGAGTGAAATTTTTTGTATTCTTAAAATAACCAGGCCTCACGGTTAATTATTTTGAAAAAATAGGTGTAAATCTATTGTTCTTGCATTTTGGATTACATTTACGAGCAATTGTACACTACCCTAAACATATCGGGAAATAATAAAAAAGCTTTTCAAATGCGTTCATCGTATTTGAATAGCCCTAAAAAAAAATTTTGTGGTTTACCTCTTATTCTCTTTGAACTTTTTTATTTTCTTGAGAAATTAACTTGCTTGAAACAATACAATTGCTTGAAACTTTTTTTTTCTTGTAGATTATTGTTGACATCATAATCATGTTAATTAAACTTCAAGTTTATACGTAATACTTTTCTTTATATAAATCATTTTCCTAAAAAATGTAATTGTTGATATATTACTAAAGAAGATATTTATGCTCAAAAAAACTATGATGTATTAAATTTCATTTTCTCAAAATCATAGCTGTTTAATCACATACTTTTGTTTATTATCGGGATATAATGCATAGTTTGTTTTTAACATATATTTCTTTCGTTTTTTCTTTCTTAACTAAGAATTTGAAATTTTACAAACGGAGATAAAAAGAAAATTTTTTCGTGCTTTTCAAAAAAAAAAAATAAATAAATAAATTAAAAAACAAAAAATCAAGGTCAGCCATTCTTGTTTTATATACATATCAATACACTATTATTTTTTATCTTTTTTTAAGAAAAAAAACGCTATTATTCACATAATAAGATAATAAGTTTAGATGAATAAAATAGAGTGACAAGCATTCACACATATACTGCTACAAAGTGAGTTTATTGAAACAACGTTCATATAAACTTATATAAAATAAACGAACACCTCTTATTATCACTTAATTTAATCAACAACAAAATTCACAATGCATGATCAAGTAAAAAGTGGAAAAAAGTATTTACTGACACCATTTCAAAAGTATTTTCTCTATAGAGAGCAATTCAAGCTCTTCAGTAGTACGGTGTATGTAGGAGCAGAACTTAATGAAGACTTTAATGTAAGCATTGATCTAATCAAGATGGCTCTTAAACACATGTTCCAAAAAGACGCTAATAAGGAATTGCTATTACAAATAAATAAAGATAACCTAATGTACAACGAAGGAAAAAATAAACAACATAAAAGGTCAGAGATATTCTTGGTAAATGAAAAAGATCTTTGTTATGAAGATTTTGTTAGTGTGTATGATGATGATGACATTACCGGTATTGCTGATCCTTGTTTGGTTGATGATATTTTGAAAAACAAATTAGATATAGGCTTTGACAATATGCCACTTTGGAGAGTATATTACCTGCCTAAAATGAAATGCTTAATATTCAATTACAGTCATATTTTCTATGATGGAATGTCCGGAACATTCTTTTTAGACTTGTTGTTGGAAGAGTTGGAAGCAATTAATACTAAAACAGAAGTTACTGAAAAGCTAAATGTAAATGATTTAAGTCTTTTAAAACGCAATAATGTTTGCATCGTGGATGCTGATCTTTTAGATTTGAACATCATAGATGTCTTTCCAAGAGCAAATCTAATGAGTATGTTATTTTTAAAGTTTTGTTTAAAGAGTTTATTGGAAATTATGACGGCTCTTTATCGAGGATTGTTAACCATGATGAGTAAAAATGCATTAAAACTAAAGTTCAAAAGCAATTTGCCAAGTGAAGCCAATGTCTTTGTTCAACATAGTGATTATTATGTTATTAAAGGCAATCATATGACAAAGTTGCTTTTGATTTGTAAACAAAATGAGTTTTCTTTTAATAGCCTGCTTCTAAGTCTCTTGTCATTAAGTGGTCCGGAAGGTTCAATGGGGATAAATTCAGACAATAAATATTTATTTACCTATAACCATGAAATATCAATACCTTTGAATGCAAGAAGGTTTTTGCTTCGAGGAGAGACTCTTCATGACAAGATTGGTATGTTTGTGACAGGAGGAAAAATACAAACTTGTGATATTAAGATGAATTTGTGTGAGAATGATACATATGACACAGTGATTAACTTAGCAAAAGATATGAACAAAAAAGTTAAAAAGGTATGTCTTCAGAACTTTCAGGAAACAGTTGATGAGGTTGGACTATTGAACTTTTTAGCCAATAATACTATGAAAAAATTAGATTCCATATTCAAAGATAATCCTAAAAAAATATGTGACTATGAACTAAGTAATCTTGGATGCACAAATAAAAAGTACTCACATTTGATCAAAAGATTAGTATTCAATCAATCATTTAATCCAAGATCAAGCAACATGACTGTTTCTTGTATTACAGGTGGAATTTCTGGTGATTGTGTTTTGAGTTTTATGACAACCAAGGAACAAGGGCTGTGCAATTGGTGTGATAGATTTAATAAAGTCTTGGGCTTGTTTTTGAACTCAGTTGATATAGTCACACAGAATAAAAAAGAACAAATCACAGATATAATAAAGGAAAAAAAGGACATAGGTTCATTAAGAAATTAAGAATGTTTATACATAACTTTGAATTTTTTTCTTTTTCTACAGAAGGAGAAGCAAATATTGTCTCTATATTTATATTGAAAAGAATTGATAGTTTGATATATATGTATATATATAGTGACTCTTTAAAGATATTCAGTAACATATTTAACATATTGAGATAAACGGCACCATATAGGGGTTTTTAACATCTTTTATTACAATGAAGACAGTAACTTCATACATTAAGTTTAGCAACTTTTATATATCTTAGTAATCGTCATCATGTCACATTCTCGCATTTATCATATTTTTTAGAGATATAGTGTTATTATTAGTGATCTATTTTTTGATGGTTCAATTTTCCTTCTTTGAAATCATTCAGTAGTATTACAACATCGTCATGGTAAAGTTGATTTTATCTATAGTATAGCTACATAAAATTATTTATCCTAATTTGTGATATAGGATCTTTGTAGATTTGGTTCTTATTATACCAACGGACCATAAATAAAATAATATTAGTAAAACCCTTGCTAGGCTATAAATGTTAGTTGTTTACAATACTTGCATTAAGGAATTTTTTTTTATGGCAAAAGAATAAGCTAAATTAGTTTGTATTTAATTGGTTTTTGATATCAAAATATCAAAAAAAATAAACATAAGTCTTTCATTTCTATTTTTAATACAACCGTACACTCTATATTATTAATATATCTTATTACCTAGTAAAAAATAATTGTATGGTTACACAATTTAAAAATCAGATCTTTTTTTGTGATGAAATCATAGGCTAAAAAATATTTTTGAGGAAACACTTATAATTCAAGACTTTTTTATACGACTTTGAAGAATAGAAATGATGTCATTCACATTTGAATGACATAATATAGTTAAATTTATATCTTAACACTAAGTAATTGGAAATAAAACAATTTTTAAAAAACAATGAAGTTTAAAATAGATCTTTTTAATTTTTTAAAAAAAAAAAAAAGAAAAAAATTCTATTTTAAGATCTCTAGGATGGCACAAATTTTTAGTTTTTTTTTTTTTAATTTTATTACATCACTAAGTTACATGTATGTATATGATGTATACGACTATTGGCAGAATAGGTAGTTACCATATTAAAAACTTAAAGAAAAAATCAGGTTTTTTTTTTAAAAAAAAAATAAAAAAAACAAGAAAAGTAAATTCTAAAAAGAAATCATTTGATATTTATATGTTGCCAAATGGCCATCTATGATGACCTTATAACATATGATAAACTTAGCAACCAATAATTGCTATAAAAAAGTAGATAGTAAATCTAAAATGAATCATGCCTATGTTGATATAAAAACTCAAGTTTAAATATTGTCGTACTTGAGGTAAAATTAATCTCATTACAACATTCTCTAGGTGTATATATATAATCTGTAAATCTATAGGCAAAAATCAATACAAAATTTTTACGCTTACATATTTAATAGATATAAAAACATAGTAACTTAGACAAATTCACATTTAAGTCGTATACCATATATTGGATATATTATCTTACATTACTTACCATTTAGCTTAATCAATATATTTTATAGCATATAATAGAATATATGATAACTCAAAACTCCATCTTTCTATTTTCAAAAAAAAAAGGCTTTTTGCTGTTTCTTGGTGTTAAATTGATATTTACAGATTAATTACATTTTAAAAGCCTATATATCTTGATTTTGTTCTAGAAGCAACGAGTTAATTGTGCTTTTTCCACGTGACTTTAGTATTTTTTCTAAAGCAAAAAGTTGTTTACATGTAATCACGTGCTATAGTCCAAATAAATTCATTAAAATTAAAAACTGTTTACATATAACTAGAAATTTTTTTAAAAAAGTTAAAATAAAATTGTTATTTTTTAAACATTTTTATAAATGTAAATTTATTAATAATTAACAAAGATATTTTTTTTTTGAACAATAGGGGCATTTGATGTATCGTTAAAAAAAAAAAATTGATGAACGTCACTAGATCATTAATAATAAAAAGAAGTATAATATTTTAATAAACTCCACTTTTTTAATGCTTTTAAAGCATATTTTTACTGCCATATGATTTAGCTTAAATTGTACTGTCTTGTTGAATTCTGCAATTTTGTTCTTTAACAGTTTAGAGTTTTTATCAGTCATTTTAGATGGCTTGTGATGATTTTCGACTAGTAAAGTTAAGTTTTTTGAGCTTGATATTTGAAACTTTTTTTGTTCCATTGTTTCAAAGTTGATTTTAGGTGGCTCGTTGTTTTCACTATCATTGTTGTTGCATTCTTGGATCATTTCCGGAATGTTGCTCTTGGGCTTTTTGATTATTAGACTATTATGATTTGTTTGACTAAGTTTGTGTACTTTGAAGGTGATAAATCATCACTTTCTTCAAAGGTCAATCATATATTTTTTGATGATTTACTTGTAGATAACTGTAATTTGTGAAAAGATGAATTATTTTTGCTTGGTGTTAGCTTAGACTCTTTAGAAAATGACTTTAGTAGTAAATTTTTGCATTCGTAATTAGAGTAATTGAGTCTAGTTAGAGTATTTTTGTCAAAACTTTGATCTAAATTTTTATAGTTTTGGGATTTCCCTAGGTGTTATATTTATTTTCAACTTCGTCATTTTCAATATTATATGAAGGAGTGTCATTTTTGTAGAAGTATCTTTCAATAAATTTACTTAGATTATCAGTACTTTAATTGTTGATTATGCCTTGGTGCATGTTCTTTATAATGTATTTTAATAACTTGTTGTTTTGAAAATTTTTTAAACCCGTTTTTATTGCATCATAAGCTGGGGACCCAGGATAGTAAGTCCAGACCCTTCTCAAATAATGATCATAATTAGTTTCTAGCTAATTGAAGTTTTTGAAATTGTACTTTGTAAACCATTCTTTTCATGAGTTCAACAAGGTTTTTTGGATAGAAAGTAACACTATTAGTAACAAATTTAATAGATTTAAGATTAAAAATATATTTATGAGCTCTTGGGATAAGCATGAAATTTTTTTTTTTTTTTCAACGAATATATAATAAATTTCCAATCTATATATTAAATGATGTTTTTTGGAGTAAGCTCATATTTCCAAATAGGAGTAAATGTTTTATTTATTTTAAATAGCAGATAAGTAATGGTATTTGCCTCAATTGTGAAATTATTAAGTTAAGAAAATATTTAATCTATATTATTTTTTTTATTGGGCATTCATTTTGTAAATTATATATATAATTTATTGTTATAGAAAGAAAAAAACTAATTTGGCTAGCGTGTTATATAGCAGTATTTAAGAATACAACTTTATGTTTTCACAGCAGTATAAGTATCACTACTTATGTTCAAGCTTATGTGTATATTTGAACCTTTATTGGTGAGAAGTTGACGTTGTTTCTAAAAATAAATTTAATAAATGCTTCTTTTTTTGTTTGAATGAAATAGTAATATATCTTTTCAAATAAATAGCAGTTTTTTATCTTAATAACAATTTTTAGTAAATATATGCTGTCAAAATATTCAAGAAACCAAACCTTTATCGTGATAAAGATATTGGCTAATGTTAAAATTTTATAGCAAACTTTCAATGGTAGTCTCTTTCCTACCACCAATAAAAATAGACAAAATCTTTTATTGTTGTTCATAAAGAGATTAATCTCAGGAGTATGCAAACCACATACAAAGACATTGTATCTAAAAATATTTGAATGACTTATTCTTTTTATAAAATTGTAATTGTAATCAGATTTAAAAGAACGCTAATGCTTTATTTATGGCACAATATTGAATATTGTAAATGCCTGTTTTAGATGTTTGTTTTTTGAATATAATCTGATTGAATATTTTTAAGCAAATTAAAACTTATATATGATACATAGATTAAGCTTCATAGTCAACGCTACATAAACTATTAAAACATTATCTAATAGTAATTAAAAGTAAGACAGTATGACTTAAACCCTCTTTATAGTCAATAAGACCTATGTTTTTACACTCAAAATGGATTATATCCTTTGCTATAGGTATACAATAATGGTTATTTATACTTTTAAACTTTATAACCGCTCAGATTTAAAGAGTATCTTTTTGAAGTTAAAACAAAAACCAAAACCAAGAATAATGAGTATTTCTTGACTTCAGGAAGAATACTCTTAACAATGTATCAACACACCATTTCAATATCGTTTATACAGATTAATTGGTTTTTATCAAAGCCAGTATATGCAAAAGTATCAACAGATGAATTAACTCTTTGTGGGCGAGATTTTGCTCTATGAGCAGAATAATAGGTGAATACCAGTTAATTCTTTCCAATGTCAGTTCAGAGTTTTTTTTTCTACAACTATAACAAATTGTATCTGTTTCTAAATTTGAAGCTTCAATATTCAGGCAAGCAAAATAAATTGATGAAATAAGAACCTCATCAAGTAATCTCAATATTTTATTTTCTTTTCATTGATACCCAGTATATTTAACAAGGAAAGCCTCAGTAATAATATCCAGTGTATCAAAAATTTGAAACATTGGGTCAGACTTTGTGCCATTTATGAATTTATATAAACCAGAAACCAGATTTTTGTCAGTGATAAACCCAGTCATGGTAATCCATACTCAGCTATCTATATTTAGCATTTCTTTTTTAATTTCCTTCAACGATACCTTTGATACTAGATTTATGTCTTGTTCCTTTAGCATGTTGAAAAAAGGTAACAGATAGTTGTCTCCTCCAGTTTTATTTTTATTATCTTCATCATATTCCGTGTCATTACTTTATTGTTGTGCACCAAAAGATATACCAAGGCCATCGAAAAAAAAAATAGACTCATGTGCAGCAGAAAAATACAAGCCATAAAAGACAGATTGAAACAAACTTTTGTTAAAGCCTACATTTGAGTGAAGTCCTTTTTAAGAATAACAATCAGCTTTTTTTCTATACTTTTTTCAAATCGGGTAGAAAAATGTTTTTTAGCAGCTCCACATCAAAGTTAAGATTCTTGAGTAAGGATGAAAACTGTTTATTCATGTAATTTGTTTTGAAGAGTCTTTAAAACGCTTTTATTTTAGTTTTTTTTGGTGACATTGTTTGCAGTAAATAAATGTTCATGAATTATTTTTCAATTAAACCTTAAAGTTTATAGGTTTGGTAGATTTTACCCAAACTTGTGGATACATCAGCAATGATAATATATTCAACACTAAGATTTAAGTCGGTTGTACAGCTTGTGGTTCATGAGAGATTTTTGATATTAGTGTCAACCATGCATATGGCAAATGTTTGTGAAGCAGTTTGTGTTGTGTGACATTGCTTTTGATTTTATTTGGAGAAATGTGGCTCTATATTTAAGAACGTAAACATCAATGTGAATCTTGTTGAAAACTTCTTCAAACTCACCAACAGTGAGAGCGTTTTTATTCATTTTCAATGTAACTTAAGATTGTAGGCTTGAATATGTATACTTATGATAAATATACATTGTGTACTCAGTAGTTGTGAATATTTTACCAGATCTTGTAATACACTCAAAGAAAAGCATTTCGTCTGTCATCAATGATGAGTATATTGCATTGACCATTACTTTCATTTGGGGATACTTACATCTTACATTGATTATCACATCAGCCAGTGTGATTGACCATTGGTGAGTGTAGATATTCTTGGATGTGTTATACAAACGGTTGATTATGTAATTGTTAACAGCAAAGAAGTCTAAAAACGTGCATCGATGGCCTTTCCAATGACTATGCAATATATAGTCTTGTATACTGCACCATCAATAAAAGTATTTAAAGTTTGGTTTACAACACTAAAATCTTTGTTTGTTTTATTGTAATTATCAACGATGCAAAGCATGTATTGATTGAGGAAGATATCATTTTTAGAGCAACAAATACATTAAGGTTTTCACAGCACTTTGAGTAATGTTTCTATCGGTGAACATGAAAATTGTTGTTGCGGCGGCGTCTATTAGATCATCAGCATATGTGACCCGTTGCTTATCCGTTATAGTGAATGACTTTTCTATGACTTTTTTCAGCTGAAAACTAGAGACAACACATCTTTGCTTAATGTCGTTTATAACGTGATTATGCTTTTGTCAACAGAAAATGAGTTTTTCTTTGGTAAAAAAATATACGTTTTATAAAAATTTAATCAAAATTAGTAAAGTAGTTAGATGAATTTATTAAGAGTCTAGTACTTCATTATACAGTGTTAATGGTTAATTATGTGAATATGAGTTTAAAATGCATCACAAGAGGACAAAAAGTATTAATATTTTACATTTCAAAAATTTTTTAATTGTAAATATACGAGCTAGCATTCATGCACGTGACTTAATCCAATCACATAACAACATGAAATAAATCAAACGTATATGAGTGTAAGATTTGAGAATTTTGATTTTATAGATATATAGCTTTGTTTTAAAGTACTAATAAAAGAAATGCTCATAAATTGTTTGTATATATATGTTATAACAGTAGAAAATGATGTTAGTATATTCCAACGAAGGATTACATATCAAAAAACAAAAATCACATATTAGTAAAACAGCATATATAATAATCATATCAAATTGTTGGACATAAGAGAGTACGGACATAGGGGATAGCCAGCAGAAAGGAGTACGGACATAGGGGATAGCCAGCAGAAAGGAGTACGGACATAACAGTAGGACATAGGGGATAGCCAGCAGAAAGGAGAACGGACATAAGAGAGTACGGACATAACAGCAGGACGTAAGACCATAACCAGCAGAAAGGAGTACGGACATAAGGGGATACGGACATAAGAGAGTACGGACATAACAGCAGGACGTAAGACCATAACCAGCAGAAAGGAGTACGGACATAACAGCAGGAGGTAAGACCATAACCAGCAGTAAACAGAAACCCCTGGGGGACAAAAAGGAGGGCCGGTAGGACGGTGGGTAGCAGGAACAAACTCCGATTATCTCCGAGGACGTAAGTCCGAGGTGTGGTTCGAGACGTGTTGAGGTCAGAAAAGTCGAGGAAGCAAAAGCCAGGACAAAAAAGGTCAGGTCAGGTCAGGTCCAG